>CM057076.1:36209545-36641770 GCA_029379335.1 Thymus mandschuricus | reverse complement strand
CAATATTCCGGGGCAATGCGAGACCAAGGTGATTCCCAAGGTGCGTGGAGATCCGCCAGCGATGGCCGGGGTGCGTGGCTCAGCTCGTGATTGGTGCGCAGCCATGGAGAGTCCCATGGTGCCTGCTGGGGCAGCGGCGGCTCGTGATTGGTGCGCAACCATGGAGAGTCCCATGGTGCCTGTTGGGGCAGCGGCGGTCGCCGCGATTGTGGGCTCGGGTGGCGGAACCCTAATGGGGGCCTTGCTGCGTCGTAGTGTGCGGGCAGGGGCTGGTGTTGCACCGCAGGCAGCAACGTCGCAAGGGTGGTGGCAGCCGGCGTTGTTGCCTGGTGGCTGCCGGGATCCCACGTCGGAAGGCGCCAATCGGGCAGGCCGAACGGCGGCTCGGCTTCCGCTCGCGATGGAGGAAACGCTGGGGGCCAACGTTGTTCCTTCGCCTCGAGTCGAGCCTCCAAACGAACCGCCAAACGAGCAATCCTTGCTAGAATGGCTTTCATTGAAACTGGAGGAGATGAGGATGACGACGACGCCATTTTTTTTTTAATCTGTAATAAGAGAAGGAGAGGGAGAATTGAATTGAAGGTGCGATCAAGAGAAGAGGAGGAGATTTATTGTGGGATATGTGTGGGGATTTGGTGTGGAAGTTGGATTGATGGTGTGTTTTGCTCGTCACCAGCAAATCAGATCAAAGCTTCGAACTGATTTGGGGAGTGCGATTGCACCATAGATGATGACGACGGAGAAGTCGGCGACGCCGAAATAACCGATGTTTTGCCCCCTCAAAGAGACTCCACTTTGGAAGCTCTCAATGAAAGCACCAATTGATAAAGGGTGGGGTGATTTCCTCTACCAAGAAACGGAAAGAAATAAAAGGTACAACGGCAGACGCGAGATCCTTGCTCGTCGTTCACGCCAGATTACGAGAAGAAAAGGAAAATCGGCGAAATAAATAAACTAGGGTTTTGAATTATATTTCTTGATAATGAAATAAGATACAATCCTCCTATTTATACTAAATACCTAGGGTTGATTCGACCTACGATTCGGGAAAGAATCAACACGAAAACCCGAAAAGAAACGACCAAAATAATTAAACGGACTAAGCCCAACGACAACTACAATTAATTGAAATAAAAACAAATAACGTATCAGAATCGAATCCTTCCTACAAGTTCACAACAAGCTCACGTCGGTTTGGTACTCGTATTCGAACGTAAAGAAAATGACAGGATATTTTGGAGAAAAATTGGGTGAAGGCGGTTATGGTTCGGTTTACAAAGGGAAGCTCCGAAGTGGGAGTGATGTTGCTGTCAAACTGCTTCGAAAATCCGGAGAAGATGGTCAAGACTTTATGAATGAAATCTCGACTATTGGAAGGATTCACCACGTGAATGTGGTGAAACTAGTTGGATACTGTGCGGAAGGCTCCAAGCGTGCCCTGGTTTATGACTTCATGTGCAATGGTTCTCTCGAAAAAACAAAATCTTATTCCAAGTCACCTCTTCTCTCACACTCTTCCCTCTCCACTCTCCAGATTTCTCTCTGCAACAAATTATAAGAGCTCGGGTCTTTCTCTCATTCTTCCTCTTGGTAAACTTCACAATTCTTTTTGTTTTCAACTTTTATTTATTCTACCTAAACAGTGAAAATAATTTCTCCTGCAACAAAAAATCAAATCGCCCCTTTTTCCCCACCGTCGCGCCAACAACCGTAGCTTCATTGACCTTCTCAACCACTGCTTGTACACCGACAACACCTGTTTTTGATACAAATTATAACCATAAATTGCCCACTTCCTCAACTCGTTTTGTGGATCTACTCCATGGCGAGAGAGACTAACGAGGGTGACATAGGAAAACATTGTTCTTTAAAAAAAAAAAAAACAATAAAAACGATTATATTGCCAACAATGTTTTGATTCTGCCACGTGAGCTTAATTTGGGGAAATTGAAATTCATGGGAATTAAATTCCAGAATTAACTAAAGTTCATGTATTTCTAGCAAACTTTTATAGATTATGGGAAAAACCAAAAATGTGAATAGTTTGTGTATTTACACCAAATTAGCCCTTTCTATTATATATATATTGATGCTTTCAAAAACTATTGAGTTATTTTATTTCTTTAAAACTATTACACGCATCATTGAATTTACCTATATAGATCACATAATTAAGCCTCGGTTTCAAATTTACAGGCGGGAAAATAAAACTTAACTGTAATTATAACTAACTAAAAGCGCTTAAATTCAAAGAAAGCGCTTTCACTGCTTTGAAATACCAATAACATCCTCCGTCTCTCATCTTGTTGGGCTTCGGAATTTCTCCGTCCCTCCCTGAAAGCATTGGAGATCTCATGTCCTTAATTATGTGTCTCAATTGTGTCTTAAATCTCAATTTCGATTAGTTTTGTACTTTTTCTATAAAAAAAAAAAATTATAATGATTTATTTTAAGTTAATGATTATTTTTAAGGTTCACTGATCCAAATTAGGATATATAATTATTTTTTTAACATTTAATTTCACTTTTATTGGTTATATAATGCTTGAAAAATTCAAAACTAGCACACATCACTATGAAAAAATCTAATTTTGTTCCACAAATATCTATTATAATTTGTTATATAATGTAATTTTTAGTTTTTAAAACCATAATATTTAACTAATAGATATTAGGATTTGAGACGCGATTGGGACACAAAATTTGGGGCATAGAATACTATCCACTTTAATACTCCATCCGTCCCATTGCAGACGACCCATTTGCTATTTTGGGACGTCCCATTGAAGACGACATGTTTCCTTATATGGAAATAATTAGTCCAAGCCCAATATAGATTAGAAGTTCAATTAATTATGTAAATGGAAATCCTAATAAGTATATGTTAATTATTATGGAATATGAAAAAAATAATTTAAAAATAATAATTAAAGTTATGCTAATTACACATCTTATAAGAGAGAACATACTTAACAAACAATATATTGGTTACTGTGCCCTAACCAAATGGGTCGTCTATAATGGGACGGAGGAAGTACTGCATATTACAACAATTGAAAAACCTTGCTCGTAAATGGGACGGAGAGAGTATATTGCTTAATACTAGTATTAACCGAAACAATCGTGAGTTCGTGACGATAGTGAGATTGTATATGATTGAAGGCGTCAATACTTCATAAAATTTTAAATATTATTATATTATTTTTGGGGATAATCTTTCTCAAATTAGGATTTCTTAAATATTGACTATAGACTAATTCACATACCGACACGCAACATGAATGGCAATATATTGATACATAAACATGAAATCAAATAGAAAGTCAATGAAATCAAAAGAGATTAAAATATTTCAAGTTCTCATTTATCTATAGTTTGTGTTACTTTCTTCTCCAATGAATGAGTAAAAGTCAACTAATGAAAAATTAATTACACCCACTAGTCAACTACTATTGTATCTTTGAGGAATGAGTGTTGTGCTCTCATAATCTCAATCAATCAACAATGACTAAAATTTACTCATCTCTCTCAATTCTCTTTTCACTCCTCCACTTCTTCCAAACTTCTCACTCGAAATGCACCCCTTCTGCCTGCGGCATCGACTTCCCAAACATCACCACTCCGTTCCGCCTCAACGGCGACTCCAAGTACTGCGGCGACCCGAAATTCGAACTCGCATGCGAAGACGACGTCGCCTCCGTCAACCTCAACTCTCAAAAGTACTACGTTAAGGCAATCAACTACAGCAGCACAGGCTACATCAACACCAGAATCAGGCTCGCCGACGCCTCCGTAAACAGCGACGACGTCTACTCGTTCCCCGAACAATCCGTATATGCTTATAACTTCACCCCTGCCAACTATCCCCATTACCGCCATCCCTACCTAGCTTGGAGCAACTTCAGCCACCTTAACTTCATGAGGTGCACGCAGCCGTTGAAGAACTCTTCACTCTTTACGGAGATCACCGGTTGCGGGCTGTCCACGTCGGACGCCACGTATGCTTATATCAAGATCGGCCGTATGAAAATCGCAGAGCTACCGGACACGTGCGAATTTAAGGTGATAGTGATGACGTCATGGGATTTCAAGGACTTGAAGAACGTGTCGCTTTTGGAAATCCATGAGTCTCTAGTGTACGGATTTGAGCTCTCCACCTTCTGCCCCGAGTGCGGAGTTCTCACAGTATGGGGTACGTTAGTAATTTGAGCTCGTCTACCATCTTTAGACATTATTTCCTTTCTCTAACGTTTCGTTTGGACATACTCCAAATACAAAAAGTTACAAGTATACCCTTTGAACAACACGTACACATAGTCATTTACACATCATCACAAGATATTAAGCACCGAGTCGTTTCTTTTAGTCCTAAAGATCATGGACGTAGCGAGTATATGCTAATGTTTTTCTCTATGTTTGGAAATTTGCAGAAAATATTAAAGGCTTCTTGTACGGTAAGTATTTATTTAATTAATTTTCATCACTTTGAACTAGTACTCGCCCACGCGCGATGCGCGACACCGTGAGTTACGAATATTTAATAAGAGTAGCGAAACGGAACGTAAACATAACACATTAAGAGCAGACAAATATAATGTTACTGCACTACAACAACGCAATATATTATACATTTCGGAACACTTCCTTATATACAACATTTGTCGTCCCGCCTGATGCGTCAACGTGAGTTACTAAATCAAAAAAACTAAATCCTAAAAAAAAATTGAATCCTAAAAAAAACTGAACCCTAAAAAAAACTGAACCCTAAAAAAGAGACTATTTTGCAAATGTGAATAAGAAAAAAAAACGTAAAGTCATGTCTTGATTTAAGTGAAAACCGTAAATTATAGCTTGTTTATGAAATTTACATATATGAACAATTAGGTTTTTCATGATTTTTTTTTTAAGTGACTTATAAATATTGTGTCACCCAATGTATGGTATATTTATTTTATTTCTGTTCTATTTTCGGACCCATTAAACTTTGGCCGATATCTTGTTGTTTTAGACCACTAAGTTAAATAAAAATTACAGAAAAAAAAAATCGGAATAAATAGGAGAGAATTTAACACGTGACATTAAAGAAAATAAAAGTAAATTATAAATATTTGTTAAAATACAAAATTACAATTGTTTGAAATACAAAATCAATATATCAAATAATAGAAAATGAGATGAGAAGTTTTTTTTTTTTTTATTCAAAGTATAACAATATTGGTGTCTATTTGTAGAGAATTGAAAATCATAATTTATGGTATAATTTTTAATTTTTTTAAATAAATTTTTATCTACATTATTTTGAAAATAAGATTTATTTTGATGTAATTATTTCTACCAATAAATATTTGTCAAGTGGCAAGGAGGAAAGAGAAGAGGAGAAAGAGAGAAGAGAAGATGACGATGAATTTTTTTTGTGTTCACACTGATGCCTATACTATTTAGGTTTAGACCCCTAAAGTTATAACTTATTGAAAAATTACCCCTGAAATTAATGTTAAATTAACTGTTATTTTTGTATTCTTATTATATATATATATATATAGATTTCGACATGCAATAATTAATACTGTTGGTGTTATCTCTGCAGGTCTTCTACTTATTGTTGTGGTCGTTGTAGGTGCGCGTGTGCTTCACTAATTATTATTTCAACTATTTTGTTCCATTGATATAGAGATAAGTTTCATCTTCGTCCGTAGATATATTATCCAAAATACAAAATTTTTACCGAACTACATCTCATTCGCACTTCTTTATCCACTACTCCACTCTCGTTCCGTGAAAAAGATATCATATATCACGGGGAAGAGAGTATTTCATCAATTAATCTCAGTTTAATTTTTATAATTATTCAGTTAATTGATTTCTAATAATTAATTGCAGGTCTTTCATGCGCCGTGTTATGCCCTCCTGTAACGACAATAATTGGATTCGCCGCTATATTAGGACTAATAGTTAATGCACTGCGTATTCTCTATGTCATGACTTATTACGGTAAGAAATTATTAATTACGACCTTAAAATTTTCTGTTAAATATTAAAAAAATCATTAACTACGTTCATTTTATTGTTTAATTTGTATAATTAATCCATAATTATATTTGTATATTTAATTTCTAATACGGCTTTTCTCATCATCATGTATTCATAGATGTCCAAGTTGTCGTCGAGCTAAAAACCGGTACGATCTTAGTTCATGTGCACTTCTTAACTGTGCTTCGATCCATCTATATATATATGGTGACTCTCTCTTTTCCTCTCTTGTCCAGCCTTTGTCTTGGCCGTCGTGGTTTGTGTACCGAGGTTCTTCGTTTTTCCTCTTGCAATGTGGGTTTTGATGTACAAATTCCGTAGAAGGCATATGTCCATGTTTGCGGGAATAGAATCCTTCCTACAAGGTCACAACAAGCTCACTTCGATTAGGTACTCGTATTCGAACGTAAAGAAAATGACGAGAGATTTTGGAGAAAAATTAGGTGAAGGCGGTTATGGTTCGGTTTACAAAGGGAAGCTCCAAAGTGGGAGTGATGTTGCTGTTAAACTGCTTCGAAAATCTGGAGAAAATGGTCAAGACTTTATGAATGAAATCTCGACTATTGGAAGGATCCACCATGTGAATGTGGTGAAACTAGTTGGATATTGTGCGGAAGGCTCCAAGCGTGCCCTGGTTTATGACTTCATGTGCAATGGTTCTCTCGAAAAATACCTTTACGGACGAGATAAAATGAGTTCCTTGAGTTGGGATACGAAGTTTGAGATTGCCGTTGGAGTTGCTAGGGGAATTGAGTACTTGCATCGAGGGTGTGACATTCAGATTCTGCATTTCGACATCAAGCCTCATAATATACTTCTTGATGATCAATTTGTTCCCAAAATATCTGATTTCGGGCTAGCAAAGTTTTACTCCACGGATAAGAAAACAGTGACCATGACTACTGCTAGAGGGACCATAGGCTATGTTGCTCCTGAACTGATCAACAGAAGTATCGGAGCAGTGTCTTACAAGGCTGATGTGTATAGTTTCGGAATGTTGGTGATGGAAATGGTGGGCTTCAAGAGAGACTTGAAAGGAAGCAATGATCAATCCAGCCAGTACTTCCCGTATTGGATACATGACTCATACAAGAATGGCAAGGATATTGAAATCGAAAGAGTAAATGGAATTGACGACAATGAGGTTACGAATAAACTTGTTAGGAAGATGGCGATAGTCGCATTATGGTGCATTCAAATGTGTCCAGACGACCGTCCATCGATGAACAAAGTGTTGCAAATGTTGGAAGGTGACGTGGAGCGTTTGCAGATACCTGATTACCCGTCTCATACGACTCAAATAGTAGAAAATCTGGATGAGAGTGGGATTACATGTTCGAGTGATTGTATATATTCGCTTGTCGACATCACAATTCAAGAGTGATGAAGAGTAGCAACTGCATGGGCTTATGGAAAGTTTGAACGTGTGTAATTGACGTGATGAAAATGTGAACTTCGTTTTAGGTTTGTGCATGCATTAGTAGGGTCTTTACCATTTTTGTGTAGTTTAATCTCAATGCATATCGATTTTGCATGTTACGAAAGGTTGATAAGTTTGCAGTACCGGACTAATTTGGATGAGACGATCTTCTATTGCATTTCAGTATGATATATATTTCTTCTGATGTTTGATGCCTGTTAAAAACATTTTCAAAATAAACATTTTGTTTATAAATTTTTTTTTATTTATTGCTTGTTTTGTAAATATTTTTAACACGTATCAAACATCCGACGGTGCAGTAGGAAATGTCGCACAAAAATGCAATTCTTATCCGAAACTAATTATAAGTGGTTGACAAATGAAGTAATGACCGTGAGTATTGAGACCAAATGGTTTGTTTATCCGTTGTAACAGGCCTGTTTTGACTTTGACTGATAATACAACGGCGACTGGAAAACCGTCGTCATATACCGTCGTTATTTTTAACGAAGGTTTGTCCGTCGTCCGTGAAACTACGACGAGGCTTATAGTAATTGTTATTTTCTGTCGCAGTTCCATCGTCTTACTTAAATAACTACGAAAAAATTATTGTGTTCTGTCGCGGTTTCCGTCGTTGTCGCCGTGTTTTGGTGTAGTGAAATTTTAAACACAAATATCACGGACGGAGGGAATGTATTTTATTAGCATTCCACTTAAAATATAATCCAAGATTTTACATTTAGTAAAAAATTTCTTTAAATAGGTACTGAAAAGGTTGTTTCATTTTAATTATAATTTCTTGACTTTATTTACAAAGAATTATATCACATACATTATTTCTTAATTATTTCAATTTATTTTTAAAACATAAATTTAAAAGTCAATGGAAGTGGTTAAATTAATTAAATCGATCTGTTCATCCGTAACTATACCTAAAGATGCGGCGAGAAATATTGAAAATCTATTACAAATACTCAAGATTAGTAATAAAAAATTCTAAAAAACAGTACTAATTATCGTCTAATTTCGTATTTTTATCAACTAAAATGTTTTACTAGTAAAATTGGAAATGAAATACTAAGAAAATAATTATATTCTTTAATTTACTCTAGTTAAAAACTGCAAAATTAAACTAGCTAGATCATAATAGGGATAGTATACTGAGGGCATGTTTGGTAGCCCATATTAAGCCTAGATAGGATTATTTATTTAGGTTAATCTGGACTTATATCCTGTTTGGTAGGAGGGATGGTTAATCTTGTGAGCCCTGAACAATTTTGGAAGCCCGCTCTTATTTCACTGTTTCACCCCGACAATCTATCGCCTCCTCCCCCCTCCGATAGATTATGCGACGCTGAACAGTGTTCAAGATTGTAGTGTTATTTTCCCATCTTACCCTTCTTCGTCCTTCTTTTCTCCAACTCTCATCGCGTTCGACGCCGTAAAGTTTTCCTTTCCGTTGCCGTACAGTTTTTCCCTCAATTGGAGCCGCCATCGCCAAGGTCTGCCGGCGCTCAATTGGAGCCGCCATCGCCAAGGTACTTTCGAATCGTTTGAAAGTTTTTGAAATTGAATTCGCTTAACTCCCTTCTGGAAATCGATTGTGATTTTGGTGCAGGAATTGCTAGGTTTCGGTTCGCACCGCTGCTCTCATCTGTCACTTCTCTCTCTACCCCTCCTCGTAACTGCACTTTCAAACCCCACAAAGAAGTGTAGGAGAGAAAGGGCGCTGGCGCTATTTCTAAGCTCAGTAGCGGCAGTGGTAGTGGTAGACTCCGAGCTAAGGGGATGCCTTCTGGTGACGACAATGGTGCTCTGCGCAATTTCAAGCTGAACGAATCGAGTTTCTTAGCATCGCTCATGCCGAAGAAGGAAATCGCCGCTGATCGCTTCGTCGAGGAGCACCGCGGGTACGACGGCCGCGGCGTCGTTGTTGCTATTTTTTGGTTTGTTGTTGATTTCTCAATTCGATTGCTGATTATGGTGAATTGAAGACTTGTTTGGGTTGTTTATTTGCTGTTTCTGTTTTCGTTTTTGATTGTAGATTCCGGTGTGGACCTTGGGACTGCCGGTTTGGAAGTGACTTCGGACGGCAAGCCAAAAATATTAGATGTGATTGACTGGTATGTTATGTTGATGGTGTGATTGCAATGTATCTATGTTCTGTAAAAATATGGAGGGAATGGTGCTTAATGAAGCTTTTCAATTATGAAGAAGCTCGACATTATTTTTGTGGCTTTGTAATCTCTGCATGCAGCATATGTTTCTGGATTTCATTGAGTATTTTGTTTCTTTAGTTTATGTGTTCTTAGAGAGGTACTTGATTACACTAGGCATGGAAAAACTCATCTGGAGAATGGCATGTTGGCTGCAAATTGATCTATGAGCTATTTACAAGTACACTGACTGATCGATTAAAGGTTCTTTTTTTTTTATCTGATTATTGGTGACATTCCAATTGCTGTTTGATAGTAGTACTAGTTATTTGACAAGCAATATTCTTGTTATGCCTCAGTGCTCCAGCCTATGGAGATTTCGATTTCATAAGAAAACTGCTGAAAAAGTTAGAATATATCGATACTAGCTGCATTTGCCTTACTGTTTTCCTTTCTGAGTGGAATTCCGGCAGCACAGAATAGATTATTGCTCGTATAAGTTGTGAAACTCGTGTAAAGGTGGTGTAGGAACTGGGGAATATCATATGGCTGTCCGAACCTGCAAGTTAAATCCATAATTGTCACTCTTTAGATCTTTACTTGACTATGAGAATCCATCTGCTATTGCTGCACCTTGCTGTTGAGTATGAAAAGAATGCAATTATTGTGAAGGTCGACACAGGTGATGAATACGAATTCTCACGTGATATGCATGTAGCTTTCTCACCCTCTCATTTCCATAGCTTAGCCATGAATTGTTGTGTCAAGATAACTATGAATTCCGCAAGTTCGTGAAACTACCATTTGATCATTCTCTTTTCTCCCATGACTTTATTTACAGGTTAGAGGGCTGCCAACGGTGTATTTCATCAGTCCTGACCTGAAGAAAGAAGCTATTCGGACAGAAGGCCTCATCCCCATACAAATGATGAGGGACATACTCGATAACGATATGTGAAGTAGCAGAGTACTAATACGCCTAGATCTTCATCAAAATTAGACATCTTTTGTTCTTGTTCGACTCGAGAACAATCTTCGAGAAAGCGTTGCAGCTCAAAAATTTTGTTCACCAGTTAAAAGTATAGGTTGTAGAGTCCTTGTTTCATTGTAAGTTGGAGAAGACACAGACTAGGCTTAGATTTACTTCTATTCTTGTTTAACCTCTTGTTTTTGTTTCAGATTAAATGACTATTTTTTGTAACAAAAGTAATTTATTTTTTACGATTAAAAGCTCTAGGGCTTTGGCTTTATTGTTATTATTTTATTTATTAAAAAAAATTAATTGTTAAGGAAAATTATATAGGAAAGATATCAATTTACTTCCTAAATTGATGATTATTACAAAATTTTACACAAAATAGAATCTATTATGCAGCTATAATAAATTAGTGCCACATAAAAAGATCAATTTTTTACCTTAAAAAATGTTTTATAATTAATTAATGCGTAGTTATGAATAAGCAATTTTTGCTATATTTCCAAATTTAAACACACAAAATTTTGGTATTTCATCTCATATAAATTTATGTTCATTATTGTAATTACTATACTTTTTACAGGGGTATTTTTGTCTTTACAACTTTAATCTAGGGTTGGAATCTTGCCTACCAAACGCTAGATTAGTTATCCGACTTCTTTTATCTCGTCTACCAAATAACGTGTAAGATTAATAATCTTACTACTATTCACACTATTAATCCTAAGTTTATTTATCTTTACTTATCTCATCTTATCTACCAAACAGCCCCTAACTATATTCCATTATAGGTACTAGACATCGTTTGTGCATGTGGCATATTATGAAGAAAGTTAAGGAGAAGGCCCCTAAACATTTGAAAAATGATCAAGTGTTCATGAATGAGTTGAATGATATCGTGTGGTCGCCAATGATTGAACCTGGAGAGTTCGAGGAAAGATGGTCTAAATTCATAACATCCTTCGGCTTGTCTAGTAATGAGTGGTTCTCTTCTATGTATGGAATAAGACATTCCTGGATACCAGCATATTTTCGAGATGTTCCATTGAGTGGAATTTTGAGAACAACCTCAATATGTGAAAGTGAAAACAGCTTTTTCGGGAAGTACTTAGATAAGAGTGATGACCTTGTTGAATTTTTCATGCACTTCGAGAGTGCGCTAGATAGCCAGAGGCATACACATGATAGGTTGAGTAACGCTGATCACTGTAGCTGTCCGAAAATGGTTACAAAACTTTCAATCGAAAAACATGCTGCAACCATCTTGACTGCAAGTATCTTTCATCAAGTGCAGCTGTCTATTGAAAAAGCTTGCTTTAATTCTCAGATTTCAAGCATGGTGATAGAAGAGAATAAATCCCTTTATGTCATTGGTGGAAATAATGTTGTCTATGATTCGAATGACATGTCTGTTGTGTGTAGCTGCAAGAAGTTTGTTAGGATGGGTTCTTGTTTGCTCTCATATGTTTGTGGTATTCCAAAACCTGAATATCAAACATATTCCTGATAAATACATTCTTCGTAGGTGGTCAAAGGATGCAGCTGTGGTTCCTGAAGAGAATTTTAGAAGCGAGTTGTTGAATGATGTTGCAGTCACAGAAACCAATCGGATATCTATGAATCATGTTTATTCCGAAGTACATAGTATAGCTGGGTTAGTTCAAGGCAACGAAATCAGGATAAATGCATTTTTTCGTATCATGAGGAATTTTAAAGATGAGTTGCTCCAAGATGGATCAGATCAGAATGGATCTCGTAACAAAGCTCAAATAATTCAAGACTATTATGGAACTTCTGTCCCCGAGCACGTTTCAGTATTGCCTCCGGACAAAGTTAAAACTAAAGGGAATGGAAGCAGGCTTATATCCAGAAGGGAGAAGGCCATTCGTGTCATGAACAAACCACTACGTAGGTGCAGCAAGTGTAAGCAAATGGCACGCCATGATGCCAGGAACTGCGATAACAAGATAGAAAATTGAATAATTGTTTACATTTTCATATTCAAGCTTTTTTGTACTTTAGTTTATACTTTTGTTTGACAAATAAATTATTTCTATGTTGTCCGACAACCTTGATTGCTATTACAGACATTTCAGTATTTCCAAGATCAGAATATCTGTGTTATTTAACATTATCATAATTTTTGTTATCTTGGTGTAAGTTCAAAACGTACGCTTATTAGCGTTTAAAATCATGCTTACTAGTGTTCATAGTTATGCTTTTTAGTATACAATATTTTGCATTCTTTTCATGCTTTTGTGTTTAAGGTTCATATGTCACTATTGAGGGGATACTTATACACTAATTAGTGAAGAAAAGGAATATCGATTATGCATCACATTTAATTACTTTTACTTCACTACCTTGTACCATTACTATATTGTAAATAGACGTAGTTTTTTTATTATTAAATCATTAATTCTATCACAATGCTTATTACCGTTTAGAATCATGCTTAGAATCATTCATAATTATGCTTTTTAAAATACAGTATTCTGCATTCTTTTAATCATGCACTCTTGAATTGACATACTCAGTCTCACAACATTTACCAACAATTTATTGTATGATTTTTTATCATCATCCTTGCATTTACAAAATCTTAATTTTTAAGCATAAACGTCACAATCTACAAGCCTAAGATGTCAATACAATAAACATAATTTCTTATCGACAAAAATTTATGAATGTTACTGAAACAATTTACCAAACATAGTGGTAACAATAAATCTTCATTGTTTGGAAAAGATCATAAATACATGTCAATGTGCCAAAGTAATAACACGTCAGGATCATAGTCCACAAGAAAATAAAACTCTCTCCAAGTCAAACAATAACCTATTTCCCTAATAGTAACTTGTCTATAGCAGCTGCACCTTCCAAACATTTCCCAGCATAAAATGTTTTCGCCTTTTCTGTTTCTTGTGTTGCAAGATCATTGGTTTCGGACGTGATTATAGCTGCACAATATTTAAGGCGCATGTAACGTGGCAGCATTCTCCTATTTCTTTTTAACCCAACATCCTTCATGAAGTTCGAATCTCCCAGATATGTTTCCATATGCCTCATTGTGAAGACTCCGCAATCTATTTTATTTTGTTCATCTGCCCATGGTATTGGTTCAACGTATATAAAGGCATCCTTCATTTTCTTTGACTTAGCTGTTACTCTGTTACTTTTCAGAAAATCAGCCATAAAAGACCTCTGCAGTATACACAATATTGCATATACATAGTTGTAGACACCATATAATACTACTATAAAATTTAATAGTAATCATATACTCACCAGAATAACAGGTACTTTCCCATATTTTTTAACGCTTTCTTCCCCACCTTGTAGTTGCGTGTGGTCTAGAATGTCAATGGTGACATTTTTCACATCCGCGCATATAAGATAACTAGTTTCTGAATCTAGTATCGGGAAAAAGAACTGTATAACAAGAAAGAATTAGTATACATCTAGCTATACTTGACATTTTCAATATATGACAATCTTTACCAAATCTATTTTTTTCAAATCCACTTGCGGAGCCATATCAAGCTCCAAACCCAGCTTCTTCTTAAAATCCAACAGTCTTTCATCCAGCTCCATTTCTATGGGAGCATCAACAACAGTGTACAACTGTGTTTGAGGAAATAATAGCATCCAAGACAAGAATATTAATTATATTTGTAGCATAATACGTTGGAATAGAAGCACAATACTTACACAAACATTGGTCGAAGCAAAGAATCGAAGGGGAGAGCTAGCAGCACGATATTCCTCTTTCTTATTCGCTATCCTACTCCATATGTCTATAACTCCCTTACAGACAAAATTTCCTGGGCTGAGAGTCATCAGTTCCTTCCTTTTCAGATTCACATCCTCGTTACTATACAAAACCCCACTTCTAATAACAACAAAATAATTGAATCACTTAAGTACCCTTATATACACATAGGTTTTGAACAAAAGAATATATTGACAAATGCATCTTACTCATCTGCATCGGTGTTGTTCATCACCCAATAGCAAATAACCCTCTCATGCTTGTTTAGCTTTTCACTTGCATCAATTATCCTTGATTGGAAAGGAGATAGAAGTGCCATAGACTTTTTAATAATTTTCTTGTCTCTCGTCACCATTTCATGTGTTGCTCTTACAACACACTCCTATATAATTATACACAACCTTGTTAATTATCGTATATAGAATCTGAAAAAAGTATCCAACTCATTCTACAACTTGCCTAAAATTACTTATTTCACTCCTTTTCCCATACAATCTCATGCTTAAATAAAAAAATTCCTAGATTATAATACATTTTTCACACACTCTCTCGACAAATAGAATTTACTTCAAATCATGATAGTTTCTCAAACAACTTATACTCTATCATTGACATTGATGTTAAAATATTGTAAATTAATTGATGATTTTTTATACTTACCTTCACTCTGGTTTGAGCAGAATCACCTCCGTTAGCAAGAACCTGAAGTAAAGAGTATTAGTTGATTAAATTCTGTACGGATAACTCATACTTAATCCTTAAAATATTAATATCAAATAGTTACATGTTCGTACCACTATTACGTATTCCTTAAACTACAACATATAAACTTAGAAGAGATAGTTACCAGTTCTTTCCCTTTAGTAATTGTGCATAAACTCGCATCAGAGTTATGTTCTTCATGCACGCCTTTCTAATAGTTCATGACAAATTAATAATAATAAAAAAATCATCCAAAAGATGAGGTCGTTAACTACATATAGAAATATTGTGTCACGATTCTTTATACATACCGATTGCGCACTAGTCTCAGTTCCCTTTTGAGCACTCTTCCCTTCATTCCCAATATACTGTAAATGCATTAACTTAACATTTTTTCACTATAAATAAATACATTTACAACACAATGTAAACCTGCTTAAATGTAAGCGTTTCATGCTTTCTTACATATAATTTCATGCTTAAACAATTAAAAGCATAAAAAAGGGAACAACTACAATAAGGATCATATTTTCTCAAACAACATTTAAGATTTCATTCTCTAATGTTAAATTGATTGATGCTCGTAGTACTTACGTTCACCTCTCTCTGAGCACAATCGCTTCCGTAAGCAACAACCTGAAGTAGAGTAGTACTATTTGACATAATTCAGTCCTATAACTCTAATTTCGTTATTAAACCATAAATTTTCATAAATTATGAATACTTTTGTACTCTTAATAACATATTCTAAGAGCAAATAGTTAGTTACCTGTTCTTTGCCTTTGGTAGCTTTGCTAAAACTTGTTTTAGTTTTATCTTTTGAATTCACGCCTTTCTGCTACGTAATGACCATTAACTCATACAAAAAAAATTAGAGGTCGTTAAATATGCATACAAATATTGTTTCATTATTTGTATATGGATACCGGTTGTGCATTAGTCTCGATATCTTTTTTAGCGCTCACCCCTCCAGTCCTGATATGCTGCAAAAAGATCAATATAAAAGTCATATATGAAAGTAGTGTCAACATTCCTAAACAACATTTTTAATTTAATTTACTTGATCCAGGCAGTTTACCTGAGTATCTTCACCATTGAGTAGTGTGATACTAGCTGGTTCATATCCGTTATCTTGAAAATCAGGAATTTCTCTAAATTCTTGTGTAAGCCCGAGACTAAAGTTCGGCAGATCATCACATGCTTTCACAAAATTGTTACGTTGCTGAATAGTTTTATCAATTTCTGCGATGGTAGCTGCTCTGTCGGCCAGTCTCCAGAATTCACCCTCCTTTTCCGAGTACCAAAACTGTGATTGTGGTGGATTAGCAGACGAAGATGGTGCGTTCGGGTTAAATGCTACAATCTTCTGAGTGACATCCACCATTTGTAAGAAACTCGTGCTTTTCACTATGCTATCAGGCGCTTTCTCAATCATGCTCATTAGTTCTGTCATCATGGTGGCGACATTCTTTGCCTTCATCATGAATTCTTGGACGAACTTTAGCATATCATCTTCTGAATCTGCTTTTTTGATGACATTTGTATTCTTCGTGGAGTTAGTTTGAACTATTTCGTAAGGCATATCGAGTGGCTCAAGTGGGTAACCAGATCCAAAAGCTACCAGATTTTATTTCTTCTCTCTGCCTCTCTTTCATATCATCACTTGTCCAATATTTGATTGTAGGATATGCACACGAAACTTTGTTACCATAAAACTCCACTCTATCAACATACAATGCCTGTACATGAAAAAATTAAATTATTATTCAAAATGAAAATATAATAAATCTAAATACATTTAACAAAAATGTCACATACCGTCAAGAATAAGATTGGACCACAGAATGCGTTCCTTTTGTTCTTCTCCCAACTAACTTTGTGATGAACTAATCGATTAATGACATAAGAACACCAGTCCCATTTGTCTAACGATGTAACATCTTCCAAGCAGTCCATGATTTGAGGCTTTATATACCCGGTTGAGTTACTTTCAATTAGACAATTGTTCAACAAAATCATAAAATTCCTCCTAAATAGTTCTCCAGAAGCACCTTCCCCACCATCACGAGTTATCTCAACTAGTACATCGCGTGCTCTCACTCCGTACCTTTTCTCACTTAAATGACTAATCCATCTACGATACGAATCCACTTGTTCAGTGCTTTCCTTCCTCTCAACCTTCTTATTACCTCTAGGTAATCCAAAAACACGATAGACATCTTCAGCGGTGATGTGTAACGTTTTGTTATTATCTAACCTTATTTCACAACTTTTTGGATCAAAACTATCCAAAATCCAATAACTATGTTTTGTGGGAATAGTTTTTATGGCTAACGACAATATGCTTCCAAACCCCATTTCCACAACATCATTTCTCTGGAGTTCGGTCAACTTTTCAATAGCTAAGACTAAAACTTGTGGACATGCCCTATACACTAAACTTGGAAACACCTCTTCTGCATCTAAAACTTTTTTCTTTTTTTTATCCTTTACGACCCTATTACCAAGCTTATTACCACCAGATTTACTACTTCCACTGGATCCACATTGCATTCTTGCATTACTGATTCGTTTGCTAGGAGGACAACCTTCGAAGTCCTCGTCATCATTACTGACCTCTAGCTCTTTTCTCTTTAATCTTCCATCTATCATGTTTTATAAGCATCAAATTAGATATGACTTTGTCAAGTTTTGAGTATGCAAAATTATGCTTTAAAATGTAAACTTTCATGCTTTTCACTACATAATTTTTTGCTATTTACTAAGTATTCAATATTAAAGTTACCAGATTTATACTCGACCAAGTGTTTTTAACTATGCTTATCAATAACATGTGAAACAAACCACATGAAACAACAATAATAATTTTTATCATTAAGTAGAACCCATTTACTTGCGTACAAACTTTCACAATAAGCAACATATTACAAATTTAAAAAAGTATATTTGTTTGTTTAATCCAGAACCAAACACGATCGACTCTACTACATTAATATTATCCATAATTATCAAGACTCCTCAAGTAATGTAGATATTACTCCTCCGTCCCACTAAATTAGTCTCATTGGAATATTATATACTCCACGTATGAATATTCAATGGGACTAATTAAGTGGGACGGTGGGTGTATAATATAATAAGCATATTGCAGTGTACTAATAAGCATATTTCAGTGTTCTTGTAAGCATGGCTTGTTCAATATTATGAGTTCACGACATTCATGCATCACTACTTAACAAAGTATAATCCAATATAGAGAAACAATTACACACTACATATTAGGAGACCACTAACAAAATATGCGACAAAGTAAAGCAAACTAAGTTTGACTTCTACATTGACAAACAATAGGACCACAAAAAATGAATTGAACCTGAATCTGCACCCTTTCCTCTGTCAACAGCGGTAGCCATATGAACAATTTCCTCCCAATTGATCAAATAAACCTAATAACTCCCATATTAATAGGGATTTTAAAATCGCAAATTCACCCAATCAAATCTCATAAAAATTGAATCAAATATGTTGTGCGGATTGCTTGAATGCAAATAAATGCCAAGATTCTTTTGTTTTGCAGAACTACAAACCTCAGTCTTCTATAGAAAATTTGATCTGCAGAATTATGGTTGCTTGTAAGCACGTAAAAACCAAGATTATTTTGTTCTGGAAATACGGCCGCCGTAATTACCGCCACTGTAATATTGAGAAAGATACTAAATAACCAGAACTTCCCGTATTGCCCTTATTTTTAATAAATTCATGCTTATAACAATTTTTTCTCAAATAATCTCTTCTAAGTTTATATGTTGTAGTTTAAGGAATACGTAATAGTGGTACGAACATGTAACTATTTGATATTAATATTTTAAGGATTAAGTATGAGTTATCCGTACAAAATTTAATCAACTAATACTCTTTACTTCAGGTTCTTGCTAACGGAGGTGATTCTGCTCAAACCAGAGTGAAGGTAAGTATAAAAAATCATCAATTAATTTACAATATTTTAACATCAATGTCAATGATAGAGTATAAGTTGTTTGAGAAACTATCATGATTTGAAGTAAATTCTATTTGTCGAGAGAGTGTGTGAAAAATGTATTATAATCTAGGAATTTTTTTATTTAAGCATGAGATTGTATGGGAAAAGGAGTGAAATAAGTAATTTTAGGCAAGTTGTAGAATGAGTTGGATACTTTTTTCAGATTCTATATACGATAATTAACAAGGTTGTGTATAATTATATAGGAGTGTGTTGTAAGAGCAACACATGAAATGGTGACGAGAGACAAGAAAATTATTAAAAAGTCTATGGCACTTCTATCTCCTTTCCAATCAAGGATAATTGATGCAAGTGAAAAGCTAAACAAGCATGAGAGGGTTATTTGCTATTGGGTGATGAACAACACCGATGCAGATGAGTAAGATGCATTTGTCAATATATTCTTTTGTTCAAAACCTATGTGTATATAAGGGTACTTAAGTGATTCAATTATTTTGTTGTTATTAGAAGTGGGGTTTTGTATAGTAACGAGGATGTGAATCTGAAAAGGAAGGAACTGATGACTCTCAGCCCAGGAAATTTTGTCTGTAAGGGAGTTATAGACATATGGAGTAGGATAGCGAATAAGAAAGAGGAATATCGTGCTGCTAGCTCTCCCCTTCGATTCTTTGCTTCGACCAATGTTTGTGTAAGTATTGTGCTTCTATTCCAACGTATTATGCTACAAATATAATTAATATTCTTGTCTTGGATGCTATTATTTCCTCAAACACAGTTGTACACTGTTGTTGATGCTCCCATAGAAATGGAGCTGGATTAAAGACTGTTGGATTTTAAGAAGAAGCTCGGTTTGGAACTTGATATGGCTCCGCAAGTGGATTTGAAAAAAATAGATTTGGTAAAGATTGTCATATATTGAAAATGTCAAGTATAGCTAGATGTATACTAATTCTTTCTTGTTATACAGTTCTTTTTCCCGATACTAGATTCAGAAACTAGTTATCTTATATGCGCGGATGTGAAAAATGTCACCATTGACATTCTAGACCACACGCAACTACAAGGTGGGGAAGAAAGCGTTAAAAAATATGGGAAAGTACCTGTTATTCTGGTGAGTATATGATTACTATTAAATTTTATAGTAGTATTATATGGTGTCTACAACTATGTATATGCAATATTGTGTATACTGCAGAGGTCTTTTATGGCTGATTTTCTGAAAAGTAACAGAGTAACAGCTAAGTCAAAGAAAATGAAGGATGCCTTTATATACGTTGAACCAATACCATGGGCAGATGAACAAAATAAAATAGATTGCGGAGTCTTCACAATGAGGCATATGGAAACATATCTGGGAGATTCGAACTTCATGAAGGATGTTGGGTTAAAAAGAAATAGGAGAATGCTGCCACGTTACATGCGCCTTAAATATTGTGCAGCTATAATCACGTCCGAAACCAATGATCTTGCAACACAAGAAACAGAAAAGGCGAAAACATTTTATGCTGGGAAATGTTTGGAAGGTGCAGCTGCTATAGACAAGTTACTATTAGGGAAATAGGTTATTGTTTGACTTGGAGAGAGTTTTATTTTCTTGTGGACTATGATCCTGACGTGTTATTACTTTGGCACATTGACATGTATTTATGATCTTTTCCAAACAATGAAGATTTATTGTTACCACTATGTTTGGTAAATTGTTTCAGTAACATTCATAAATTTTTGTCGATAAGAAATTATGTTTATTGTATTGACATCTTAGGCTTGTAGATTGTGACGTTTATGCTTAAAAATTAAGATTTTGTAAATGCAAGGATGATGATAAAAAATCATACAATAAATTGTTGGTAAATGTTGTGAGACTGAGTATGTCAATTCAAGAGTGCATGATTAAAAGAATGCAGAATACTGTATTTTAAAAAGCATAATTATGAATGATTCTAAGCATGATTCTAAACGGTAATAAGCATTGTGATAGAATTAATGATTTAATAATAAAAAAACTACGTCTATTTACAATATAGTAATGGTACAAGGTAGTGAAGTAAAAGTAATTAAATGTGATGCATAATCGATATTCCTTTTCTTCACTAATTAGTGTATAATTATCCCCTCAATAGTGACATATGAACCTTAAACACAAAAGCATGAAAAGAATGCAAAATATTGTATACTAAAAAGCATAACTATGAACACTAGTAAGCATGATTTTAAACGCTAATAAGCGTACGTTTTGAACTTACACCAAGATAACAAAAATTATGATAATGTTAAATAACACAGATATTCTGATCTTGGAAATACTGAAATGTCTGTAATAGCAATCAAGGTTGTCGGACAACATAGAAATAATTTATTTGTCAAACAAAAGTATAAACTAAAGTACAAAAAAGCTTGAATATGAAAATGTAAACAATTATTCAATTTTCTATCTTGTTATCGCAGTTCCTGGCATCATGGCGTGCCATTTGCTTACACTTGCTGCACCTACGTAGTGGTTTGTTCATGACACGAATGGCCTTCTCCCTTCTGGATATAAGCCTGCTTCCATTCCCTTTAGTTTTAACTTTGTCCGGAGGCAATACTGAAACGTGCTCGGGGACAGAAGTTCCATAATAGTCTTGAATTATTTGAGCTTTGTTACGAGATCCATTCTGATCTGATCCATCTTGGAGCAACTCATCTTTAAAATTCCTCATGATACGAAAAAATGCATTTATCCTGATTCGTTGCCTTGAACTAACCCAGCTATACTATGTACTTCGGAATAAACATGATTCATAGATATCCGATTGGTTTCCGTGACTGCAACATCATTCAACAACTCGCTTCTAAAATTCTCTTCAGGAACCACAGCTGCATCCTTTGACCACCTACGAAGAATGTATTTATCAGGAATATGTTTGATATTCAGGTTTTGGAATACCACAAACATATGAGAGCAAACAAGACCCATCCTAACAAACTTCTTGCAGCTACACACAACAGACATGTCATTCGAATCATAGACAACATTATTTCCACCAATGACATAAAGGGATTTATTCTCTTCTATCACCATGCTTGAAATCTGAGAATTAAAGCAAGCTTTTTCAATAGACAGCTGCACTTGATGAAAGATACTTGCAGTCAAGATGGTTGCAGCATGTTTTTCGATTGAAAGTTTTGTAACCATTTTCGGACAGCTACAGTGATCAGCGTTACTCAACTTATCATGTGTATGCCTCTGGCTATCTAGCGCACTCTCGAAGTGCATGAAAAATTCAACAAGGTCATCACTCTTATCTAAGTACTTCCCGAAAAAGCTGTTTTCACTTTCACATATTGAGGTTGTTCTCAAAATTCCACTCAATGGAACATCTCGAAAATATGCTGGTATCCAGGAATGTCTTATTCCATACATAGAAGAGAACCACTCATTACTAGACAAGCCGAAGGATGTTATGAATTTAGACCATCTTTCCTCGAACTCTCCAGGTTCAATCATTGGCGACCACACGATATCATTCAACTCATTCATGAACACTTGATCATTTTTCAAATGTTTAGGGGCCTTCTCCTTAACTTTCTTCATAATATGCCACATGCACAAACGATGTCTAGTACCTATAATGGAATATAGTTAGCGTGTAAACATCAATATCATAATAAATATAAACTGCATATGTATTTTAAAAACATGCATTACTATTTAACCATAAATTGAGGCTATTATAAGCGAGCTTTGATACATAAAAAGCAAAGCACACAAGGTTACAAGCTTACGATACATTAATTTGTTTTTTCTTTGAATATTTTGCATTAACGATAACATAATTCTTTAGAAACCCATATTATTAATATTTAAGCATAAATTGAAACATTCTTAAGAGTGATTGATGCATAAAAAGCATTACATTAATAGTAGTATATTGTATACCACTGACGTGGGGTAACGAGAACATTATATTGTGATATAACTATTTAATTAACTTAATTTATAAGATGTTAGCAAAAAGTCACTCAGTAATATTCTAAAACATGTATGGTGGTATATAAATCATTCAAAAACATACTAGCCAAACTCAGAGAACAATCCAATAAAAAAAATATATATTAACATATGAACCTGGAAAAATTTGTGGAACGGCAATCTTCATCGCTGGATCTTGATCAGTAATCAACATATGTGGCGCTTTACCCATACACGACATAAACTTATCGAATATCCAAGTATATGATTCCACATCTTCGTTGGATAAGAGGCCAGCCCCAAAAGTCACGCATTTTCCATGATTATCCTTGCCAGTGAAAGGGGCAAAAATCATGTTATATCTACAAAAGAATTGGCAATGTAAAATATCAGATGAGATGACAAAAATATATTTCAAACAGCATGTAATAATTGCAAAATCAGTTTTTCTCTTACTTGTTCATCTCATATGTTGCATCAAAGGCAACGACATCACCAAATACATGATAATTGCGTTTCGAAATAGGGTCAGCCCAGAACAAACGCTTCAGTTTTTCATTCTCGTCCACATAGTAATCAAAACAAAAGGTTGGACATAACTCTCTCTTCTTGAATAGCTTGTCAAGTACCATTTGTGCATCTTTACCAAGAGCAAATGCATGCAGATCACGCGAGAAATTTTTGAATTCTGTCACATTGCACCCCACTCTAGAATAACCTCCAACAACCTCTTTGAACAACCTATATGATTTCACAGGCCCTATGTTTGCTCTAGCGCAATTCAGAATAAATTGTTGATGACTAGAATCCAAATTCCTATTCACCTTCATGAAATGCTTGTAAGCATCGGGAATTAGAGCATGCGTATGTTCCTCGGTGAATTTCTTGACAACATATCCTACAAGTGCTGTGTACTTGAAAACTATACGGGCCATACAGTTAAACCTGCGAGAAACTCTACGCCTTTTCAAATTTGAACCAACTTCATTTACTTCTGACTCTACAGCTCCAATATGTTTTTCTCCCTCACGATTGCATAAGATGTACTTCCACACAACTGTTCCATCGTTAGCTTTTGAGGCAGATCCTAACCTTACATCGAAACCACTCGCTAATGCATAAGTTCTATAAAAATTTATACCATCGTCCAGACACATAAATGATTGACCAATTTTCGGTTTCAAATTTTCCTCACATTGTGGCAAATATGTCTTCACGGGTTCATTGATAATTCAATTCCAATATTATCACTTTGTGTATCACAGCCATCATCTGAAATAGAATAAGAAATTCCATAAATAAATCTAAAACACCGGAAAAAGAAATACTATAATATCACTGTACTCTCCGTCACGTTAATGATTAACATTCACTACTTTTAAAACATAATATTCATCCCAAAATTAAATCAATATATACTGATACTTATAGCTACAATCACTTGGGTGAGCATAAAACTGGTAAATTAACTATGGAATACTTAGTAATAAGCGTAAAACTATGCAGTGATAAGCATGAACGTGTATAGTATTAAGCATGATTCTGCTGTGTTTTAGTCTAACTTTTATAAAACTTGACAAAGTCATATCTCTTTCTTACACGTCGAAAGTATAATATATTCTATATAAGTCATACCTGAATAACTCATTTCCTTTAAAGTTCTGCAGACGGTGAAGCGTCTCGGGATGGATTCAGAAGTCTTTGTGTACCTTGTATGTGGCGAGAATCGCACTTGCAGTAACGAAGAGATAGCTCGATTAATCCATGTCCTTGTTATTCTCTCAATATTTTCTTCTGTGTTCGTGTTTTGCCCGCTCTTAATCGATGACCTGAAAGTCGAATAAGAAACTTAGGAAGATGAGCAATGGATTTAAAACCCAGAATAAACTTTCTAAAAACTGTTGCTGTTGATTCATATTCACGTAGGAAAAAAGCGCAATTAAGGGATATGAAATAAAATAGAATATGCAATTAGACACTAATGCCCCCAAGCTAATGAAACTTGCACGTATTTGCATTTTTATAACTCATTCTCAGCATTGATTTATAGCCATTGATTTATAGAAATCAATGGATGATATTTATTCCTATTTCCTACATGGGGATTTATTTGCATATGATCCATACTCTCTCTCTCTCTCTCTCTCTCTCTATATATATATATATATATATATATATATATAGTTTTTGTATTTTTTTTCTCCATTGTGTTATTTCTTGCATATTAGTAATACTAAAAGGAAAATAAAAAATAAAAAATTGGGCCCCCACTTTTTTCTGGGCCCTATGCCTAGGCCTAGTCAGCCTTACAACAGGTCCGGCCCTGCTCAACTTAATTCTCACGTCAAGAAAATATGTCACTTTCTTGATTGGACGGAAGGAGTATACAATTATTTTTCCTTTATCAATAGATACTAATAATATTCTTTTCTAATAGTAGTAATATCCTTTATCAACGGAATATTGTTAATGTGAATTCTTTAATATCGTCACTTTTTAATTAATGTAAATTTGCAATGGCTATGTATACGACACTCTATAGAGTGAGCAAAACATATTCTCGCACTTGAAGTGATAATTTTTTTTTTTTTCAAATTTTTTGTAAATCTTTCAATCTTTATGAATAAAAGTGCCGATCTTAATGAACAAAAGTGCTAATATTTTGAATTTATGAAGATCGTCAAATTTTTAATTATTGTAATTTTGCAAAGGCTATGTATATAATAACGTACGAGTAAGCAATGCATATTCTAGCACTTGAAGCGATAAATATTTTATATTTATTTCATTTTTCATAAATGTTTCAATTTTTATGAATAAAAGTGTCAATCTTTTAAATTCCCGAAAATCGTCAATTATTAATTATTGTAACATTGCAACGACCATGTACAAGACACCATACCATCTAGGAAAGCCACACATACATGATGCAAAACCAACAATGGGGTAAAGCACCCATTTCCTTCACACCCATCAAGAAATGATATTGCAAGTAAAATCGTTAACCCTCGATCCCCTAGCACAAGTTAAATAAGATAATTTCAATCAGGTGATCACTTACCGCACCTGACCATCGGGCTCCTCTTTTTGGAGAGTGATCCGGGTTCGATCCCTTATGGAAGCGAATTGTGAGTGACATAAGGTGGGCTTGGAGAATTTCTAGGAGTTTGTGAGAGTTTTGTGTGCTATAAAAATAACCTTCCTATAAGAATAATTTTTGTATACAGGTTTTACTACTTATAAATTTGATGATTATGACGTATTTTTAATTACTAGCAGAGATTACGTGCATTCGCACGTAAATATTACGATTAAACTATTTATTAACTCATCTCATCATTTTGTTGCAATATCCTTGTCAAAATTTCTTTTGCTATCAATCGTTTTAGAATTTTCATAAATTCATATGTTTATTAATAAATTTAAAAGATCAATAAGAAAATCCAAAATATTTATTTGTATATAAATATGTGATATTGCTCCAATTGTTTGAATGAATAAGCTAATATTAATTGTTAAAATAAAAAATATGTCAAAACTTCAAAATTTTGTTTGTATCCTTTTCGTTTAACCATGGTTTATTTCTCTCTTTAAGAAATAATATTACTTGTATTATATGAATGTTAGATGTGTTAGTAGAAGTTTTCTTATTGATGTTTTATTAATTAGAATAATTACTGACATGTTATGCGCAAAAATAAAAATGAATATAAAAATAATAAATAAAAATAAAAGAAAGAAGACAAGAAACTACATGTTCTTGAGAATTTGTAAAAAAATAATAATAAATAAATTAACATGTAAATCTTAAATCTTAATATACAAATTCTTTTTCTAATTAAATCTTAAAGAGGTACTATTTTTTCAAAATAAGCCCTTAAATTTATGTTTATAATAAGGATATAATAGGTAACTCAAATTTTGTCACAAAAGGGAAAGGACATACCCTGTTCTATTCTGAGGAGGCCTGGGCACCATCCATCCCTCCTCAAAAGCTTTATCTATGATAGAGCACTCAATAGATTTGATTGAAACGGGATTTTTGTTGAGAGATGCAGCTGCCATCTTTTTAAGCTCTTCAAATGCATCTTTTTCATCCAACTCTGCCTCTTCTTCTACCTCAGCCTTTTTGGCTGCAACTTCGCCAGTCTTCTCTGAAATTTCATCCACTTTCTTATTAGCTAAAATGTGTTTGTAGTCACGAGGGAAGGCCAGCCATCTGGTAGCGTTTTGTCACTTCATGGCTTAGCATGGTTCCAACAGCTCGATTTACATTGCAGATCGGAGATTCAATGTATACAGGAACACTTTTATCCAATGCAGGTTTGGATGAAGCTATTAGTTTGTTATCTAAAGCCATGTCCAGCCCATGGTCCTGTTTCTGCACACAATACTGTGCAGCATCGTCCGGCCTGATATCAGCAGCTGGGCGAAGTAGAAGGGACAGATCAATGTTCTTAAGCTTCTCGTTGCTCTCTGCCACATCTTTATCCAGTTCAAGCATGTCTGCGCGGCCCACCATTTCATTGAGTGTTCGAAAACCAAGCTCAGACATGATCTCCCTTAATTCTTCTGCCAGCATGAAGAAGAAGTTGATGACATGTTCAGGTTCACCAGCAAACATTTCTCTAAGAACTGGATCTTGAGTAGCAATACCAACAGTGCATGTGTTTTTATGGCATTTCCGCATCATGATGCAACCAAGTGTTATAAGAGGTGCAGTGCTGAAACCAAACTCTTCAGCACCAAGAAGTGCAGCGATAGCTACATCTCGTCCAGTCTGAAGTACAGTACGACCACGAAGATCATTAGCCACTAAGGTCTGATCATGCGTCTCTGCTAAACCAAGTTCCCAAGGAACACCAGCACTTTTGATGCCAGTCCATCTTGAAGCCCCTGTACCTCCATCATGACCAGAGATCAAGACATAGTCAGCATGACCCTTAACAACCCCGCTGGCAATTACTCCGACACCAGCTTCAGAAACCAACTTCACGCTTATACGGGCATCAGGATTTGCATTCTACAAATATTATAACAGCAAAACAATTAATGAAAATCAGATAGGCAACCAATGAATAAGTAGACAATCACAATATAGTAACAATAGTAGAGATATCCACTTCCAAGTAAATTATTTTAACGACAGTATATGACCAATGAGGCCTGGAGATATACCTTGAGGTCATGAATCAACTGTGCTAGATCTTCAATGGAGTAGATGTCATGATGGGGAGGAGGACTGATAAGGCCCACACCTGCTGTAGAATTTCTAGTAACAGCAATATCACCTATAACCTTATGACCTGGGAGTTCACCTCCTTCACCGGGCTTTGCTCCCTGCATCATAAAATCTCAGATGTTAGAAGATTAGTAATCATTTGCATAAGAAACATGTGAAGTGAACATTCTCACCAAACGCAAATGCAGGAATCACTAAATGACACAAAGACACCAAAAAGTGCTTTGCAAGCACGGCATCATCTGTCCATGAACGCAAAGTCATAAACAAAAGAAACCGTTGTTCCCACCCAAGCACACAAGATAAAAGAACGGCATGCCAAGGAAACAGCAGACCATGAAATATCCCTCTTTAAATGAACAAAAAAACATTTACCTGAGCCATTTTGATTTGTAACTCATCCGCATTTGTAAGATAACAGCAAGGGGATCATTTAAGTGGATCTCACCACCTTTCCTCCAGTGATAATCTCCTGGATTAGGAAGTGCTACAGCCTCGGCACTACCAGCTGGTAAGGCGTGCGTTGGGAAAGCCAACTGGAGTGCATCAAGTGCAAGTGCTTCAAAAGTGGCACCCTCCACTCTGCTCGGAGTTCCTATGAAACAGTGTTCCATCACCTCTGATGACAAGCCAACAGCCTCAAATATCTGAGCACCCTTGTATGAGGCCAGAGTTGAAATACCCATCTTGGCTAGGACCTTCATCATGCCATAGTTGCTTGCTTTAAAGTATTTCTTCACAAGCTCTTCCTTTGAGTGGAATTCACCAGTTGGTTTGGGTGGAATTTTTCCATCAACTTGCAATCTCCAAATGGCTTCAACAGCCAAGTAAGGACAGATTGCATCTGCACCAAATCCTACAAGAGTACAAAAATGATGCACTTCACGGGGCTCCGCAGATTCAACGATCAATGCAACACGGGTTCGCTCAAGCTTCTTCACTAAGTGATGATGTACAGCACCAACAGCCAAGAGGGAACTAACCGCAACGCGCTTCGATGAGAAAGCTACATAAGACGAATAATATAAGCTACTCTCCTCAAAATTAATTACACCTACATATTCTCCACTTTTTTAGTTCATGTATCGAATATGAGATTGGTTTTGAGTCTATATATGATTGATCTCCTATTAGTTGCCTAAAATACCAAATACTATGTCTTAATTCTTACCATAAACATTGCCTAAGTCAATATTTTTAATGCATATTTTTATATAGACAACCCCCATTTTCAAACACCCGACCTCACATCATCTTCTTAACACCGTAGAGGTGTTCAAGCACAATCGAAGAAGTATAGGCGCTGAGGGCGAATCCCATCGTGTTCATCTCGTCCAAGAGCCAACCCGCGTCTTGGATCCGGCCGCTTTTGATGAGGCCTCGAAGAAATATATTGTACGTGAAACTGTTGGGCAAGCAGCCGATGCTCCCCATCTGCACGAACAGATCCCTCGCCTCCTTCACCTCCCCTTCCCTGCAAAGCGCACGGATAAGTACATTATAGGTCCTTACGTCTGGCTGAAAGCCCATGAGCGGAAGCTGCTCGAAAATCCGTTGTGCTATCTGAACTTTACCCGCACCGCACAATCCCTTGATAAGGATGGTGTACGTTACTATGTTGGGTTTGATGCCCATTGCTTCTAACGCGTGCAGCACAGCAAATGCTTCGTCTATACGATAAACGTTGCACAAACCGTTCATCAAGGTATTGTAAGAAAATAGAGTAAGAGACAGTCGTGGAGCTTCTTCCATTTCTTTGAACAGCTTTAGCCCTTCCTCGACTCTGCCTGCGTTGAACAAGGCGTGCAAGAGTATGTTGCATGAGACGACGTTGTGCTCTAACCCTTCCGCAACGACTTTCCTGAAGTAATACCAAACTTCATCCAGTTGGCCGATCATGCAATACCCATCCATCAAGGTACCGTAGCTTACGGTATCAGCCTCCATCCCCACGTTGAGTGCTGAATCCAATGTGTCCTCGGCTCTAAGCATATCCCCTTGCAGGCAGTATCCGTGCATGAATACATTGCACGTCAAGATGTTGGGCACGATGCCTATCTGCTTCATATTTCCCAGCATGTCCTCGGCTTCTTCCAACCTTCCGGCCTTGCAGAAAGCGTCGAGTAACACGTTATACGTGACCAGATCCGGTTGGACATCGTGAGCAGCCATCTCCTTCAATATACCATCGACCTCATTCCATCTACGCAAGCCCAACAAGCCGTAGATTACCAAACTGTACGTCAAAACAATGGGCAAAATTCCCTTATCGCCCAAAGACGAGAAGAGAAGCAGAGCATCATCAACCTTCCCATAGTTGCAGAGGCCATGGATAGCGGCCGTGTAAGCATGGACGTCGGGTTTGCTCGTCCCTCTCTCCAATGCCTCGAGCAATTCAAGAGCTTAGAGGACGTGTCCGCCTTTGCACAATCCGGTGATCATGGTAAGGTTATAACAAGATTCGTCATCGGGGTGCGGATGCTCATCCAGCAACTTCGCCCAGAGGTGCACCGCCCATTGGATCTCTCCGGCCGAGAGAAGACCCTTGATGAGGTGGGCGAAGGTATGCGCATTCGGCTCGTCACCGCGCTTGACGAAGAATCCCAGCATCCCGAACCCGAAGTCGGGCCTTCCCAACCCGCAGCAGCATTGGACGACGTAGTTCAAGGTGCGGCGGTTTACGGGAGCGTCTCTGTGAAGCATTTCTTCAAACAGGTAGAAGGCAAGGGCGAATCGCCCCATCTTCACCACAGGCCGCAACTTTTTGTTGAAAACAGCAGCAGGAGGCGGCGGCCTCCTCTCCATCATCTTGCGAAACATGGCGATGGTCTCGTCGTAGCCCCGCGTGAATCCGAAATCCAACCTGGGAGTGGCTGTCTCATCGGCGAATCCAAAATCTAATCTTGGAGCGGCGGCGCCACCGTCACCGCCGCGCGTGAATTTCAAATCGAATCTGGTAATGGCGCAGAGGAACCTGATTTGGGGATTGAATGTGAGTGGAAAAGTGGAGGATTTAGAGCAAGAATTGGAGAGAAATCTTCCTAGAAGTATAACAGCGTGATTCAGCTTCATCTTTCTTGAAGGGGTTTTAGAGCAAAAGATGAATGAAAGAAGGGAAGAGAAATTTCCCAAAGAATTGGAACCAACATCAAATCATGGTTAAATAGCCGAAATTTGCGAGCTAGTGGAGAAGAAGTGAAGGATTCCAAAAATGGAACATTGGGATTTTATTATAAACATAATCCGATTCTCGTACTCGTACATAATCGTACTCATACTCATACCCATACACATACTATATGAGTTATTGTCAATGTTCTAAAATACGCTAGGCGGTAGCTAGGCGGCGGACTGCCGACTAGCGTCTAGGCGGCTAGGCGGGCTTCTAGGCGGATAAGAGTTATTTTATGTATTTTTACTATTATTTTTACACAATATCATATACTCCCTCCGTCCACCTATTTCTGACACGTTTGCTTTTTGCACGGGATTTAAGACGGAAGTGATTAGTGTATAAAGTGTATTTTGTAGGGAATGTAATGTGGTTTATGTATTTAAACATATTTTAGAAACAGAGCATCATATATGCATAAAAACATGTTCTTGTCTGATCTTAAATGAAAGATCGTATAAAGACCTTTAATTTGATATAAAAATCATAAAATTCCGATAACAAACGAGCAAGTTATAATAATTTAAACTTTCGAAATTTAAATTATATTGAACTACGTGCAGAAAAATGAGTGGATGAGATTTAAGTATGGAATGTTAAGTGTAATAAGGGATTTACTAATTGTACTACTTAGTGGCTAATTCTTTCCGAAAAAGGAAACGTGTCAGAAATAGGGGGAACGGCCCAAAAAGGAAAGCGTGTCAGAAATAGGTGGACGGAGGGAGTAATAAAAAGTATATATCATTTACTAATATACTTTCATCTACTAATTTATGATTAATGGACAAGATTCAACAAATATAAATTATATAATAATATAATGTGCTAATTAATAGTTCAAATTCTACAAATTTAGTAGTCTTTTACATAAATTTTCGCCCAGCCCGCCTAGCCCGCCCAGCCCCGCCTAGCTCCGCCTAGCTCCGCCCAGCCCCGCCTAGCTCCGCCCAGCTCCGCCTAGGGCCGCCTAGGCGGCCGCTTCTAGGCGGTGCTCGGCTAGGCGGCCGCCTAGCATAAAATCTAGGCGGCCGGGCACCGCCTAGCGCCTAGGAGCCGTCTAGGCGGCCGCCTAGGCCGATTTTTAGAACACTGGTTATTGTTGCATCGAGATAACTAATTATAGGGAAAAATGACTGGATATATTATGTGAAGAGAAAAGTAAATAAGACCGGGCCTTCTTATTATCTCGGGACTCTTACCTAACCCATCTTAGTTACCGAACGAAGGATAAAATGAGATTAATTATTTTTAAAAGTTTTCTTTCTCATCAAGTTATCCATAATTTTCCATTAATCTCTATTCTATAAAAGTTTTCTTTCTCATCAAGTTATCCATAATTATCCATTTCTATCAAATACTCCATCCCTCTCTTTTTTCTTTTTTTTTTTTAGTGTTGTTTTGAGTTCAGCATAAGAACTAAGAAATTTGATGAATTTTATTCACATGACTAAAAAATCGTAAACTAACTCATTCATCTCTTCGTCGTATTTGTATTCACAAAACAGTTTTTCATTTAAAAAAGAGAGAAAATGACACTTCAAAATTGGGAAAATGACCTTGAAGAGTGTGAGGAGATCTTATAATAATAAACCAAAACAACTTACAATAAAATAAAAGGGGAGGCAGTATATAAAAGCAATAAGTGCAAACTTACTTGTCACAATGTACACCTACCTACCAAACAAATACTTCCTCCGTACATTGAAGATGACCCATTTGGTTTTTGGTACAATAACCAATATATTTTTATTTTTTTGTTAAATATGTTCACTCTTATTATATGTGTAATTAGCATAATCTTAATTTTTTTTTCATATTCTATTATAATTAACATTTACTTATTAGGATAACCATTTACAAAATTAATTGAACTTCTAATCTATGTTGGGTTTAGACTAATTATTTTCATATAAGGAAATGGGTCGTCTTCAATGGGACGTCCCAAAATAGCAAACGGGTCGTCTGCAATGGGACGGAGGGAGTAATACTAAAAAAAAAAAAAAAGAATTTTGACATTTTTTTCATGTATTTTTCTCTCCACAACAGCAGAAGCTTGATCTCCTACTAAAGTTTCAAGAAGAGTACATGTTTCTCTATCTACAATTAACCTCACCTCTAAGTCTAAGAATCATTGTGCATCCAAAGGTGACGAAGTTTGATTCAAAAATAATAATTTTGGATAAAATGAAAGTGCAAATCTACACTGAAAGAGACGTGAATGGATTGGGAACACACGAGAGGGTATCTGTACAAATTGAACATTGATTGTGTTAGAATACTACCATGGTCGCTGGATTATTTCAATTGTTGCTTTATGTGAAGATCTCGGAAATTGGAGCAGTGTATTCTTCAGATCGTCAAGCTCTTTCATTGAAATAGGGTCATCATCGGTTTTGTAAATCACCATCTTCTCCAAGTTTGGAGCTCTCCTAGCAGGCTTTTGGCCACTGTTAGCATTGGTTCACCAGAATTTCCTTCCTCAAAATACTCTTCAAATTTGACCGTCTTCAAATGCATTAAGTCACAATTTAGATCGTCCCTCGTGATCGGACCATATCTGACAGTCTCCTGAAAAATAACATAAAAAAATGAATACTAGTATGTAGGATTTTGTAATATACATACTCAAACAATAAGAAGTGAATTATTTGTCCAATCAAAATCGAAAATTATTTGAAAAAGCATTTTTTGACCAAATTATGCCACTGCAAAGTTATCACCTCGTTACAATACTAATACTAAAATTAAAACTATATAAGATCATATACAAGCAGTAATGTAAACTTACTTCAAACTGTAACAGAACATGAGGAATTTTTTTATTTTTTATTTTCCCTTTTTTTTTTTAGTATAACAGAACACAGCACGCACACATACTTATTGATTAACTCATACGACCTTCCCCATCTAATGGTTAGAAGAGATGCATATAACCGACGAAGTTGCAGATCATTAGCACTGAAGCACCTAAAGTAGGGTGGATGTAGTTCGTACTCTCTTATTGAACTCTGCATTGCATGAGTAGTTTCTAACTGTGTCACCTCTTACATATCCAAGTCAAGTTTTAATACAACACTACTATATGTGCTAAGAACTCTAGAATACGAAGTAGAAATTAAACACAAAAAAGGAACTCAAGTTAAGTATTGCAAAATCATCCATAACATAACTGAGAAAATCAAGGCAAGCAAAAAAAAGTATAACTACCTCCACTTCTTCTGGTACATAGCACTTTACGATCAGCTCCTGGATGAACGGACAAGATTCAAGCATAGCTACAACACCACAAGGCTTCACACCGGACAGACATAAAATAAAATCTCCACCTTTATGAGATGATTAAATCGCCACCCATGTGTAGCCATCATTGAGAGAGCCTAATTCACAAATTTCACAACGAAATCATAATCATAAAGGAGTCTAGCATTCATCTCAAACCATCACAAGATCCAACAAAAATCGTAAACATAAGTGAAACCAAGGGATAGAAAAATCAAAACAAAACCCAATAATCAAGGAGGACAAACACAAAAATAACTCAAACAATACATATATGTATACTAAATTCCCAAACTATCATGTTCTTTGTTACTAAAATCAAATAGTCCATGGAAAGGGCAGGGAGTATGGGTAGAACACCTCCTAAATTCATCAAAATAAACCTGGATCATCAACACTAATCACCTGCAAAAGAAAAAAAGATAGTTCTATCATAAACAAAAAATGGTTAATGATATCAAAAGATGCATCATATTTCTATAAATAGGACTATTAAACACTAGCCATGAGAAAAAGAAACTGTAACCATTCTCAGCAAAGTAAAAATTCAAGAAAGCAACTTGAGCAAATAAAGGAAAATAATAAAAAGTAAAGGAAAATAATGAACAAAGCAGCCTAATATTTTTCTTAGTTCATACACAACATCTGAAACACATACAATAAGAATATGAGTTCATATTTTAGATTCAAATATGGTCATTCAATGCTAGTGCTAAAAATCCTCTAACAAAAGATGGATGGATGTTAGTGGCATACTGAGTTGTCCTCTAGTTAGGTACATAGAAAGAATATGAGTTCTTACTTTTTTCTTGAAATCCCTCATTTTCACTATCCAAAAAGTAATCACCCTATCATCATCATCATCATCATCATCATCAAATATATACTATTTTTTTCTTGTAAATATTGGCCTTTGACAACCAATTAAAATACGGCCTTTTTTCCCAAGAGGATTAACAAGTAAAAATAGTTAATAAGACGTTATCCTAATCAACCTAATCTCCACATGGTTGACAGTTCAGTTCTAAACTAGAGAAGAAAAGGAGAAATGCTTAGCACGCAATGCAAGGATTGAAACAGAGGAACGAGCAATATAAGAGGGAATAAGAGCGAGAGATGTGAATGTGAGTACTCACTTCGTATAGAGTTGAATCGATACCTAGATGTAAGTCCGTTTGGGCTAGATAGGCAATGCTTCTTGATTACACTTGATAGAGTATCGCATGCCTGGCCAAACACAACAGTACGTGACAAGTAGTATATGCCCAAAAAGCTCCACTTCATCAAGGTAAAAAAACAGGTCTTGAACTGAAAAGATTATTATTGTACTAAGGACAAGACGATAAAAGAGGTCTTGAACGGATATCAACGACACACCCTTATACCTCCCGATATTGCAGTCAACCACCTGCACCGATGAAATGAAGTGCCTCAGGTAAATGGATGCAGAGGTTGCATAAAATTGGAGTATATTAACAAATGGATGCAGACAGTGATAAACCACATTATGCATATTCAGGTTTGTACATGTGAAATGAATTTAACTTTTGAGTTCAATAAAATTGAAAGTAGGAAAACTCAAATAAGAAAAACGTGTTCTGGTCAATTAATAGAGAATAATTGGGCTTTGACCATGTTTTAGTTACCAGAATTGTTGGTTTTAAGACGACAGTAGCTGAACATGAAATTGTTTTAAGATAGAAAGAGGAAGCCTCAATATGAATCGAGTGCAAATGGACAGCATCCATGCACGTCTAATGTAAACTAGGAAAAGGCACAAGGCTGTGGTTGAAAATCTACCTAAACAGCATGTTCAAATCAATATATGCATATAACTTTCTACTGGCAAACAGAATGACTTGTAGGATTACCATGTACTACGAAAAATAAATCGAAATGCAAAATGTAAAAATAACATATAACAAACTACCTGATGTCAAAAAATGAGAAGTAGGTGTGATAAGCAAACGTGAATGTAAAAGGTTTTCCATCAGGGTTGGTGTTCCTGATACGGGAAGTTAGCTGATACGGGAAGTTAGCATAAGATCTCCAGCAGGTCCCAAAGTTACCCGTAGAAAGAACTCAAAACTGCACAAGAACCAAAGATTTCAAAAAACCAGAGAGATTCTCCCAGGAACCAAACCTGAAAGTCCCATCAATAAATCGAGAACAAGGTCTAATACTACCTGTGAGGCCAGATTTTCATGTTGTCTTCAGTGGGCTTCAATAGCAAGTCTACATAAGTCTTGTTAGACGAATTGAAAGTGAAAGGTGGTGGAGAAGGATCAATGGACCAGAACCTGTTCCTAGCAAATCCATGAGCCTCAAGAGGTCCAAGGTTAGAGAACTGTAAACAGAGAGTTCCCATAAGTCAGAAAACCTTGATCAGGCAAGAAGAAGGGAGCAAGGTTAAGAAGAACACATCACCTGAGGAAAGCAAATACGGATGCCACCACGAATTGCCTTGGGAGGTTTATAGATAGCCTGAATAATGAAATAAATGAAGGTAAAGAGAGTTGCACAAACATCATGATATAACAGTATTCACCACATGACCATAAAGACAACATTCTCATATACATTGACATGGACTAGCAAACATACATAAAAATGTTGCAAAAACTACAAAATCAATCAAAATATAAAACCTATGATAGTATAATTCAGTCAAGAAATTGGTGGTGGTATTAGCTTGAAGCATAAATGATTTTGGCAAGTAAAAAGGGAGCTGCAAGCATGAAAAAGGTCCCTTAGGGCAACTACAATGGAGAGCCTCAAATGGGGCTCTATAAATTGACACATGGACAAGAGTTCTAAACTTAAAATATTTCACAATCATGGGCTCTAATTTTAGGGCTCTTTATACCATTATTGGGTCCCACTTTTTATCAATATTATTATTATTAAATGTAAAATAAAATGTAATGCACATATGGTGGCCCCACAAGTAACATAGAGCCCGGGCTCTTGCAGGAGAGCCCGGGCTCTTCATTTTGGGCTCTCCAATGGTGCTCAAAAATAAAGTTGGGCTCTATCTTTTGACACATGGACAAGAGCCCAACCATTGTAGATGCCCTTACAAGCACAATACATTCTCACTTGGAAGACTCTGGTCATATTGAGAGCAAAAATCAAGTGCAGCAACCATATAATGGAAGGCAGAGACTTCAGGGCTAATAAGAAAATTTAAATTATGATAGAACAGCAATAAACACCGTTGCACGAGTAATAAACCAATTCTGAACCAAAACACCGCCAGTAGAGCGCAGAGTATTAAGACCCATGATACTATTTAAGAAGCTCTGTAACTGAGCTAAATCAAATGATAAGGCAATGAGTAGTTTCACAGAGATAAGTGATTGATATCAGTCATAGGGGCATCGGTAAACAATGCAACCAAAGTCCATAACAAGTCAAGGAGAATTACCTTACTACTAACGAAAAGCAATTCCTCTCTGTGCTCATTCTTCCAGGATGTTACATGAGCTCCATAAAGATATATCTACAAAGCAGATGAAGTCACAAAAAAGCTTGAAGAGATAACGAAGAAACATTACTCAAATTATAATCCTCAAAATAAACAAGTTATAGATAGCATATTATATTACACAACCAACAGCGAGACAATCATATCATCTCAGAGAGTAAGATCCGCATCAAAGACACCATGAGATGGTGTAAATTAGAGCTCCTATGTTCGTTTTTGCTCAAAAATATGATGCGAGGCCAAATTGCCTATAAACAGCTCAAGTGAGAGATCAGTATCAATTCAAGTAGATACGCAACAATCTAAACATCTAATCCAACACCAACAGATACTTGAACAATTGTAACCACTCTCATGCAAAAAAACTCCACAAAACGCCCTAAAACTCTACACCACATCACACCGCAATTCAAAAAATAGCAATGTACAACCCCCAAAGCACACCGTACTACATTCACATTAAGGAGCTCATCTACATCCGCACGCTCCTAACATCAGAGAAAAAGTGCAGATCAAACGAAAGGAAGCAGAGATCAATCGACTCCCACTCTAACCTCACTACACAACCACAAATAGACAGCATAAACCGAACGACGGCAAACATAGCTGCCAAAACGAAGAGAATTCACCGGTAGTACCTCGACGGAGTTGCGGCGTAAGTCACGGAGGACGACCTTGTCGAGGCCGTTGAATCCCTTGCAAATCTGCAACGACGAAACAATTGAAGATTTTCCCTTCCGGCCACCAAATTGCCCACCACCAAATTACCCAAATCAAAAATTTCTCAAGGATCAATCAACTGAACAAGGTATCGTAGTCATCGCTTCTACGTAGAGAGAGAGAGGGGACCTGAAGGAAGTTCGCTACTACTGATTTGCAGCCATTAATTGATCATCGATCGATTGTACTCGTAGAGTGAGAGCGAGCGAGAGCGAGAAAGAGAGAGAAGTGCGATTCTGCTTGCTGCGTTAAAGCGAATTTTTATTATTATTATTTTTTGTTTTAAATAAGTGTGTGAATTAAATTCTTTTTTAATAATATTAATAATTATTTTCTTTTAAATATCAATAAATATTGAATGAGTTGGTCAATGGTTGTGTTCAATCCTCTATAACAACACTATTTTTAGGACGCAATAGAGAGTGTCCTATTAGAAGAAAATAGGACACTCTTTTAGTGTGTATCCTATTAAAAAAGTCTCAATAGCTGAATTTTGTTGTAGTGATGCCATGCCACATTGCGCGTTGATGTGCAAATATCAAACATTGAATCCCGAGTTTAAGGCATTTAGCATTCTACTATTGGAGAAGCCATAAAGAAACAAATACATACCTTGGAAAAGCCAGATGAAGGAACTTCTCCATGGTGGTGCCTATCGCCTCCAAAGATGTGGCCCGTGTAGAATCCATCATCTCATGTATATACAAATACTTCATATGAGGTGCCCAGATTTCCAGCAAACCATCGTCGGAAATCCACGTTCTTCAGCCACAGGGACTTCAGGCACCACGACGCGATGGCGCACCTTTCCAGAGACAGTTGCTCCAGCGACGAATTGGAGTATATCGCCGGAGGCAAATCGTACCTGTCTCTACAAAAGTTTGTGTAATCGGTGAGTAGCTTCAAATAGACTTTCTTTACTTTGAATTCGGCGAGCCAGGAATCGAGCCAGCGCCGCGTGAATGCCGACGGCGAAGCGCCGTTTCTCCTCGATATCCTTGCTTCTGCACAAAAAGGGGAAGGGCAAATTCGCCCAGAGGAATCTCCATTGATTAGAGAGAACGGCCGTCCTGGCTGCTTCCTTCAAACCCAGGCGCTTGATAATGTCAAGGAGTAGAGGCTCCGGCAACGCGCCCAGCCGATCCACCTCCATCTTCGGCAATAGTTCGCCGCCGCTCCCGCTCCGATGTAGGTTTGCGGCGCTTGCCTACGTGGCTCGTCGTTTTCAAAAGAGTGAGTTAAGAGGGTGTATTAACACAAATTTTATACACCTCCCGTCTTAAGATCATCGTAGTATTTCTTTAGGGACATGACAAAAATAGTCAATCTCATAAGAAAAAAATCTTTTTTAGCCACTATTAATAAAATGGTCTAATTTTAGCCATTTTGGACTTTTTATACCAATTATACTCTTACTACTTAAAAATATAATAAATAGAAAATTACTTGCCGTGCACACGAACACGAACGAAATTGTCGTAAATACCCTATCGTGCACACGAATACGAGTGAAATTGTTGTGAATACTCGGTCGTGCACACGAACACAAGCAAAACTGTCGTGAATATCTGATCGTGCACATGAACACGAACGAAACCATCGTAAGAACTCAGCCGTGCACACAAACACGAGTAATCATGAATTCGTGTAACCCTGGATGTATTGTTGCATTTGTTGTTGAGTAGTCATGTCCGATGGAGGAGGGCGGAGAGGCGACTAGGATGACAACTTGCATTTCGGTTGGTGATGACGGTGTTTGAGATGTCGTAGCGGCGCATGGATTTCGAGTTTTGGAGAGACAGAGAGAGAGTTGTGAGTGGATGGGGTGGGGTGGGTGAAAAAAAGAAGAAGGAAAGGAGATAGAGAGAGACAGAAAGTGAGAATGTTTGGCGGCGGTGGCGGCATCGGCGGCAGCGGGTACGGTGGCAAAGGGAAAGAGGTTGAAGGCCACGGGGGAAGAGAGAGATAGAGGAGGGGAACCGGTGGTGGTGGGGGGAGGAAGTTGAAAATTTAGAAATGGGGGAAGAAGAAGACATTTTATTTTCTTATTTTCTTATTTAATTTTTATATTAAATTTCATTAAGGGTATACAAGTCATTACACATTAAAAATGGCTAGATTTAGACTATTTTATTTTTAGTGGCTAAAAAAGACTTCTATATTATGAGAATGACTAATTTTGGGTATTATCTCATTTCTTTATTGGGCCGTCTCGCTTTTTTTATTTGAAAAAACCACAATTCATGAAAAAATTTCTATTTGGAAAATAATTACTCTTATTAAAATTAACTTTCTCTATTTAAATCCCATCATTCAATCAGATCTCAACGTGTCTCCCAATATAATTTAAAATTTAAAATTTTAAATTGTCATAACTTGATCATTTGATTATTAAATTTTATATTTTTATATTAAATTAAAAGTTTTGATACGATCTTTCATTTAAAATCAAACATCAATATGTTTGTATGCATCTATGATTCTCTAGATTGAAATTATGCATAAAATACATAAACCACATTATATCTCCATATACAATATTCTTTAAACACTAACATTCCCGTCTTAAATCTCGTATCGAGAAGAAATGGGTCATGCTTTCTGAAGAGGCAAAATACAATATACCCTAAGTGAAGTTAGAAAACTAAAATTAGGTTCGGATGTTTAAAAACTCAAAAAATACTCATATTTTCAAAATTGGGACAAGAATGTCCTTGCTTTTTGCTTTTTGACTTTGTCCACCAACTCTCTCTCTCTCTTTGCATTAACTTTCTCTCTCTCTCTCTATTCTTTCTCTGCATCACCTTTTTCTCTCTTCTCTCTCTTTTCACCTACTTTTTCTGACACGCTCTCTCTTCACCACTAATTATTCTCTTTCTTAAGTGCATAGTGATAAAAAAAAACTGCACAAATAAGTACGAAAGGTGTTACAATCGTACTGTGTTCCATACAAATAAGTACGAAACGTGTTTCTTAAGCTTTTTTTCCTTTCGTACTGTGTACTTTAGTATATCATGTAAATTGAACAAAAACTTACACATGACTAGTAATCTTTTTTGTGTTTCTTAATGTGTACTTAAGTACACAGTAAGCTTTTCTTCCTTTCGTACTGTGTACTTTAGTATATCATGTAAATTGAAGAAAAACTTACACAAGACTAGTAATCTTTTTTTGTATTTCGTACTGTGTACTTAAGTAAAAACATTAGATTCAGTTCGTCGATTACAAAAAAAACAAGCAACTCCAACAATTACTCGGGCCATCTCTTCTTCTTCCACCACTCGGCATCCATAGATGACCTGCAATAAAGCAGCAATGAACAATTGAGTAAAAAAAAACCCCTAAATCCATAGAAACAGATGGAACGTATAATTGAAAAACAACCCAGAATTGGAACACACTTTTGCTCTATAAATGTGAAAAGCTCAACAAATTGATTATCAATGGCGGAATTTCACAATTTCACTTATCAAATTGGGGAAATGTTGAGTTTTGGATGAAAACCTAAACCCTAGAACACCATAGATGAAGAAGATGGAAGCTTAGTATATGAATGTGGCTGTGTATGAAAAACTGCAGCTGTTGGTTGCTGGTGGAGGGATGTACATGGAGGTTTTCAACAGAGGAGTAATTCCACTAGCCTACAGCATTAAGAAGAAGAACAAGGCCGGAGAAACCAACACATACATGGATGGCATTTTCCTCCTCTTCACCTACTTCACCAACCCCCAGTCGATCGAGCTCCTCTCCGACACGCTGCTCGCTGACAAGAAAATCAATGAAATACAGGGCAAGAGAGAGAGAGAGAGAGAGAGAGAGAGAGAGCTCACTGGCATCAATATCATTGAAGCGGCGGCTCGAGATTCACCTCCCAAGCATCACTCTCCATGGCCGGCGCTTCGGAAGAATCCCCACAACCACCATCGGCGAACTGCGGAGGCGGGCGTCTCTGGGTGGCCGGAATCTTGAGCGGCGGAGGCGGCGGCGCCATGGGGAAGGAAAACGTCTCTAAGGGAGGAGCAGCAGCAGCTCGGGATTTGTCCACGATGTCTTCCATGAGCGCCGATTCACACTCCAAGAGGCCATTTCTCCTGAAGAATTGCAGCACCGCCTCGAGCTCAAGCTCTAGCTCCGCCATGCGAAGAAGGGGATGGGTGAGTTCAAGAGAGAGAAAGTAGGGAAGGAAGGACGGTGAGTTCATGGGAATGGAGTGGGTCACGCGCCGGCGCTTCAGGTGGAGAAGGATGAGAGGGACGGCAACGCTACGGCGATGGATGGAGAGGGGAGAGAGAGAGGCTATGAAAGAAAATAGAGAGATGAATTACTACATGACAAAACCCAAAGCTAAAAAGCAAGGGTATTATGGTACACCAAAGCAAAAAATGGGTAGTTTTTGTATTTTTAAACATCCTAAGTTAAATTTAGTTTTGAAACTTGAAAGTGGGTATAAATATACATATTCTCCTTTCTGAACCTCTTATTTATCATTTTTAAACTGCGCCTAAAATTCTGTATCGAAATGAACAGCTCAAATGAAATAGAACAAAGAAAGTATACAAAAATATCTTTTAAAACCCCTTTTATCAGTTTTTTTCATAGTCTTTCTAAGTCTTGGACACTAGATAATTTGAATAAGTCGATTGGATATCGTTTTTTTTCCTTCTTTTCTTTTCTTGAGAATATTTATTTTGAGGGGCGATTGCTTGCTTCCATATTATTGCACCTTGCTTCATAATACTAGCAGAGAGAACGTGCGTTGCACGTATAACCTGTTAATTAATAAAAAGAAGTTTGAAATTATTGATACTATTAATTGTTGATTTCTAATGTTAATAAATTGATAAAGAAAATAGAAAAAATGATATATTAAGTGTTTTATATCGATCCTACATATAAAATTTTGTTCCTCCAACTTATAAAAAAAGTAATACAATTACAAAGTGAAAAAGCTCTCATTCAATACTATATATTTTTATATTATTCATTAATCCTCATAATTACTATAATTACTATAAGTATCATATAATATGAGAGCTATTTATATCTCTCATTCATCATATATTCAATAATCATATATTTCGAAGATTGACAAACCACTTAATACTTGGTATTACCTAATACTTTAATAAACTATTTAATAAATAAAAAAATATATAAATATTATAGCATTAATTAATATGAAATTCTAAAATTACTTATTCACATATCTAGCTTATATTCCGTCAGTTTGTATGTTCTTAGTTCAGTGTAAACAGTTAATTTTTTCTTTTATACTTCAAACTCATTCAACAATCCCGTTATTTTTTTTTCTTTATTGTAATGGCCACAGTTTTTATTAGTGATTAATAAAAACTTTCGGCATTATTTTAGTATTATTAGTATTATTATTACTACAACGATTGTTAGTAGTGTTATAGTAGCATTAGTATTGGCCAAAACAAAAGTCGAGTTATTTAAGGAAGGCACGATAACCCGAACCGCATAATTTTTTAATTTCTATTTTTATGGACCGAGACCCACTTAGTAATCGAGGCCACGCGGGCCGTATGGTAAGACCTCGGTTTATTTGGCCCAATAGAGCCACGTTTGTTTTAAGGGTAATTCTATACACAGCCCCCACTTTACTCCTTAAAGCCCCCTTAATTATTTTAATAATAAAGTTAATAAGAAATTTACAAATATATCCTCCAAATTCGTTTTGGCTCTCTACCACCAGCCTACAGCCCCTTTTTCTCATCTCCCTTTTGGGATCTCCCACGCATTGTAACCACCAATTACGTCACCAAATCTTCTTCATACTATAATGGCTTGTGGTTTGATTTATTTTTCGAAAACTATACATCTAGATGTGAATGGTTCGTTGGTAGCATCGGTGGAACAATTAAACTCCATTCAGATAAAAATTTAATTATTGCACGAATAATGGAAGATTCTGATTGCGGTTGCAGAACGACGAACAACGATGTAGGCTAGCGATTATTGAAAATTTAAGGGAAAAAAATCGAGAAAATGAATTAAAATTTTATATACATATTTAAAATTTTAAAATTTGAAAGCTTCACATAATCGACAGCTTCACTGTGATGGCAGTGGCGGTCGTTGCAGCGGACAGCCGCTGGCTGACAAAGTAAGGGGGCGGCGGGAGAGAGAAAATTATAAAATACAGTACGGTGGCTGTGGTGGGAAAAGAGAAAATGACATTGGCTTATTCTTGCAATCAGGGGCTGCAGGGGTAAAATTGTCCATTCCATAAACTGGGGGCTGTGGGGAGAAAAATGGGGGCTGTGGATAGAATTACCCTTGTTTTAAAAATACCCAACAATTATCCAAAAGACCAAGGCCCACTCTCAAGCCCATAGTGTACAAAAAAAAATAGAGAAAGGGAGAAGGGCGTGTGCAGTGGCCAATTTCCCCTCCCTAATCCCTCATCACAATAACACAACTTTTTAATTACAATTAGAATTCAAAATTTCCACTAATGACAACCAAGTCCCCTATCATCATTACTACCTTGCATGGGGAAGTGAAGGCTAGGCCATAGCCGCCCACCCTCATCCTCTTTTGTTTTCAACCTCTTCTCACACATTCCACCCTTGCAAGAAATCGATCTTGAAGAGCCATCCACCCTATACCAAAACAAAACACAAGTTAGTCCACAACCATACACCAAGCATTCACATTCACACAATAGAGAAGAGCAAGAAGAAAGCAAGTAGAGAGAGAGACTAGAACAAGTGAGGAAGCAAGAAGGGAGGGAGGCCGATTTTCAGTCAAGGGCAGCAGTTCCAGCCCTTTCGAAGCACCAAAACACCTCGATTTACTAGGTAAAGTCTAAAGTCCCTTGCTATTCGATCTAGAACTCATGTAGTTCAACTAAAGATCCCGCCCATCATCTCTAGGAGGAAGAACGAGGGAAAGGGGAGGCGAACGAGGCAAGATCGAGAGGGGGCAGCCTTGTTCGAGGACATAGGATTCAACTTTGGTTCCATCACCTCAAGTAAGAGTCCTCTCCTTTTGTTAGAAGTAACTATCCAAACTCTAACGCATAGGAACTAACTCTAAGCCTTTAGATATCGAGCTACTACCGGAAGGAAGGAGGAACGAAGGGAAAGGGAGCAATGAAGAGCAGCGGACAGCCACCTTTCGAGCTCGAGAATCCGACCTTACGACCCCGACATACCAAGTAAGACATCTCTACACCTCACTCTAAACACTAGAAAGCCTCAAGCATGTTTTCCCCTCATTAGGAACCCGAAAACTACCCTACGAAACGGTTATAACACCATTACCACCCCTCGAAGCATGAAAAATGTAGACAAGACATAGAAACCAAAACATGAGCAATATAGTGACCTCGAAACGTCAATGCATGTGTAAGGGACTCGAAAATCAGTTTTTAGGCTATGTCTCAACCCCATGGAATCTCTACTAACAAACCTTGATAAGATTAAAACATGCTCACACATTGGACATTCCAATCCAAAATTATGCAAGGATACTAATATGATAAGAATCTGGAAATTCCTCGTAAATCCCTCATTAATCACCAACAACAAACTCATACTCGCTGCCTAATCTAGCCACATCACCCTTAATGAATCAAGATAATAAAACGAGAGAAGACTTAGTGAAATACCTCGTCGGCATGTCCGACGGTGGCGTTAAGGCTGCCCGGAAGGAGGAGAAAGGCCGGGAGTGGAATTGAGCCGATGCCGGGGCACCCAAACGTTCCCCGAGCATCACCGGGGACTGCCACGGCCGACGATAGCCTCGATTGAAGCTACTACAGCCCCGAAAATCGCCGGGACCACCTGCAGAACAAGGGAGAAAAGGGAGGTCAGAGAGGGGTATGAGAAGGGAAGGAGGAGACACCGGCGACGGCACCACCGCCGGCGCCGGAAGGCAGAACGCAGAGAGAGAGAGAGAGAGAGAGAGATGGAGAACGGCAGTGGCCGATGGGAGCAACGCCCTAGCCACGAGGGCTAGGGCATTGAGGCGCACGGACGAACCGGGCCGCGTCGATGGGAGTAGAAGGCGGAGCCGCGGCCGGAGCAGCGAGCAACACCACCCACGACATCAATGGCGGCGGCACGCGACGGAGGAAGCAGCAGCGTTCCGGACGAAGGGAGCCATAGGCGAAGAAGGAAGCACGGCCGGCGCACCGTGTTAGCAAGGCAAGGCCGGCGCCGAGGTGCCGGAAGCCGGCGAATCACCAAGCCCTCCAATTTCAGAATTAGGGCTCCCCTTGGCCGGGAAATCGGGAAATTGAGAGAGAGAGGGGGGGAGACGAGGACCGACGGCGGAGGAGGAGGCCGCCGGTCGACATACGCCGGCGGGAAGACGGACGACGCGGCGGCGATGACTGCCGAGAGAAAGAAATCGCGTAGAGAGAGGGAGAAGGGAGGTTAATTGCCAAGTACAGAAACGGGCTAGGTTTTCGGGCCGGTATGGACTCGGGCCGGGAGAATCGCTGGGCCGAGGAAATTTATGGGCCGGAGTCAGGTGGCTGGACTCGTCAATTGGGCTCAGAGTGGTTGGGCCGAATTAATTATTTTGTTGGGCCGGAAAATTTATCAGTTGGGCCAGGGCCACTAACTCAGTTGGGCCGAAATTATTAAGCAATTGGACCAGAATTATTAATCAATTGAGCCCAAATATAACAGCTTTATAAGTGTAGACCACGTATAACACGTGATAAAATCACGAAACCCTATCAATGATTAAATCAAGCCCAGTAACAACAGTTATGTTAATTTTATAAGTGTAGACCACTTATATCCTTCAATAAAATTGAGCCCAGTAATATATACCTTATAAGTGTAGACCACTTATATCCCGTATTAAAATCACGAAGCCTCATTAGTGGCTAAATCAAACATCCTGCGATTTTTGTCGAGGATGGAAAGGCTATAAGACACAAGAATCGGTCGAAGTGATCGATTTCAAATGAGAATCGAGGAAACCTCGATTAAAAGAATAACCATGATAGCGCTATCAGTAAAAGAGAACATAACCTCGATAAAAGACAGCCTTCGCATAGATCGATAAGATTATCGATTTCATTTCCAGTCTCTCATTTTACGTTCTTTGAACGAGGTTAGGCGAAGGAAAAGGGCCGAGACTAAGGCGGCGCTCAGAGTTATTTAATTATTTCCAGGAAAGCTATCGAGGTGGGCTTTCAGAAAACTAAAATGTTTCTTTACGCTAAAGTTCTTTTCTTGAAGAATTGTCATGCCATAAAATATTTTGTTTTTGTATGATGTCTATCTGAAGGGCTTCGGCCACATTTATCAGAAAGAATTCGGGTCTATCGGGGTCGCTCCTCGATGGACTTAGTGCACTCAGTTACCGTTAGCTAACGCGAGTTGGCACGGTCAGGTATCCGGGAGGGTGGCCAACCTCTCCGGGTACACCCCAGCTCATATATGATGGATTACCAGTATTTAGCTTGCAAGCGTCTTTTCTTTTTGATTTAAAATGTTTTAGTGAGCATAGGTTCTTTCGAAAACCCCTATGACTCGCTTGAATGGCTGGCAATTAAAACGTTTTGGCATGTGTCCACTGAGTACTTTTGTACTCAGCCCTGTACATATTTCCCATGTGCAGGTTGAGCAGGGTGAAGTGAAGTTGTCGGAGGAGCTTTTGTCGAGTATGAAAGTGTTGAAGCCTCTTGGTGGTGCATGTCTCCATACATGCATCTCACGTACTTCCGCAAATGATTGTCATGTAGCTAAACTCACTTCCGCTTAGTGTATCGTTGCAATGTATTGGCCCTATCATAGATAATGACTTCTTTTGAAACAGTGCTTCCGCGTATTTCACGTTGTGCTTCCTATTGTAGGATAACATTTTCCCTCCATTCATTCTCGACGAATGATGGAGATTTCGACTTAATCTAAGGCTATGTCTTCACGTCGTTTCACTTTATGTCGTTTGTTTTATTTCATTTCCCTTTTCTTGAGTCGCGACCTCGCTTGGCTAGTCTAGCGGAGCCGGGTCGTGACATTTATAATGTAATTTCATCTCATTTTAGAGAAATCATTAGAATGTACGTATAATCACAAGGACTAAGATATTGTATGATCCTTGAAAAATTAAATCTTTTAAAAAGAAATTTCTCACTTATACACTCTAAAACCAGCTTCTTAGATTAATTGTATTGTATATACATTCCTTTGGGAGAAGGAGAAGGAGAAGGAGAAGGAGAAGGAGAAGGAGAAGGAGAAGGAGAAGGAGAAGAAGAAGAAGAAGAAGAAGAAGAAGAAGAAGAAGAAGAAGAAGAAGAAAGAAGAAAGAAGAAGGAGAAGGAGGAGAAGAAGGAGAAGAAGGAGAAGAAGGAGGAGAAGGAGGAGAAGCAGAAGAAGAAGAAGAAGAAGAAGAAGAAGAAGAAGAAGAAGAAGTACTAATGCAATAGAGAGAAGATCCAAAACTTCAAAATTAATTGGAGTACAATGAGAGAAGAAGATACTTATAAAAAAGTGATGAAATTAATGAAACACGCACTGGTTTATGTTTGAGAAAATTATGTTACTTTTGCTTCTTTTATGTTTTGCAGAAATTATTGTTGTGAAATTTATATACAATAGCAAAGCTCTCAATCATTCCAAATATATAGTTGTGAAATTTGTTTTTCCTATGTATATATCATGTTCTTTTACTTTCTTTACTTTTGTCAATGTTTTAATTTAATCAATTGTTTGTTGTGCTGGTGGCAGGACGACACTATTAAAATGCCGTTAATACTGGGTATATAAAACCAATTGTTTTTAGAATAAACTACGTATAAAGTGTTCATATAACATAATACGTCAGAAGATTAAAGTTATTTATTTATTTATTTATATATATATATATTATTTTTATTTTAAATTTTTTAATTTTAGGTTTTTTTGGACAACAGAATATAATAGTTTAAACCTAGAAACTTATAGAAATTGAATTATCATAATCACTTATAATTTCTCTTATTATTGGTTTTCCTTGAAACATCCTATTATTGTATTTCCTTTTTTGTTTAAATGAATCCTGATGCCTGAATGAATCTTAAAACTCAACTATTTTTTTACGTAACATAGTAGGCCTACGAGATATAGTTTTCAATTCTATTTGCATTAAGAAAAAGAAGTTAATAAATTTAAAAAAATACTTAATTTTATCTAATTAAAAGAAACTTAAAATACTTAAATTTGAATCTGTGCATTGCACGGGCAAAATGTTTTAGTTTACTCCTTAAATTGGAGAAAATATTTATAACACCAAATTGGAGAGATAATATTTTCTCTCCATTCTAGTGCAAATGAAGGGGAAATTTTAGAAAATGTGAGAAAAGGTGAAAAAATTGGTGGAATATATAGAAAAGAAATTCAGTTAAAATAATATTATTGATATATACAATATAAATGTTTTGCTTTCGTTGGGGTTAGATTTGGCCGACAAAATTTTATTCTCGTAAGTTTAGCGCAAATTATTAGTACAACAACTATTTAACTTGATAAGTTTAAGTCATTGCACGAAATCACTTTAATAAGTTGTTGATTTCAAGAGTCTTCTTTTATTTATTTGTTACGAAAAACACACATACACGTAATCACGAAAGACAATAGAACATAAGATTTGTTCACCTAGTTCGTCTCACAACTACGTCTGGGACAATGCCAAGTCAAGATTTTCTCATTATTTTTCAGATACATAATACAAAGAGTAGACAACTATTTATACTAATAGCAGTAAATCGTAATCCTAAATCAATTAGGATTAACTGGTCTGACTCCAACTTGTTCATTTTATATATGTAAATAATTAAAGCATTCAAGTTCACATAATTCTTTTAATTGAATAGGGTTAAAACTTTTCATAAGAAAAGAGTTAAAAGTGTTCTCCATCTAAGATTTCCGAACTTAGTTACTTTTTTCTAAGCAATTTTAATATTATAATTTCAAAATGATATCACGTAGATTTCTAAAATTTGAGACAGTTATGATGTATGTCTTAGGCATTAAGAGTTAGACACACATACAAATAGTTACCTTAGTTACTTCATATTTCATTCATTTTTTACATAGTTTTTTTATTGCAAAGATGCCTACGTCATTCGACTCGCGTGCAAGCTCTCGTCTTGTTATACAAACTGAATTAACAAAATATATTGCTCAAAAAATGACACTTTCTTGAACCAAGGATCATCTTAAAATTATTTGAGCTTAGTTACCATATTCCAAAAGGAATATTCTTTTAGGTAAAATCTTACCCTCTACCCCAATCTAAACACTACTTATATTACTCCACCTAACACAACTCATATTTCCCATGACTCTTACGATCTAACCATCACATAAACCCATATATCAAAGACTTAGGAGTACTAATAATATCTCCAAAAAAATGTCTCAATGTCCACAATGATAAAACGTAATATTTGTGATTTTTTAAAATAATTTTTAATTTTTAAGATATTCAGGTATCTAATTTCATACTCCTTCTGTCCCATTCATAAATTGATGCAATTTCATGCGTCATTGTACAATATTATAACATTTCAATTGTATATGCATAATACGTAATTTAAGCAACTTTTATCTTTTATATATAATGAGAAAATCAATTAAAGATTGATATATTGAAGATACAAACGTATAATCTCAATTGACGCATTCCAATCTTTTATATTTTAAGATATGGAGAAAGACAATTATCAGAACTATTCAAAAAAAGAAGAAGAAGGGAAATGAGAAAGAAAATAAAACTAAAGAGTAGCAACTAAGAAGAAAACTATCGCGGTCGCAGAATAAATATTAGTATTGTGAGAACTAAATCTACATATATAGATCAAATAAGAAACTTTTGCCTATTAAATAATCTTAATTCCTTACAATCTCAAATGTTTAATAGCTAACTGTAATTAACTTGACTCTATTAATTGAGGTATTATAGTGTTTTATCTATTTTCATAAGTGAAATGACACTTTTGTTCAAATTATAAAAAAACTTCAAATATACCCATATTTTGCATTTGTGGACCAAAATACCCTCAATTTACCCTTACTTTTCTCACTCTCCTACTTTTTCTCTTCTCCACATGACAAGTCAACATCACCTTTTATCTTTTCTCTTTTCTTTTGTTTTTTTTTTTAAATTTCCATCAACAACATTTTTATTTCTTTCTTTATTTTTTATTCTAATTTTTTATTTCAAATTTCGTTTTCAGTTTTTTTTCCCTAAAAAAAAATACAAATGTTCTTTTTTTTAAGAACTGCAAAAGTTCTTTGGTTAGAAAATGACTCATTCTTACCATATATGGTAAGAAACAATGTATAATCTTATAAATGTTATGTAAGAAGTCATGTTCATTCTAACTACTTAACAAGTCTTACTGGAGCACTTGGTTATAAGATTTTACACAGACAGAATGGACATTAACTTTTACAATAGGTAGTAAGATTGTACATGGATTCTTACCATATATAATAAAATTGAAAGTAAGAATGAGTTTGTTTCTTACTTAACAAGTATTAATGGAGCACTCGAAGATAGATAGTTAGAATGAATATAACTTTTTACACAACATTTATAAAATTATACATTATCTCTTACCATGTGTGGTAAGAATGAGTCAGTTTCTAACCAAAAGGACATTTGCAGTTCTTAATAATTTAAAAAAAAAAAAAAAAAAAAAAATTGTGTACGAAAATTAGGGGAAAGAAAGAAGAGGAAAAATAAAAAAGAGAAAAAACATCTTCATGAAAACTATAATTTCAGATCCTTACTTAACAAATCTTATTGAAACATGTTTTATTGTAGCTCGTTTCTTACATAATGTCTTAATGTAAAGTAAGATAGTTAGATTTTACACGTTTTATTGTTAAGTAAGATAGTAAAATAGTAAGATTGTACATGTTTTCTTACACCTGATTATAAGAATAAAAGTAAGAATGAGTTTGTTTCTTACTTAACAAGTCTTACTGGAGCACTTGGTTGTAAGATTTTACACAGACAGAATGGATATTAGCTTTTACAATAGGTAGTAAGATTGTACATGGATTCTTATTATATCCAATAAGAATGAAAGTAAGAATGAGTTTGTTTCTCACTTAACAAATCTTACTGGATCACTTGGTTGTAATATTTTGCACATGCAGAATGGACATGATCTTTTACAATGAGCGGTAAGATTGTACATGAATTCATACCATATATAATACGATTGAAAGTAAGAATGAGTTTGTTTCTTACTTAACAAGTCTTACTATAGTTAGAATGAACATGACTTCTTACACAACATTTATAAAATTATACATTGTTTCTTACCATATGTGGTAAGAATGTGTCATTTTCTAATCAAATGACTTTTGGAAGAAAGATTGAAAGTAAGAACGAGTTTGTTTCTTACTTAACAAGTTTTACTGGAGCACTCGTAAAATATGTAGTTAGAATGAACATGGTTTCTTACACAACATTTATAAGATTATACATTGTTTCTTACAATGTGTGGTAATAATAAGTCATTTTCTAACCAAATGACTTTTGCGGTTCTTAATTTAAAAAAAAAAAAAAAAAAAAAAAAAAAACACACACACACACACACACAATTTTGCTGTAGGAAATTAAAATGTTGCTGAAGGAAATTAAAAAACAAAAAAAGGAAAAAATTAAAATGTGATGTGATATGTGCATGTGCATGTGGATGAGAGAGAAAGAAGGAGAGTGAAAAAAGTAGGGATAATTTTGTTTCTTACTTAAGAATGTAAGAATGAGTCTGATTCTTACTTAACAAGTCTTACGAGAGCACTTGGTTATAAGATTATGCACATGCACATTAGACATGATATTTTACAATAGGTTTTAAGATTGTACATAGATTCTTACCATATATAATAAGATTGAAAGTAAGAATGAGTTTGTTTCTTACTTAACAAGCTTTTCTGGAGTACTCGTAAGATAGATAGGTTAGAATGGACATGACTTCTTACACAACATTTATAAGATTATAAATAGTTTCTTACCATATGTGGTAAGAATGAGCCATTTTCTAACCAAATGACTTTTGCAGTTCTTAAAAAAAAAAAAAAAAAAAAAAAAAAAAAAAAAAAAAAACTGAATACGAATTTGATATAAAAAATTAGATTAAAAAAGAAAGAAAGAAAGTAAGAAAATGTTGTTGGTGAAAATTAAAAAACAAAAAAAGGAAAAGACAAAAGATGATGTTGACAAGTGCATGTGGGGGAGAGAGAAAGAAGGAGAGTGGGAAAAGTAGGGGTAATTTTGGAAGGAAGTTGAAAAAGTGGGTAACTTTTGTGTAAAATTATAGTTGGGTATATATTTATGTTTCTCTTAAGGAGAATAGGTAGATATATTTTTGCCCCCTATTAATTTATCATACACAATAAATTATCACAGGAAACCAAATAAAAAACTTTTGTAGCAATAGATTATAATTACAAGTTTTTCTTTAATTATTGAATTCACAAATCCTTATTACATGGAAATGTTGTTGTAAATAAAATTTCGATTGTTTAATAAAATAAATTAATAATGTTATAATTTTTATATCACAAGTTAGGAATAATAACAGTTTATATAAAGAAATTATTTCCTATAAGAATTATAATTAGAATTTAAGAATAATAAAATCATAATGTTAAAGTGACTTTAATTAGATTTTAAAAAATATATATAAAGTAGTAAAAAAAAACTCATGAAATTTGAAGAAAAAGAATCATTATTTATTAATTACAGTACATCACATGAAATTTGAAAAAAAAAAAAAGGAATGAAATTGAAAACCGATGATTTCTTATTAAATTTTATTTTATTTATAATAATACTCATATGTAATATTTTTATTAAATATTTGAAGAACTTCCCAAAATTTTATATGTGTGCGGTAATCAAAGTATAAAATAACGTAGAGTAAAATAATTTAACTTTGATCGAATAATAATTTAATATATGTTATTACACAATTACCCTTAAAATAAATTTATATTATGGACATAATAGGTATTACATTATTTTGTAACATAAGGCTCTTTTTAGCATATGTATAGATTGACTAAAAAAGACTTTTTTCTTATGAGATTGACTATTTTTTGTCCTTGCCCCTTTTATAAAATAGTAACCATAATTCATAACTAAAATGATTTTCCCACCTTTTCAAGCTCATTTTTAATTGTTTTGACTATTTTTTGTCCTTGCCCCTTTTATAAAATAGTAACCATAATTCATAACTAAAATGATTTTCCCACCTTTTCAAGCTCATTTTTAATTGTTTTGTTTAAAACACGCTTTAATTTAATTGTTTTCCTAACGCGCAATCAAGTTTGAGTTTTGAATTAATTTTCAACAATGACTCTCTTTGTATGAGTAGGATAATAGTTGTATATGCTTTTGATATGGATTTGAGCCTAAGTTTGGCATGATAGAGTAGATCTCTAGAATTAAGAACACTCCAAAAAAATTAGAGTTCATTTACCATTCCGATTTGCTTTGATGTTATTTTTATTTTGTCAAGGCGCATAAATTTTGGACAACCTCTATATCATCGTATGTTATAAGAAGTATTGGCATATTTACCTTGGGAACAGGATGATACAAGAGCTTGAATATGATGAATTTGAACACATTGTATTATTTGACTTTGAACACTCTTAACCTTCATTGAGTGTTGAACTACATCTATTCATAGGGTAGACTCATAAAGTTTGTGTTGCAGAGATAGTGATTTTAATATTTACTTTGGAGTGTGATTTATATCTACAAATGCGATTTTCATTTTTAACTGAATACATATACTCTTTTAAGAAATTTTAGTATATTTGTTAACAATAGTAAGGTTGAGTTTGTCTATTATACAGTTAGATCTCTAGGTTGTACGTATCACTTTAATATGTCTTGTATTCGAGAGTGTCAAATGGTGTATAGAATTGAGAATTTTTATCGATAGAGCACAAACGATAATTACAACAATAATCCAACTTGATAGCTTTAAGTCAGTACGGTGTAGATCTGTTGACATGTGATAAGTCTTGTTTGAATATTATTAGGTCTTCTTATCGAATAGATGTTGTTGCTAGTTTTGTTAAGTAGTTGATTCTTCCATTAGTGGAGTGATTCAAATAATTATTATTTCGGCAAGGTCAAGTGAATCAGGAACACTTGTGATCTTGAACATGCAAATTTATACCACTCCGGTCCCAACCAGCTGAACCATTTTCCTTTTTGGGACGTCCCACACCTATTGACTCATTTCCTTTTTTTAGAAATAATTAGAGTATAATTAGTACAATTAGTTAACCCCTTATTACACTTAACATTCCATACTTAAATCTCATCCACTCATTTTCTGCACGTAGTTCAATATAATTTAAATTTTGAAAGTTTAAATTATTATAACTTGCTCGTTTGTTATCGGATTTTTATGATTTTTATATCAAATTAAAGATCTTCATACGATCTTTCATTTAAGATCAAACAAGAACATGTTTTTATGCATCTATGAATCTCTGTTTCTAAATTATGTATAAATATATAAACTACATTACATTCCCTACAAAATACACTTTATACATTAAATATTTTCGTCTTAATTCCCGTGTATAAAGCAAATGGTTCAACTGGTTGGGACCGGAGTGGTACTTCCATTGTCTCTTTCAAGTTGAGTTATTTTTTTTTTGTAATTTTCGGCACACTTTTCTACGCTTTCAGATGATGAATTTTAAACGCTTATACGGGCATCAGGATTTGCATTCTACAAGTATTACAACAGCAAAACAATTAATGAAAAGCAAATAGGCAACCGATGCATAAGTAGACAATCACAATATAGTAACCATAGTTGAGATATCCACTTCCAAGTAAATTATTTTAACGACAGTATAAAACTAATGAGGCCTGGAGATATACCTTGAGGTCATGAATCAACTGTGCTAGATCTTCAATGGAGTAGATGTCATGATGGGGAGGAGGACTGATAAAGCCCACACCTGCTGTAGAATTTCTAGTAACAGCAATATCACCTATAACCTTATGACCTGGGAGTTCACCTCCTTCACCGAGCTTTGCTCCCTGCATCATAAAATCTCAGATGTTAGAAGATTAGTAACCATTTGCATATGAAACATGTGAAGTGAACATTCTCACCAAACGCAAATGCAGGAATCACTAAATGACACTGATAGGAAATAGCCCATCTCCCTAGGCCCAAAGCCCAGCAGGCCCAGATCGGTACAAGCCCAACAGGCCCAGATCGGCACAAGCCCAGCAGGCCCAGATCGGCACAAGCCCAACCGGCCCAGCCCACACCAAATACAGGCACAGGGAGTTGAGCCCTAAAGACCTAGAACGTGGGTTGATGGAGAAGAAACCGGAACAGGACAACCGCCCATGACTCCCACGTCCTCCACTCCTCAACCAACGTCGACGGCGATTATAAATAGAGGAATCACTTGTATTGTAAACACTTACGCTATTTTGAATACAATACATACATATTTTCCTCCCCTTGGACGTAGATCGATTTGATCGAACCACGTAAATCATTGTCTTCCTCCTCACTCTCACACACGAATTATATACAAACTTGGGCCGCAAATCGAAGGTTCATCACTGGCGCCGTCTGTGGGAACGAAAATTTGTGTTTGAATTTTCGATTTTTTGCTGCTTATAATCACCATCCATGCCGCACGGGAACAGATCACTGTTGGGAACCCCCCGCCGTCGACGAAGCCGCCAGCGACAACCTGAAGAACCAGCCTCGACGGTGGGCCGGAACAACCCCACAATGACATTCCCGTGGACGACCAGACCGGAACTGGAGAGATCCCGGAGGTCCCAAACTCCGGCCAACAGAACGCCGCAGAAAACACGGTGGCACCCCCGTCCTCACAAGCACAGCCAGTCCAGTCGCACCGAGCTCCCGTGAGCTCGCGCCTAGGACCGTAGACTCATCAAACACCAGAGGGCCATGTGGAGGATCTCACAGCTAACCGGGAACGCGAGCTGTTCGGTCCAGAAGCAGTTCTACGCTTGTCCCCAGCCATCCGACCGAGCTTAGCCGCTCGTCTATCTCCGGTCATCCAGCCGAACTCAGCAGCCCCACCACCTCCTCCACTTCCTGGAATCGAGGAGTTGCTAAAAAACTATCTCACCACGGCACCGGGGCGCGAGTTCCTCAGCCAGTACACCGGTACACAAGGAGTTCCTCACTTCGGGCAGGGAGTCCCTCATTTCGGGCAAGGGGTCCCTCACCTCCGACCCGAAGGACAGGATTTGCGGCATTATCTCCAGCAAGTCCGAGGACAAACACAGGGATATCCTCAGCCAAACTCTCATGTGGTCCAGCCGAACTACGCTACTGCACCTAGCTGGGGGAGCGCAGATTTTCGACGCGCTCGGCAGGATCATCAGTCCGCTCTCGGAGGAAATTCTCAATACACCCATGCCCTTCGGGTACACGGTGCCAAAGATCAAGCCATATAACGGAGTGGGAAATCCAAGCAATTTCCTTAGCCAGTTCAAATATAGCATGTTGAACCAAAATCTAGGGAGTGTTCACATGTGCAAACTGTTCCCCGAACTGCTGATTGATAATGCGCGGGAATGGTTCGACAGTCTACCTCCCGGGTCGATCAGATCATACGCCGATCTGATTAATGTGTTCGCTAGGAGCTTCTCCCAGCGTGCCGAAGTGAGACACACCCCGGCTCACCTGCTAACTGTGAAGCAGAGCCGAGGTGAATCACTGCAAGATTTCATGACCCGGTTCGATAGGGAGTGCTTACACACTCGCTGCACTAACGATCTCCTCATCATCTCGGCATTTCAAAATGCCATCAGTTCGGACCAACTGTACAAGGAGATATTGGCGAAGGAACCTCAGACTACCACCGAGCTGTGGGCCATAGCAGACAAGTTCGCCAAGATAGATGAAGCGACCAGACGTCGAAGGGAGGTGGACCGAGGTGAGACCTCAAAGAATAAAGAAGATGCGCCCCGAAAAGGTGTAATGGAGCGGATTCAGCGAGGTCCGATTGAGTCTCGTCTCGGACCTCGGCAGAATTCAGTGCAGCAACGAGGTCCGCCTACGTCCCAGTCCGCACAACGGTCCACTCCACAGTTCACTCCGTTGAACAAACCGAGGACCGAAATCCTCGAGTTGCATGCTAACCTGTTCGAGAGACCTAGGCCGATGCGAGAAGACGGCAAGCCGAGGTCAAAGAACAAGTATTGCCAATTCCACGAAGACTACGGACATGAGACGGAAGACTGCAGGAACCTGGCTCAGGATATAGAGAGCCTAGTTCACAATGGCCAGCTCAAAAAATATCAAGATCGGAGTGCGGGGGTCAACCAAGTGGATGCCCCCCGAAGTCAAAAGAAGAAAAGACAGTATAAAGGAGGAAGTTGTAGCACGGAAACTGAGAAGAAAGTAAAGTACAATGAGGATGATGCCGATGAGGACGGAGATTACCAATATGACGGGATTGTCGCTACGATCTCCGCACTCGCCAAGGGGTAGACTAAGTCATCCCTCAAGAATGGAGCGCGGAACCTGCCGAACAGGGAACCCGCCAATAAAAGGTTCAAGAAGGAGGAAGCCGTGACCTTTTTGGCCGAAGATCCAGTGCCTCCCATTGTGCCGTACTCCGATGCCATCGTCATCGAGGCTGTGGTAGCCAACCTTGTCATCAAGAGAATTCACATCGACACCGGAGCGTCGGTGAATATCATGTTCAAACATTGCTTTGACAACATGGAGCTGGAGAAGTCGAAGGTTATGCCGACCACACGGCCACTGCGGAGTTTCTCCCAAGAAGAAACCCATCCCCTAGGAACAATTGAACTCCCTGTCACAGTAGGGAAAGGACCAAGGAGCACCACTAACGTGACCGAGTTCGTAGTGGTGGAAGCCAAATCCCCGTACAACATAATCCTAGGCCGCACTTGGATGAATGCGGTGAGAGCGATCTGCTCCACCTACCATCTAGCTGTGTAGATCCCGACTAAAGGGGGGGTAGCTGTGGTCCGAGGCGATCAGAAAGTGGCGAGGGAGTGCCTGCATGTGGCACTCAAAGGGCAAGGGGCACCATCCCAATTGCCCCAAGCATAGCAATTACCGAACTCCGAGGAGCCGAAGAAGACGTCGCCAGCCGAAGAGAGAGAGGTGGTTTTATACGAGGACGACCCTGCTAAGGTCGTCAAAGTCGGACTGAACGAACACCCTCATCTTCGCGAACAGGTTATTCGGCTTCTAAAGGAGTATAGAGACGTCTTCACGTGGTCCCCACTGGACATGACAGGAGTATCACCCGAGCTAATCACACATCGGCTTAAGATTGACCCCGAAGTCAGGCCGATAAGACAAAAACAACGCTCTTTCGCCGCTGAGCGAAATCAAGTTATAAAAGCCGAGGTGACTCAACTGCTCGACGCCGGGATCTTATTCGAGGTCACTTATCCAACCTGGATAGCGAACCCGGTGATGGTCAAGAAAGCTAGGGGAGGGTGGCGCATGTGCATTGACTATACCGATCTCAACAAACACTGCCCCAAGGACTGTTACCCTCTGCCCGACATCGATAAGAAGGTGGATTCCCTGGTCGGTCATAGGATTTTCAGCTTCCTTGACTTGTACAAGGGATACCACCAAGTCCCAATGGATGCCGAGGACGCGGCCAAGACAGCGTTCATTACGGACTTCGGCATTTTTGCCTATCGCAAAATACCATTCGGACTGAAGAATGCAGGAGCTACCTACCAAAGGATGGTAGACAAAATATTCAAAGACCACATTGGGAAAGAGGTAGAGGTCTATGTCGATGACATAGTAGTGAAGAGCAAGGAGGAGAGCACCAGTGTCGCCGACCTCCGAACTGTGCTCTCCCTCCTTCGCGAGGTCAACCTAAAACTTAACCCCAAAAAATGCACTTTCGCTGTGACATCGGGGAAGTTCTTAGGTTGTTGGATCTCCCAAAGCAGATTTCTATCCAAAGCCGCAGAGAAACAGTTGCCCTTTTTCAAGATTTTGAAAAAGGCGCCTGATTTCAACTGGAGTTCGGAACACCAACTCGCGATGAGCCAGCTAAAGGATTATCTCAACAACCTACCGACCTTGTCGGTACCAAAGGAGGGAGAAGTGCTATTTCTATACTCAGCGACCTCGGAGGAAGCGATCAGTGCGGTGCTCGTACGAGAAGAAACAGGTCGTCAGTTGCCCGTATATTTCATAAGCCGGTCACTCAAGGGACCCGAGGTGCGATATCAACCATTGGAGAAGCTCGCTTTGGCGCTGGTCAACGCTGCTCGGCGTTTACGCCCATACTTTCACGCGCACTCTATCCAGGTCCGAACAGACTCTCTGCTTTGGCAGGTACTGACGAAGCCCGAAGCATCAGGACGGATAGCAAAATGGGCCATAGAATTGGGAGAGCATGATATCACCTATGCCCCCCGCCAGGCCATCAAAGGGCAAGCCTTAGCAGATTTCTTGGTTGAGACCTCAATAGCCGAAGTCCCGACCTCGGCACCACAGCCAGTTCGCACAACTATGGCAGAACCTCAAGACTGCTGGCATATGTATGTGGACGGGGCCTCGGGAAAAACGGGAAGCGGAGCAGGAGTCCTCCTTATCAGCCCGGAAAAGAAGGTTTTCACCTATTCGCTTCGCTTTCAGTTCGCAACTACCAACAATGAGGTAGAGTACGAAGCGTTGCTGGCCGGACTCCGAATAGCCATAGATCTGAAGGTCACAGCCATAAAAGTACACAGTGACTCACAGGTAGTTGTGAATCACATGCTAGGAAAATACGAAGCGAAGGGAGAAAGGATGAAGAAATATATGGCTAAAGCACGGGGCATACAAGAAGCTTTCACATACTTTCAGCTCGAACGCATCCCCCGGACTCAGAATTCCCGAGCTGACGTCCTCAGCAAATTGGCAGCAGCACCTGGCACTTTGCCAGTGGAGGAAGTCCGGCATAGGAGTATAGACGAGGCCGAGGTCAACGATCTGGACGATGAACCACAGCCGACGTGGATGATGCCTATTCTAGCCTATTTGGTGAGGGGGGAGTTGCCCGAAGACAAAACGGAGGCCAGAAGGATATTGTCGAAGTCATTGAGATATGTCGTTCTGGACAATGTCCTTTACAAGAAATCGTACCTCCAGCCCTTACTCAAGTGCGTCGGACCGAACTCGGCAGACTACGTCATGCAAGAAGTACACGAGGGGTCCTGTGGAAGCCACATCGGACCTCGGGCCTTGGCCAAGAAAATTATGAGGTGGGGGTATTTCTGGCCCTCGATGCTCAAGGATTGCACCGAGCTCGTGCAAAGGTGTGAGAAGTGCCAGTTACATGCAAATGTGACAAGGCTGCCACAGACCGAGCTGACCGCAATGCAGAGTCCTTGGCCCTTCGCGCAGTGGGGAATAGATATAGTGGGCCCATTCGATAAAGCACCAGGTCAGTTGCGACATCTCATAGTTGCAATTGATTACTTCACGAAATGGGTGGAAGCGGAGCCCTAGCTGCGATCACAAGTAAGAATGCCCGTAATTTTGTATGGAAGAACATAGTGTGCCGATTCGGCATACCTCATGTTCTGGTATCCGATAACGGGACCCAGTTCACGGACATAATTTTTAGGGAGTGGTGTGATGAGCTGCGAATTCAGCAGCACTTCACATCGGTAGCCCACCCCCAGGCAAATGGTCAAGCCGAAGTGACGAATCGGACGCTCGTCAAAGGCCTTAAGACTCGATTGGAGAAAGCCAAAGGGTTATGGGTGGAAAACCTTCCAAATGTTCTATGGTCCTACAGAACAACTCCGCGAACAGCGAATGGCGAAACACCATACAGCCTAGCATATGGAACAGAAGCCGTCATCCCGGTCAAAATCGGACTGCCCAGTCAGCGCATGACTCATTTCGTCACCGAGGTGAATGACGAGAACCGACGTGCGGATCTCGATCTATTAGAAGAAAAGCGGGATACAGCTTACATCAAGGAAGCCCGGTACAAACAGCTCATAGCCCGATATTATAATCGGCGAGTTCGAGACCGGCAATACTACGTAGGAGATCTAGTCCTACGAAACAATGAGGTCAGCAAGGCTTGCAAGCTCGGCAAGCTGGAAGCCACATGGGAAGGCCCATACCGAGTGGACGAGGTCCTTGGTAAAGGTGCCTATAGGCTTTCCACTCTGTCCGGGGAGCCCATACAGCGACCATGGAATGTAATCCATCTAAAGAGGTATTATGCATAGATGTGGAGTATCATGTAGGGTAGAGTCTTGTCTGTCAGTCAGTCTTTTGTTCAATTCGGTCTTTTGTTCAGTTCGGTCTTGTTTCCCAAATTGTTTCAAGTAATGAAAGTTCGCAGTTTCTACCTTTCATTGTGTTCGCATTATTTTGCATTACTCCACTTATATGCATGTTACATCTACTTCAAACACTATCCTGACGAGGACAAGTGTTAAAAACATAAATACAAATCGTACGACTAGGGGACCACCCTTACCGACCTGGTCGGCAGAACAGGAACCCGACTAAGACCCAAGTGTCACCTCGGCCGTGGATAATAGGCAATATGCCATCCCAAAACCGAGGGAAGACCCAAGTGTCACGTCGGAAGCCGAAGTTAGGCCCTCGAGCCACTTCGGAAGACCCGAACAACGACCTCTGTGTCAGTTCGGAAAACGAATCGAGCAGAAATGCTTATTCAAAAAGAGGCTATCAGCCAATAAATAATAAAAATATTAACAGGACATAACGTCCAAAAACTACGTATTTATTATTTCTTGCAGGATTTACAATCTATGTATTAGAAGGACCGCCCTCATCTGGCCTCTTGCTACAATTAAAGTAACTAGCCCAACCGGTAGTTGGCGGATTGAGCAAAAAGTCTATATTTACATTTTCTTTCTTCCGGGAACTTTGCCCCGAGCTGCGGCCACCACCACCACCACGGCTGGAGCTTCCCCCACTCCGGACTGTCCCTCCACCAGGCGCCGAACCTCGGCTCCGCGGAATCACCAAAGGAGCACGGTAGTTCCCATCCCCGTGGTTCGGGATAGGCCTGCGGTTTTGCACCGGTAACATCATATCTAGCCGATCTTTGACCAAGCGAGATGGCACCGTCGGACTCAAGGCCCGAAATCGGCAGACATTCTGCTTGGCAGGCTGCACCTGTGGGTACCGCTCTAGCCACTTCGTCATAATTGGGTGGCGAGTCGAGATCAGTGGGAACAAGTTCGTAAGGTATCGGAGCTCGGATATATAGTCGGCAACTTCCCAGGAGCCCGAACCCCGATTCTTGCACTCGCGTACCACACCACGGACGGCCTCCAGGGCCTCAGCTTCAATTTCGGAGATCGTCTTGCCACCGAGCTCGTGAATAACTCTTTCATACTCGGTGTGCTCGGCCTCGATCCTCTCGGCATTCGCGTAATCTTCTTTTAGTTGAAGATACCGAGCTTTATGTGCATCAGCTTTGATCTGCAGTGCGTTATACTTGGCATTGAACTCATTCCGGAGGTGCTCGGCATGTTTATCAAGCCGTCCGATCTCAACATCTTTTGCATCGATAAGAATTTTGAGATGTTTGATTTCGTTCAGATAGGGGGTTACATCGAGTTCGGTTTTGTTCTACAAAAATAAAATAACAGATAAGCAAGTACTGAAACGAAGTCTTTCATTGATGGGAAAATGAGTACATTTACAGTCCGGCAGGAAGAGAAATTAAACACAAAAAAAAAAAATTGTGCAAGAGAGGGGGATCAACTCACCCCGCCAGTAGGTTCAGCCTCGGTGTTCGGTTCACGCTCTTCGGCGGTCTCCTCCACCCCGGCATCGCCTTCAACGCGGCCAGTTTCCCCATCCAGCTCCTCATCCTCCTCCTCCTCGCTCTCGGACTGCACGTCGGGAGAGAGAGGACGCTCTGCCAGCTCGTCACGATAGGGACCGCACAAGTCCTCAAATTCGTGGTCCCGATCGAACTGGCAGTCCCGTACTTCGGCAGCTGATAAGGGAGTCTGCTGCTCGGCCAAATGCTCCACAATTGGAAAGGGGGAGGCCTTCTTCAAAAGCTGACGGAAGTAAATCCGCAGCATCTCATCATCATCGATGGGCTTGTAGCCGTACTTCCCCTTGTCAAGAGTGGGGAAGTCGACCGCCACACGCCACAGCACCTTGGCCACCGCCCGCTTCTTCGCCGGCCCAGTCAGTGCGGAGACCAGGGCACTAAAGCCCTTGCTGTACACGACCCTTTCAGCAAGGGCGTGGATGAGCTCGCCCTGGTCGGCGGAAAGTTTCTGTTCGCGAGCCCGGGCCACCGCCACCGCCGCCTCCTTCTCGCTTCTCGCTGCTTTCTCCTTGGCAGCGACGAGTTCGGCTTTGACGGTGGCCAGCTCGTTCTTCAACCCCTCCTCCCGAACGGAGGCAGAGGTCATCTTCCTGACCAGTTTGGCCTTGTCCTTGGTGAGGGTTTTCACCTTCTCGGTGGCCCGCTCGTACTTGGCCACCGAGCCCTTGAGAAGACTTCTAATCACGTCAGACACGTGATCATAGTCCTCCAGAGCGGTCTTCACCCCCTGCATGCATCACTTGCGTCAGTACGAGAGCATTAAAAAAGTATCAAGTTAAAAAAAAAAAAAAAAAAAAAAAAAATACCATGGGGAAGACCAGAGTAGGAGTCCGGACCTCGGTAATGGCAACATCGGGTTCGGACGACGCCGAACCCATCAACAGCTTCCCGACAGCCGCCACATCAACCTCCTCGGCGGCAAAAGGAGCTCGTTGAGACCGGGGGGTAGGAATTTCAGATCGGGTCTTCTCAGACGACCCAGTCGCCTGCCTTTTTGGATCGGCAGGCGAACTAGTGGCCTCGCCCTTTCGTTTCTTCTGGGCAGGCGCTTTCTTCCCTCCCTTCACCATATTCACTGCAGAGAACAACGACGAGTTAGTACCGAAGTCAAAAAAAAAAAAAATTAATAATAATAATAATAATAATAATAATAATAATAATAATAATAATAATAATAATAATAATAATAATAATAATAATAAGAGAGGGAAGGGGACCTCACCCCTCCCCGGCTCCACCGAAGTGGAAGGTTCATCGGGGCTCGGTACGGCCAACGCGAGATCGGCAAGGGACATCGGCATCTGGCCGAGGCTAGCAAACCGCTCTGCCACCTCGGCAAGCTGTTTCCGCTTCGGCAAAAGCCTAACGGGACCAGAGTGCCACCCGACCTCGGTGGCACCTTCGAACTGGCAGTAGAAAAACTTCTTCTGCCAGTTCGGAATTTTCGAAGGGACAAGAACAGAAAAACCCTTATGCCGATAAGAAGAGTAATACCACCCCTCTTTCCTGTCTTTGAAAGACACCATCGACCCTAAAATTTCGACTAAGTAGGGGATACCCAGCCGAGAACAGGCAATGCCCAGCCCAGTGATTTGGCTTATGCTGTTGGGAGAAATTTAGGCGGGGGAGAGAGCGAAAGTTTCACGGATACCGGAGTAAATGGCCGGAAAAGGAACACGAAGACCGGCCTCAAATTGGTCAACGTAAAGAGTTACAAAGCCCCGCGGGGGCCGGCAAGCCCTGTCGCCGGGGGTAGGTCGAAGAAGAAGGGCAGAAGGGGGAAAGTTGAAATTAACGGCGATTTCAGAGAGAGTGGAGGTAGATACAATGGAATCATAGGTACCTACCTCCCCGACGACACCAGGGATGTCGGGAAACTCTACCTCTTCACCATACGATGTCTCACAGTCTGACCGCACGCACGGGCGCGTGTTATCAGAAAAAACAATGGGGATCGAAGATGAAGAGACGTCGGCTTCTTCCGTCGCCGCCGTAGAAGGTGAAGATTGAACTGGGGAATGTACTTCACGTACAGAAGACCCCGAGTGAGAGAGAGAAATTGACAAGGAAGAAGACATCACTTACTTTTTGAAGATTTCTTGGAGAGTTGCAGAGAAATTCGAAGGTGGTAGTGATGAACAGTGCAGAGAATTGAAGCTACGGTTTCGTTTTTTGCCAAATAACAAGAGTGAATGATTGTTTTTCCCCAATCATGAACATTAAAGAGGCGGAGAATTAACGCGTATTGAATACGCTGGTTAATGCGACGGTGTTTCGAACCTGTCCAATCCCTGCTTTATCGGTACCCCAAGCGTCGCATTAAATGCGGCTGACAACTTTACGAGTTTTCGGCAGGAGATGAGTTCGGTAGTGCCGAACTCTAATTTTCAAAAGGGAGATCGCCAAGTTGAGTTCGGATTCCTACGAACTCCAAATTTCAAGGGGGTACGCCAAGTTGAGTTCGGATTCCTACGAACTCCAGTTTTCAAAGGTGGTACGCCAAGTTGAGTTCGGATTCTTACGAACTCCTGTTTTCAAAGGGGGTACACCAAGTTGAGTTCGGATTCTTACGAACTCCAGTTTTCAAGGGGGTACGCCAAGTTGAGCTCGAATTCCTACGAACCATCACCTCCATCACCCCATGCTTTTGGGGGGGGGGGGGGGGGTTGTGATAGGAAATAGCCCATCTCCCTAGGCCCAAAGCCCAGCAGGCCCAGATCGGCACAAGCCCAACAGGCCCAGATCGGCACAAGCCCAGCAGGCCCAGATCGGCACAAGCCCAACCGGCCCAGCCCACACCAAATACAGGCACAGGGAGTTGAGCCCTAAAGACCTAGAACGTGGGTTGATGGAGAAGAAACCGGAACAGGACAACCGCCCATGACTCCCACGTCCTCCACTCCTCAACCAACGTCGACGGCGATTATAAATAGAGGAATCACTTGTATTGTAAACACTTACGCTATTTTGAATACAAAACATACATATTTTCCTCCCCGTGGACGTAGATCGATTTGATCGAACCACGTAAATCATTGTCTTCCTCCTCACTCTCACACACGAATTATATACAAACTTGGGCCTCAAATCGAAGGTTCATCAAACACAAAGACACCAAAAAGTGCTTTGCAGACACGACATCATCTGTCCATGAACGCAAATTCATAAACAAAAGAAACCGTTGTTCCCACCCAAGCACACAAGATAAAAGAACGACATGCCAAGGAAACAGCAGACCATGAAATATCCCTCTTTAAACGAACAAAAAAACATTTACCTGAGCCATTTTGATTTGGAACTCATCCGCATTTGTAAGATAATAGCTTGAAACTCCAAATCTTCCCATTCCGATTTACTTTGATGTTATTTTTATTTTGTCAAGGCGCATAAATTTTGGACAACCTCTATATCATCGTATGTTATTAGAAGTATTGGCATATTTACCTTGCGAACGGGATGATACAAGAGCTTGAATATGATGAATTTGAACACATTGAATTATTTGACTTTGAACACTCTTAACCTTCATTGAGTGTTGAACTCTATCTATTCATAGGGTAGACTCATAAAGTTATGTGTTGCAGAGATAGTAATTTTAATATTTACTTTGGAGTGTGATTTATATCTACAAATGTGATTTTCATTTTTAACTGAATACATATACTCTTTTAAGCAATTTTAGTATATTTGTTAACAATAGTAAGGTTGAGTTTGTCTATTATACAGTTAGATCTCTAGGTTGTACGTATCACTTTAATATGTCTTGTATTCGAGAGTGTCAGATGGTGTATAGAATTGAGAATTTTTATCGATTGAGCACAAACGTTAATTACAACAATAATCCAACTTGATAGCTTTAAGTCAGTACGGTGTAGATCTGTTGACATGTGATAAGTCTTGTTTGAATATTATTAGGTCTTCTTATCAAATAGATGTTGTTGCTAGTTTTGTTAAGTAGTTGATTCTTCCATTAGTGGAGTGATTCAAATAATTATTATTTCGGCAAGGTCAAGTGAATCAGGAACACTTGTGATCTTGAACATGCAAATTTATACTTCCCTTGTCTCTTTCAAGTTGAGTTATTTCTTTTTGTAATTTTCGGCACACTTTTCTACGCTTCCAGATGATGAATTTTAAAATGGATTTAAAAAAAAAAAAAAATAATAACGTGATACTACAAGTGTTGTAGTATGACAGGTTTGCAGTGCTGTGAATTACTACGTAAAAGATAAACATGCGCAACCCTTAGAGTAATGTTAGATCATGATGTTCATAACACTGACGACTAACATGCAGTGGAAGATAAATTTGCACAACAGATAATTTTTTTCACAGGTTAAAAACGTGCGAGTGCCTCACGGCTAATTCACTAAGTTGAATACCTAATCTATTACAACATGAATGAATAAAAAATGCCCGAACTTTTACAGACTCTAATACTGCCTAAAGGATTCGAACAATAACGTATCTTAACTCTATCAGAACTAATCTACGTACAACTGCAAAGGGTAAAAAACAATTCAGACTAAATCTGCCTAAGAATTCTACACTAACACAGATCAATCGGTACATACGATTGATCAATAAATGTGTTGTCTGATTTCATGTTTGCAACACCACTATCTAACATTAGACATTGGGGTTACTTCAATCAGTCAAACAACACAGACAACGGCGGTCGAATCATCAGAACATCTTTCTGATCTCTTCTCCCAAAGTCGTCTTACCAAAACACATCATCTACCTTTGTGTTTACAACAACCAATGCTGAGACACCATAATCCAACATTGGTGTTGCTTCACTCCGGCAGACAACTTGGACGCCGGGTTGAACCTTTAGAATCTTCTCTGATCTTCTTTTCCCAAGTCGTCAATTGAAGAAGAGTGGTTTCTTCTCCTTTTATATGATGCTTCGCCGGTTGTAGATTTTCTTCAACCGCTCCGCTTTATTCTATGGAACCGCCAGGGAACGCGCCATGATCCTGCTTTCATTCTCTGATAGTTATTCTATTCTATACGTATAAATTCTATTATGTATTTTAATAATAATAAAATAAATAAAGAATAAAATATAAAATATAAATCGATATCGCAGGAATGAAAGATTACATAATAAATCTTTCTATAAGTTCAAACACTGTGAGAAAATTGGTAACACCATGAACCAACATCTCCGTTGAACTTAACATTCTCTAACCTTTACGTATAAGAAGTGTCACATATGATTTGTTTTTAAATTCTCCCCAACTGATGTCTCACAGAGAACATAATTTGGTTCTTTGATAAGCTTGAACAAATTCAAATCACAAAGAAAAGTGATGTGACGTATCTGATAACATCAATGGAGAACATCGTCTTACTCAGAAACGATATGGATTGTTGATCAAGCAAGAAGCAGAAAGGGATTCTTTGTCAAATGGTTGAAGCTTGTAGGTGTTCTGTTGCGATTCAGAGAAAAAGAGAACATATTCTTCACTGATGTGCCATCATTCACGATACAATTACCTCCTTCTATATAGCTACTATGACTTATGACCCAGTATACGAAATTAGGTATGAATCGTACTTAATTTTCTTATTTTCTTTGGTCATCGTGCTATTAGGTTATTTGTAAAGTTGTTGCTCGTCGCGTCTTCATGGAAAGACTATATGATGAGTAATTCTTATCAAAATATGTGTTAAACATTCTTGTTCAACACTTGGTATGTGATCGTGAGTGCTTATTTTTCATGAAAAATGCTCAAATCGTGTTTCATGATTTATATGTCTTTTTGTGAAAGATGTTGATGTTGTCCAAATCGTGTTGTCTGAAAACTGTTAAGTTTGAGAGGTCGCTGCACGGATCGAAAGATGCCAGGTCATCCAAACCGAACAGGAACCAGACGGTGTAGAAGAAAGGATAGGGTGGGTCTCGGAATCGGACGGAGGAGTGTAGGATTTAGGGGTGTAGAAGTACTGCCTACGAGGGTGTTTATAAGTTGAAAAATTATGATTGTTGGTATTGAAAAGTGGTGGCTAACTACGCCAAGCTTTTATGGAATAATAACACAATTAATGTACAGGTTTTGTCTCTTCTATTTCCTTTTCCTGTGTTGATCAGTAATCATCGATGTTGTAGTGAATGTTTACCTCATCATTCTTTTTTCACCAATCTATCTGTGACTTTTGCTTTCTGTAGTGTTCATGTTATATAGTAAGGTTCGTCGTACGAATTCTTTGCGTGACAGGGTTCGTCGTCTATTTATAAAGTTCCAGAGATGGGACTTGGTGGTGAAGGAGGTCATATAGAACCACGTACAAAGTGACAACGGACTTGCATCGATCAGGTACTCCTATTCGGACATAAAGAAGATGACAAGAGGCTTTCGAGGAAAACTAGGAGCACGCGTGAGTGTGTTTGTGTCGTACTAAGAAAACGTCGTTTTCCCTTAGAATAATGAAGCCTTCATTCTTTCTATATCACTAAATAACAACACAAATCAATTCTTAGCCTGCACGCATAAGTTTCTCTTTCTCAAACAAGAGAACGATGGTCCCTCAACACCTCATCCTCTCTCTCTACATTCTCTCTCTCCACAATTTCTTCTTCTTTCAAGCCTGCAACGCCGGCAAGTCTCACTGCACCGCATCTGCAGCGTGTGGCCTCATTCGCAACATAAGCTCCCCTTTCCGGCTCAAGCACGACCCCAGAAACTGCGGCAAAATAGAAATCGAATGTGAAAACGACGTTGCCTCCGTTTATCTCTATCCTCATCAGAAATACCATGTCAAAGACATCAACTACACCACACAAACTATAAGGGTGGCCGATCCTTCCGTCAACAACGACCCCTGCTCTTTCCCAAACTCTTCTGCATATTATCATGATTTCGAAGAGCCCTACCCCTATTTCGTTACTAGTGCCTGGCTTATAAATTTCATGAGCTGCCCAAATCCATTGAAGAATTCTTCCCTCTTCACAAATGTAACACTTTGTACCCCTAACTATGCATCCCATAATACACATGCATATGTCATGGTTGGTGAGATGAAGGCTTCACAAGTAGAAAACATGTGCACTTTGGAGGTTGTAGCCATGACTTCTTGGGAATTCCAGGATTTGAGCAACGTTTCGCTTTCGGAAATCCACGTTGCTCTCTTGTACGGATACGAGGTGAGGTTCTGTGGCGGCTGCACAGGGTACTCGATTTGGGGTACGTAAGACAGCAACTACTTTTCTATATATAATACATGGATCCAGTATAGTACTATACATACGCATGCTAATAATGCTGTATGTTGCATTCTGATTCTGGAACAATGCAGAGAGGCTGAGTAAATTGTTCTTCGGTAAGAAAGGATTTTAAACCTCTTTCTTTTTATATGTTTATGAATTGAATTATTGTGAATTTGTGTTTTATTCTTGATGATATATCCTTTTGTTCCGATCCGCAGGCTCCGTCCCGTTTATAGCGATTATCGTAGGTGTGTTTCGTCATCCATATATACATGTTCTGATCGACCGATCGATCTCAGGTCATCATGTGTTGGAAGATTTAGATTATTCTTATTTTGTGCAGTTATCTTAGTTGTGGGGGCAACCTGTCCTTTGATAAGCCCATGCATGGTTGGATTAGCACTCTTGCTACTTATTGCATTGCAATTATACAGCTTGAAGAAGCTGCAGAATGCAGGTAAGATTTTTAATTCCACTTTTGCCCTTAATTCTCCTTCTATATATATATATATATGCATGCTCATGACTTATATATATACCTGCTGTGCTTGCAGAGCACTTATCAATGGCTGAAATCTCTGGTGCGGCTCTAGTTTTTGTTATTATAGTTACCATGCTTTCTGTTCTATAATTAACCATTTAAAGAACTTCTTCTTCTTCCAAGGTCTGATCATCGTCGTTGTGCCCAAAATCATCCTTTGTCCTGTGGCATTGTTGTTTTTGATCCGCAAATTCCGAAGAAGGCATTTGTCCGCGTACGAGGATATCGAATGCTTCTTACGGAGCGACAACAAGCTTGCGCCAATTAAATACTCGTATTCGGAGGTTAAGAAGATGACTCGGAATTTTCAAGATAAACTTGGTCAGGGAGGCTACGGCTCCGTTTACAAAGGGAAGCTCCGTAGTGGTCAGGAAGTTGCGGTCAAGCTGCTTAAAGAGTCCGGTGGGAATGGCCAAGACTTTATCAATGAAATCGGGACCATCGGAAGGATCCACCATGTCAATGTGGTGAAGCTAGTTGGATATTGTGCACACGGCTCCAACCGTGCTCTTGTCTTTGATTTCATGCCTAATGGTTCTCTAGAGAAGTACCTCTTCAATCGGGAAAAGACAACTTCCTTGAGTTGGGACACAAAGTTGGAAGTAGCAATCGGAGTTGCTCGAGGGATTGAGTATCTGCACAAAGGGTGTGATGTCCAGATCCTACATTTTGACATCAAGCCTCATAACATACTTCTAGATTATAACTTCGTTCCCAAAATATCCGATTTCGGTCTGGCGAAGTTTTGTGCTATAGACAAGAATACAGTGACCATGACCGTTGCTAGAGGGACAATAGGATATGTTGCTCCAGAGCTAATCAACCGGTGTATCGGTGCGGTGTCTTACAAGGCTGATGTGTACAGTTTTGGGATGTTGCTAGTGGAAATGGTAGGCCTAAAGGAAGACTCGTCGGAAAAAAATGATGCTTCTACCAAGTATTTCCTGGATTGGATTTATGATTGTCTTAGCCAAGGCAACGACATTGAAATCAGAAATGTTGATCAAAACGACGAGAGTGATAGTACAAGGCATCTCGTCCGAAAGATGACTATAGTTGCGTTATGGTGTATACAGATGAATCCAAACGATCGTCCGTCAATGAATAAAGTCTTGGAAATGTTGGAAGCTGATGTCGAGCGTTTGAAGATTCCGGATTATCCATCTCAATTGACGCAGATTGTATCTGACATTGACGAAAATGAGACATGTTTAACGGATTCTTCATCATTAACAATCCAAAAAACTCATATAAATGAAATAATACAAACCCCATGCTAGGGGTTTTGAACCCATACCTTCTCATTTTGGAGACTTATGATGCCTCGACTTGCCACTTAAGCTAGACATCATCGGCTCAGCTGCATAGTTAAATTAATATACTAAGATTATTGAAGAAGTCCATATGTGATGTATATGAATAATGAATCATATATTATTCATTTGAATAATTATTTAATTTCCGTCCGATTCTGTTGTTCTATAGCACAAAACCATAACACTACAAGTCAAATTCTTTGTTGCATTGCATAGAATATTATACACATAAGAAATCAAACAAAAAAAACAACATGAAATATATAGAGAATTAATAAATAATATATCTTCATTTCATGGTAATCAATCAAAATCCAAAAAATTTAGCCATGAAAAATCTGTTTCTTGTTTCAGCTCTTCCTCAAATCAAGAACAACACCATGATCCATCAAAACCTCTCCCTCTCTCTCTTCATTCTCTCTCTCCCCTTCTTCTTCTTCCACACATGCCATGCCAACTCCAACTGCACCCCTTCTTCCTGTGGCATCATCCACAACATCACCTCCCCTTTCCGCCTAAGCAATCACCCCAAGAACTGCGGCCGATTCGAGCTAGCATGCGAAAACGACGTCGCCTCCATCGACCTCGACTCCCAAAGATACTACGTGAAAGAAATCAACTACATCAACTACACAATAAGGCTAGCTGATCCTTCCATCAACAACAATACCTGCTCTTTCCCAAACACTTCTGTTTTTTACGAGTTTCCTTATCCGTACTACCCTGCTATGAGCAGCCGGCCTATTTATTTCATGAGCTGCTCGGATCCGTTGACGAACTCCTCCCTTTTCACGGATGTTAATGTAGAGTGTGGATATAATCATTCGTCGCGTAATAGGTATGCTTATATCAAGATCGGCCGCATGAAGGCCTCACAAGTAGCAAACACATGTAGAGTAGATGTGGTAGCCAAGACTTCTTGGAGATTCGAGGATTCGAAGAACGTTTCGATTTCAGAGATCCATGACTCTCTCTTGTATGGATTTGATGTCAACTTTTGTGGTGAATGCAAGAAGTTACAAACGCAGTGCGGTAAGAAAGAACTCAAGAATATGTATTTTAGCTTTCTATAAATATGCTAATAATGCCTTTTGTTCTCTTGAAAATGCAGAGAAATACAGAAACTTGTTCTTGGGTAAGGACTCTCATTCAACCTCATTTCGGTGCTCTTTTGAATATCCGTCTCGATCAACCCACATAGTAGTAGATGTTGACGACACATGTTCAAGTTCAACTCATTTTTCATCTTTGCAAAGTTAATTTGTGTATATATATAGAGAGAGACTGATTATAAATCTGGACCAAATCTATTTATATTAGTATATTCTTCTTATGGAGTATATTCTGTCCAATGCGTGTTTTGTTTAACTTTTATGTGTACCTCATGGGGCCTGCATATAAGTTAACTAACTGAGGTCGAGGTTCGAGTCACGTCAAGTGCACGAAGCGTGTATGTGTTGTAGTAAGAAAACGTCGTTAAGTACAAGTCAATTCTTAGTTGGCCTGCACATAAATTTCTCCGATCGATCCATGCATGACCTATTCAACTCATCCAAACCCTAACAATTCCCTCATAAACAACACAACAATGAACCCTCAACACCTCATCCTCTCTCTCTACTTTCTCTCTCTCCACCACTTCTTCTTCTTCTTTCAACCCTCCATCGCCGCCAACTCATCGAAAGTCAACGTGACAGAAAATTCAACACGGATATATTGATGTGCTTTGAATCCTCTTCTAATCGACTCGTTTTTTATACATAAGATATTTGTTATTCCTTTCTATTCTTTTTTATTGATTTCTTTTATTATTTTAGGAAAAGACGAAGGTAATATTAAAAAAATAATAACAAATGATTAGTGCATGTAAAAGTATTTTCAAAAACACCCGCAATATTTGGTTTATAAAAATCTTTAATGATTCGGAGACATTTTTAATACGTCTCAGTCATCCATCGTTGTAATAGAAAATGCAACATGAAAATGTATAGAGTGTAATTTGACACACTAGTCTATTGTTTTATAACATGTGTGTACATGTGTGTGAGCAATATACTACTCTATTTGTCTCATTTCAACATTCACATATATTACTCCCTCCGTCCCAGTTCACTTGTCCTCTTTCTTTTCGGCACGAGATTTTATGCATAGTGTTAAATTGAAAAAATAAGGGATCCACATCAAAAAGTAAGGGTTAATTTTTGTCTTTTAAGGAAAGAGGATAAGTGAAGTGGGACGGACGAAAATAGTATTGAGGACAAGTAAAGTGGGACGGAGGGAGTATATTGGAACGTTCAACTTCTATAGTCCTGTTTACTTATACGGAAAGAACTCCGAATAAAGTAAATAAGGTATTGTCCTTTTGGAGAAGACTCAGCCACTCATCATATTTATATACTTTAAATAGAATCCACAACTGGTGATAAATTAATCAGCAATGGATTTAGGTGAGATGATAATCACAGCAAAATCCCTCTCTCTCTCTCTTGATTCTCTTACTCCACTCATTCTCTCAAACATCTCAAGCCAAGAGCCCTCCTCCCTGCACCCCTTCTTCCTGCGGAATAATCCCCAACATCAGCTACCCTTTCCGCCTCACCGGCGATCCCCTCCACTGCGGCGACCGGAGATTCGAATTATCTTGCGAAAACGATGTTGCCTTCTTCCATATAAGCTCTCAGAAGTACCATGTCAAGGACATCAACTACCTCAACTCCACCATTAGGCTGGCTGATGCTTCCATCAACACCACCGACATCTGCTCTTTCCCCATCCACTCTACATATCCCTTTAACTTCAGTTCTAGTAGTTTTAGACTTCATGGTTACCCTAATGACGATCCTTACCTACTCTTTACAGATTCCTTAACCACCACCGTTATTAGTCTAATGAGCTGTCCACTTCCCTTGAACAGTTCTAATTATTCTTCCCTATTTACAGCTGATACCACTCGTGATTGTAATCACTCATCATCGACTAGTACATATACTTATGTCAAGCTTGGCCATTTCCACATGCTTCATCCCTTTGAGTTACCACACATGTGCGAATTAGACATGATGGTGATGACGTCGTGGCCGGAGTTCGATAGATATTCGAAGATTAACGTTACACTGCCAGAAATCCACCGATCTCTCTTGTATGGATTTGAGCTCAGATACTGCAAAGACTGCAGAAATCCATATGGTCATACCCCAACTTGGTGTAAGAATCCTAGCTTGACTTGATCATATATATTTGTCGTAGTTATATATGTACTTCTAATTAATTGCATTTTCACTATAATATACCGGTACTAGCATTGATTTTCTCTCTATATGGACTCACGATGAGCTAATTTATAACACCGGCTAATTAATTGCGGATGAGATCATGATGATCATCTATTGCATTTCGGTGTGACATCTCCTATTATACCTTGAATGTTTGATACATGTTGATGATTTAAAACATTTTTCCAGGTCCAGCAATAAATAGAAATTTTTAAAAAACAAAATACTAATCTTGAATATTATTTTTTTCCCCACACATGTTAAACATCCGACGGTGTAATAGGATATGTAACGAAGGAGCTCAAGATCATTCTCATCCAAGTTAATTGATGCATGAGTATATTATTGTTAACAATTACTTTTTCCTTTGTGGTAATTAATGCAGTTACATTTAGAGACTTCTTCATCAGCAGACTTAACAGTAAGCTTTTCATTCTCAAACTTAATTAATCATTATTCATTCATTCATGCTTCTTAATTAATTTCTTGTGTGTTAGTTAATTCAGGCTATAATTAATATTTTCTTTTTTTATATGTTATGTTTAAATATGCAGGCCCTCTCCTAATTATTCCGGTCATTCTAGGTAACCAATTTATATACTCCATGAATATTAGTATTTCACAGCTTTCTTCATAAAGTCAAGAGAGAGAGGGAGTATTAATACTCCACTTGATCGAGAGCTAACCTTCGTCGTTCAGTTATGTTAGGCGCAGCGGTGGCCCCACCTGTTATGGCCCTCATTGGATTGACCGCTGTAGTCGGACTCATAACCTTCATTGCCCATCAAATATACTGGAATCTTAAATACCGTAAGACTAATCAAGAGCTACGTACCTACTTTATTCTTCTCACCGACGAAAAAGAGTCGTTTCTTTATTTTATACCCCACATTTATCCAAGAAATGTTCGTCTTGAGACAAAACAGAGGGATTATTAGCTAATTCCCCATTATTGTCTAATAATTATCTATCTTAATTATCTTAATTATGTATATGCATATAATTATTATTAGAAATTAATTATAATATAAACCAATAGTCTCTATAAGTTCGAGGTTTTAGATAAGACAAAATTCTATTGATTCCTCTTTCCTAATCATGCATGGTGTGTTTGCATTGCAGGTTCGTATGCTCCATTCAATTACGACGACAGTGAGCAACTCTAATCTATACTACTATAAAAACTATATTTTTTTTGTGAAAACTAAAAAACCATGCATTTTTATGCATATCATGATGCATTTTTATGTCTATGATCTTTCATTTTTAATGAATAAAGGAAATAAATCATAAAATAATATATTTTTGTTATGCAACATCATATGCATAATAAAAATGCATGGTTTTTTGTTTTCACGAAAATAATAGTTTTCATATGATTTATTTCACACACACATATACATATATATATATATATATATATATATATATATATATATATATATATATATATATATATATATATAGGGGTGAGATCAAGTAAAAAATGTCTATAGTGTAAAAAATAAGAAACATTTTCATCCCTTGATAATTAGAAATATGCGGCCAAGATTAGTCATCCCAACATTAAAATATGCGGACCCGCATTCTTTATATGGGTAGATTAGTAAAATTGAAAAAACTGTTATTCCAAGTTTCCAAATTGAAAATTAGCTAAAATAAAGTTATTGGTGTAAGTCAATAAAAATTGTTGTATTAAAATGACGAGAATGCATTGCATAGTTGCCTATAATGCATTTAACATTATAAACACTATACGATAATGCAATTGCATATAATATAATGCAACTAAAAATGCATTATAATTTATAATGCACTCTGAACTCTCCTAATGCATGTACAAGTTTCGGATAATGCACATGGACAAAAATATACTCCATCTATTTTACTTTATTTAGCATACTTCATAATCTTAAACCTCAAATCTATTCACTATACAAATCAAATGGAGTGGAACTAAAGGAAGGAGTAGTACATTAAACAAAAATTACAATGCATTTACAAGTTTCGGATAATGCACTTGCACAAAAACGTAAGATAATCAAATCTAACGGACAAATTTTAATGAAATAAATATTATGCTAATAGATAATATAATGACCACCAATTTTGTTCGGCTCCAAGTGGGTATAAACGTAAGAAAATCAAATCTCCATTTGGTAAACTCGAATCTTATGAGATTAAGAATCAAAACCCCTAATACTTTGACATGCACCTTGATTTTGGGAGTATATTTCTAATATTGTGCATTATGAATTTATTGAGAATTAATTTATTCAATAAATTATGATTTTTTTCATTGAGTGCATTATGTATATATTTTAATTAGAATTATGCATTATACTAATTATGGATATGCATTATTCAATAATATGACTTGTTCATTTAATATGCATCAATATTTTTTGTTTCTTCCCTTTAATTCTTGAAATCTAATTTATTTATGGGTAAATATGCATTATTTTATAGTGTCATATGCATTATTTAGATGTTTATATACTGCATTAACATTTTAACAAATTTTATTTAATAAGTTATTACAAACAATATAATTTGTACTCTTCTACGTAACTATGCTGAAACACAAATCTAATAAATGCATTATAATATTTATATTCCAATGCATGATTAAAAAATGTCAAAATTTGTCCAATAATTTGATCCTAATATATAAAATAATATAGATGCATAATCTATTATACTCCCGATCACAAGTACGTGAGGCATATAACATTATACATAAAAGTGCATTATAATAATTTATCACATGGATTCACAATTTCTCGGCTATATACAATATGTCAAAAACGAAAAAGGAATACCTTCCACACCATGTAAAGTGTGGGGAAAGAAATATTATGCAAAATTGATTTGGCAGGGTATACAGAATTTTGTTGTGCAACAATGCATTTTTGTGTATTGTATGATGCATCAAAATACACGTAACAATGCACAATATTTACCTTCATCAAACATATAATGCAATAATCAGTATAATGCACACAATTAATACTAAAAGTAATGCACATGATCAAAATCATGGATAATAGCTAGAAAAATATACGGTATATTATAAGAATAAAAATCTATTGTTCCCGTTTTTTAAGGCTAAAACCGCCAACTATAAATGTGATAATTACTAAAATAACCCCATTACAACGCATAAGGGATTATTTAAGAAATAAATTTGAGTAATTATGTGGGCCATCGATCAATTAATCTGGACGGCTTATATTCTTTCTTATTTCTTACGTAACTTATCTTTTTTATTTGATCTCTTCCCTATATATATATATATATATTTTTGCTTTATTGTCTCACTACAATTTGGTGATGGTGTCAATATGTGTTTTTGCAGGTGTTATAGATGATGCGCTAAGTACCGGTGAGCTCTAAATTTATTTATTTTAACGATTTAATTAAGTTATCGAATATGAGACATTTGATTTTATGTACATTCACCCGAGCTAGGTGAATACATGCGCAAAATGAGCTCTAATTTTAGCTATCATAATATGTTTCGTTCTATTATAAACACACCGATAAATTCGCTCTTTTATGATCTATACCAAAATTAGACAAATACTCTTAGTTAAATTTTAAGAATAGAAAATAGCTGATTATCATCTTATATTGAGTAGGAATGCCAAATAGAAAATTTGTCTCTCGAGTTAGTATAAATTAGAAAATAAAAAACAAGGACAAATAAACATGCATGTATATAAATTAGAGTGCTATTAAAGAGTAAGGTTCTACATAATCTCATCACTAAATCACTTGCAATATCGCATTCCATCATCTCAGGCTTTGTTTCAAACATTATAATGTTATGTGCGCCAAGGTTCATCTTTTGTCTCATCGGTGTGTGGATTTTGGTCTACAAATTTCGAAGAAGGCATTTGTCGCATTACGAAACGATCGAATCCTTCCTACAAAGTGACGCCAAGCTCGTGCCGATAAGGTACTCCTACTCGAACATAAAGAACATGACTAGAAATTTTCGGGAAAAGTTAGGAGAAGGGGGTTATGGTTCTGTCTACAAGGGAAAGCTTAGAAGTGGCGGTCATGTAGCTATAAAAGTGCTCGGAAATTCTAAAGCAAACGGTCAAGACTTTATCAATGAAATCGCGACTATTGGAAGGATCCACCATGTCAATGTCGTAAACCTAGTTGGATACTGTGCACAAGGACCCATGCGTGCTCTCGTATTTGATTTCATGCCTAACGGTTCCCTTGAAAAGTACATTTTCAACCGGGATAACAAGAACACCTTGAGTTGGGACAGAAAATTTGAGATTGCAGTTGGAGTGGCACGAGGGATTGAGTATTTGCATCGAGGGTGTGACATTCAAATCTTGCATTTCGATATCAAGCCTCATAATATACTCCTTGATGATAAGTTCGTCCCAAAAGTATCCGACTTCGGGCTAGCCAAATTTTGCTCGATAGAGAAGAATACGATGACCATGACCGCTGTCAGAGGAACCATAGGCTATGTCGCTCCTGAACTGATCAACAGAGGCATTGGCCGAGTGTCCTATAAAGCTGACGTGTATAGTTTTGGAATGTTGCTGATGGAAATGGTGGGCTTAAACAAAGACAAGGGAGAAAAGGCTGGTGATTCTAGCAAGTATTTTCCATATTGGATATATGACCAGTTTAATCAAGGCATGGACATCACAATGGGGAATGTCGTCGATGAAATTGATGATAGTGATGATGTGCAGAAGCTTGGTCGGAAGATGACAATAGTTGCATTATGGTGCATACAGATGAATCCAGACGATCGTCCGTCGATGAACAAAGTGTTGAATATGTTGGAAGCCGATGTCGAGCGTCTGCGAATTCCGGAATATCCATCGGAATCGGCACAGATGCCGGTAAACGGGGACGGTAGCTGGGGTACGTGCTCAAGTGACTCTGCATCCTTGCTGCACCATAATAATGTTTCTTTGCCTAATGTTGAGATAACTATTGAAGAGTGAGCACCTTTGATGTCTTATGATTAGCAAATACATATACTTTGCAATAGTGTATTGAAGAAGCAATAACCTTGTATATGTGGTTTGACGATTTTTAAGAGTTTATTTTTATTTTTCTTTCTTAAATTTTATTTAGGAAAAGATAATTGTAATATTGATAATTGATGAAGCATTAGTATCAAAGATTGTGGTTGACTGGTGGACTGACTGCAGCAAATACGTCCACATCGAGAATTTAGCATGTCATGTTCCTTTGAACCGGTCAAAATGGGCAACATGCACCTCTACAATTCGGAAAATCGATCACAATTTGGATCTTAGTGACCTATCCCTTTCATTTATATTGGGTCATTTTTCTCATCGGAACGTTTCATTCATTTCAAACCATTTCTTAATAAAATAATTGTGACCCAATTAGTTAGGTTTAAAATCAAGTAAAATAAACCAAAATTAAGAATAAAGAAAAGAAAAGAAATTAAAAGGGCTAAAAACTTGGGCTGCTATTGCGAATAAGATTCTCTGTTGTATTTGTAAATAATTGACATGTGACAAGTTATAGGGTTTAGAAATTTCAAAAGGTTAGGTTATATATTTTCTTTATAAATATAAATCTTAAATTCTAAAATATCGATTATGTCACATGTCAATTATCTACAAATGCAATGACAATAAATGATTCGAACCACCAATATTGTTGTGTTAATTCATGCGGACTTAGTCAATCATGCGTATGAGCATACAGTGGTGGAGCCACCTTAAGCCCACTCCAACGTTTTGTTTTTTTAATTTTAGTTCTTGAATTTTTCGATCTTTATCGAATTTTATTCTCGTCAGTCCATGCCAACGTACTGTGAAAAAAACGAGTAATTCTCATCTCGTTTATATTACTAACCAACCCAAACTCCGCCATGAAAAATTCCTGGCTTTGCCACTGTGAACATATAGCCTCACGTCCTTCTAATTAACTACTAAGCTCAATAGTAAAATCGTGCGGGCTTAGACCCAATAGTTAATAATATCATACTAATAATGTGGTTCAGTAGCTCGTCTGGCGGTCCATAACATATAAGCACTAAATGCTTAGTCACCCGCACAACTACTTTTTTCTTGCGCGTGATGACCGCTGCACTCAAGTCTTGTTGCCTCACTTACTCATCTCTTTTCATTCTTCTCTCAATCCTCCTTGAGTCCTGCAATGCAGACTGCACCCCTTCTTCGTGCGGCGAAGTTCGCAACATCAGCCACCCTTTCCGCCTCAGCACCGATCCCACCAACTGTGGCAATCCTAAATACGAACTAGCATGAGAAAACGACGTCGCCTTCGTCTATGTCTAAACTCCTAGAAATACTAGGTGGAAGAAATCCGCAACAGCTTCATGACTCGTTAATTTGGGCCTCTGTTTTGGCGGGGCTTCGACCTCTTCATGACTTGGGCCTCCTAGTTGGATTCCTTCCGCTGTATCCAGAATATTCGGCCCACTATCTTATCTCCCTGCTGGTTTAATCGTATCCAAATGTTAGGGGTTAAGTTTCGAAGCCAAAGATCTCTCCAAGTCTTCTATAGCCAGGCATTTAAATTTTATGTTAGTGCTTAAAAAATTTAGTAATTGGAAACAATATATATACGGTCGCCTTCATCTCAAAGTAGATAATTATTTATCGAAATTTAGTAGAAACATTGCAATATTGGAGACTAGACTTTGACCAATAAACTGATTCAATTAAACCAAAAGTTAAGGTGCCAGAAAATTCAACACGGAGTTATATATTCTGAAAGATGTGTTTTTATCCTCTTTCTAATCGACAAGTATCACGACCGAATAATTTGTATTTGTCCAAATAAATTAGCGCTACTATTGTCCTTAACAAACTATATATAAATTCGGCCTGCAAAATATGATTTAAAAAAATGAATTTCCTGTGAAAAAATAGAAATGATATGGACATTTAACAATGCGTGATCTACGACCTAATTAATTGATGCATTATGATTGTATATCACAATTAATGCATTATAATTATATGGCAACGCAAATTTCCATTGCAGAAGGCGAAAATTCCATCACCATTTGAGCGGATGAGATCCTCTGTCCCCTCCCCATTTATGTGTACCAATCATTTACCGATGTCAATTTTTTTAGTTTTATAATAATTTTATAAAAATAAAATTTATAACTAAAATATTTTGAAGACATTTTTTATTTGCATAATTTTTTTTTTTTTGATTTTACATAGTTTATTAATAGTATTTTCTATATCATATATTATGGGATATAAAATAATTAATAAAGTATGCAGAGTGGTTGTGAGGGAATAATTGATGGAGTAAAATAAAGTATAAAAACACTCCCTTTATCCCGTTGTAAATAATACATTTCCGGAATAAGATATATTATAATGAAATGAATCATTTGAGATTGGACGGATAGTGTAATATAAATGATCCTTCTAGAGAAGACTGAATCACTCATATAATCAAGTATACGGCTATTGATATAATTAATCAATGGATTTAGCTCTGACCATCACAGCTCGATCCCTTTCTCTCTTGATTGTACTATTACTCCATCTCCCTCTATCGTCTCTATCTAAAAACCTTGACTGCACCCCTTCTTCCTGCGGAATAATCCCCAACATCAGCTACCCTTTCCGCCTCACCGGCGATCCCCTCCACTGCGGCGACCGGAGATTCGAATTAGCCTGTGGAAACGATGTCGCCTTCTTCCATATAAGCTCTCAAAAATACTACGTCAAAGTAATCAACTACTCCAGCATCATCGACAGTGGCTACCCCGCCATAATCCGAGAGGTTGATGCTTCCATAACCAACCACACTTGCTCTTTCCCCGTCTCTTCTCTATCTCTCTATAACTTCACCAGTTTCACTGCTTCTCCTCACGAAATCTCAAGTTTTTATAGCTACCTCTCTATGTGCTCGAGCCCACCCTTATTAATTTTATAAGCTGCCCAAATCCGTTGAAGAATCCTTCCCTTTTCACAGCTGATATAACTCATGACTGTAACAACTCATCATCGGATAGTAGGTATACTTACGTTTCTCTTTCGGAAATCCACCAATCTCTCTTGTACGGATTTCATCTCAGAATCTGCACCGACTGCCAAGTATATCGAATCCGAAGGTGGTGTAAGAATCAAAGATCATTTAGCACTATTGAGGCCGGGGGTGTTTAATTGGCTAATAAGCCGGTCGAAACAACTTATAAGTTGTTTGACTGTTTATAAGCTTTAATCAAGCAGCACCCCTAAGTAGATTATACAAAATGTAATTGATCCTTCACATTAACTCCTTTTTATTTGTGCTTATATGCAGATAAATTTAGAAGCTTGTTCGCCAACAGGCTCAATAGTAAGCATTCCTCATACTTCATGCTTGCCTCAAGTCAATTATACGACTAATTCCAATAATTTCAGACTATAATCTTTTATTATACGTGTTTAAATGTGCAGGCCCTCTCCTATTATTCCGGTCATTCTAGGTGCGTCACCCCCTTAATTTTGATGTCTCAATCGTGTCTAAAATGTTGATTTTTACTAGTTTTATGCAAAAAAAATATTTTATCATGATTTATTTTATTATTATTATTATTATTTTAATATTGTTATATTTCAACATTTAATTTCACTTTTATTGGTTATATTACTATTAACAAATTTAATTTTTATTTTATATAAAATATACTCCATATGTACTACTTCACTAGTTAAATTTTGTTTTCGCCAAGAGATTTTAGGCGTAAATACTATTATAAGTAAAAAGTGAGGGTTCTACATTGAAAAGTAATGGTTAAATCTTTCTATTTTAGAAAGTGAAACTGCTTAAAATAACAAACATGACTGATGAAGTGAGTCAGATAAAATAGTGATATTTAATTAACTAATACTAACAATTAAAATTTATGACATAATTGAGATACCGAATCCGAAACAATCCACAGCGTTTTCTTATACTATGGATTTGAATAGTCTAATAATTTCATAATTATATTCAACCTCTGATCGGAACCGATCGATCGAGTTTCTAATTTGGTGAAAAATATTGCACAGCTATGTTATGTGCGGCGGTTTGCCCACCGGTAGTGGCCCTCGTTGGATTCACTGCTGTAGTGGGACTCATAGCTTCATTGCCTATCAGTTTTACTGGACTAATAAATGGGGTAAGGCTAATCAAGAGCTAATTACCGATTAACTTTTTAAATTATCTTAATTATGCATATAATTAAATTCCTCTTTCCTAATCGTGTACCTACGTTACGTGCATGGCGCAGGTATGGGATATTATCGGTTAGATAACTCCGGTGAGCCTCTCTAATTAATTTGTCTTCAATTAATCCATAATTAATAAATTTTATGTATTTTAATTTGAGTTAAATATTATTATATTAGGAAGAAGATCAAATAAGAATAGACTGTTACATAAAAAATACGAATAGATCAGAATTGTTGATCAAAATAAGATTTGTTGTTAAGATAGATCGATGCATTGAATTCAGTCACACAATACATCAAAACAATGATGCATGAATTTATGAATGCAATGTATGAAAATGACAGTGAATCAAATCAAACCATAAGATGCATCATTTAATTTGAGAATTAATCTGGGCCGGATTTTGTGTAAATCTATAGACCAGATTTATTCTTATTTCCTACCTAAGCATTTATTCTCACAAGAACCACACCCTATTTTTATTGTTTTATATTAGTGCTTGTTTTATTCATTTATTTTCAGTTTTATTAGTTAGAACACGGTAGTCGATAAACTCAAAATTAGAGTATATATATATATATATATATATATATATATATATATATATATATATAGGGAGTGGTTCATGTGCAAATAAATCCTTGCGTGCCAAAATGCGAAAGATGCTTAAAACTATACAAAATCATGCTTAAATCAGTATATATTTATGCTTACAACTCCATTATGCTTTTTAATATACAAATTCATGCTTAAACCTAGTCATGCTTATGATACCTTATAATCATGCTTAAATCAATTACAGCCACAGATCAAATCAAGATCAATGGTCCAGATCTATTCCTATTTCTCACACCAGGACTTATTTCTATATGATCCATCCTCTATATATATATATATATATATATATATATATATATATATATATATATATATATATATATTTATATATATATATATAGGGGTGAGATCAAGTAAAAAGTCCCCCTAAAGAAAGAAATAAGAAGTAATATCCTCCCTAGATCAATATTAATCTAACGGTCCATGAAAAAACAAATAAATTGTTTGCTTGATTAAAAACTAGAAAATAGGCGCAAGTTAATTAGAGTGAGGGGTATAAAAGTAATAATTGTAACTGCATGTTTGAAAATTAACACATGTTTAGGGATCTCACAAATCGCAAAGGTAAATATTGAGGTAAATATTTAGAAGTTTGTGCAATATATTCGAAGAGAGAAAAAAAAATATTGAGGTAAATATTTAGAAGTTTGTGATTATTCGAGATGTCACCGATGAAGACTTCCCGAGAACGATTGTGAGGGAAGATATATAATATTAGTAATGCATTTTGTGTAAATCTATAATGCACTTGACGATGCATTATAATGCATTTGCTAAATTTTGTATGTGTCAAAGACAAGCTTTAAGGCTGCTAATTATTTGCTTTGATGCACTGGTTCTAATGTTATAATGCACCATTTTCAATACAAAATAAATAAATAGAAGCTTACTAAATTTAAGATTGTTGTATGTGGCCAATACATGTTTCACAAGTAACTTCATAATGCAGCAATATTATATATCTAATGCATTAGTTCCAGTTTTATAATGCACAAATATAAATATTGCATTTAATCATATGAAAACAATGCATTTTATGAAATAATGCAATGCATTATGTAAACAGTGATAATGCATTTTCATGTGGTGAGTAAGATAATATTAAGAAAGAAAGTAATGAATTGAACAACAAAATACATTAAATAAAGGGTGTAAGTGTACAAATAAATTACAGAATAATTGATTTCTTCACAAATTATATATCACTGTCCATACTGATATAGTGAATGTTATGGCACGAGAGGGAGATAATTGGCATCTTGATATAATATAATAACCACCAACAATCGATGGCATATTCACCAAAAATAATAAAAAAAAACTAATTAACAAACAAGAATTTAAAAAAAAATAAAAAAATGCAGAAGTAGACCAATTCGTTGATGACAGAAAGATAAGAAGACATATATGGATTTGCGAACGTAAACTTGGCAAATAGTAGGAAATAAATAGATTCATTCATTCAAGATATAAATGGTTAATTTTAGTAATTTAAAATACGGTTATACCCTTTCAGTTACATATATAAGGTAATAATTTAATAAAAAAATATGATAAATATTGACCATTGATCTTCGAATCTGGATGGCTCATATCCCTTCTTATTTCTTACAGAAGTAGCCTTTTTTATATGATCTTTCACCTATATATATATATATATATATATATATATATATATAGGGGAGGGTTATTATGGATACTAGTATTAATAATGAGAACTAGGAACCAATCACAACCTTCCATCTAAAACTAATTAATGGATGTGATTTAATCTTAACAAATAAAATAAGTATGCTACTTTTCAATTTTTGATGCTTATAAGGGCATTTTAGTAAGCTTTGATTTGAGGAGATCCCACCAAATCTGATAATTAAGGAATTAACACCCATATTCTCTCCAAATATTTAACAAAATATTTTTTCTTAAATTATATGTTTTAAACGTCTCTTTTTTAATACAATTCCGACGTCTTTTTTTATTTTTTTTTTATTTTATATATATATATATATATATATATATATATATATATATATATATATATATATATATATATATAGAATCCAACAATTTTTATTGCTTAATTATCTTTCATCAATTCATATTATAAAATGAATACCTAAATAAGCTGAATATTAATGGTTAATAAGCAGTCCTTTTATATATATATATATAGAGGATGGATCATATAGAAATAAGTCCTGGTGTGAGAAATAGGAATAGATTTGAACCATTGATCTAAATTTGATCTATGGTTGTAATTGATTTAAGCATGATTATAAGGTATTATAAGCATGATTAGGTTTAAGCATGAATTTGTACATTAAAAAGCATAATGGTGTTGTAAGCATAAATATATACTGACTTAAGCATGATTTTGTATAGTTTTAAGCATCTTTCTCATTTTCTCACGCAAGGATTTATTTGCACACGAACCACTCCCTATATATATAAATATATATATTCCTACAACTTTTATTGCTTAATTAGCTTTCATCAATTCATATTATAAAATGAATACCTAAAAAAGCTGAATATTAATGGTTAATAAGCGGTCCTTTTTTTATATATATATTCCTACAACTTTTATTGCTTAATTAGCTTTTCATCAATTCATATTATAAAATAAATACCTAAATAAGCTGAATATTAATGGTTAAATAAGCAGCCTAATAAGCATGCAAATTATGAAGATATTCCTGCTTAATTATGAAGACTGTGTTGCTTGTTTATATCAAACAACTCGTAATGGTAATTCAATTACTATACTTTCATCGTAATACAAATCAACATGTTTATTTCTTATACGTTCATCCTTGAGACATCTGATATGTTGCTCCATATTAATTGATCCATTTATTTGCGTCCATATCAATAATTTACTGCTTATTACAGATGGTTAGCGGCTTGCATGGAATTTTTTTCTTCAAAATATCCATATTGACAAATAAGTATTGTTTTATAACTATTAAAGCATTAAATAATTATGGTTTGAACACTTTATTTAAGCATTATCTGTGTTGTATTTAAGCATACATTGTATACATTCTTATAATACGAAAAGTAATTGTATGAATATGGATTATGTGAATATTCTTTATTACCAACTTATGCACGCTTAATTAACACAAACGAATTGTAATCGCATGCGCAGAAGGAAAATAAGAAAACGCAGAAGAAATAAACAAATAAAAAAAATAAAGAAAACGCAGAATGAAAACATCTTCATAAAAGATTCTTAAATAACGCAGAAGGAAAACGCAGAAGGAAAAACGCAGAAGAAAAAACGAGGAAGAAGGAGAAAATACGATCTGCAGAATCATGGTAATACGTTAGTGGGAGAGAGAATAATTAATAATACCTAAAATTTAGGAACAATAAAAAGCAAATTACCCTAATACCCTTATTCAATTTAAAAACTGCCATATATATTTAATTTGAACTACAAATCTTGACCATTGATCATTTAAAACTGATGGTTGAGATTGGTTCCTAGTTCTCATTATTTAAAAGGGTTCTCATATGATCTATTCTCTCTATATATATATATATATATATATTTAGGATTTTAGTTTTTAGTTATAAATATCAGTTATGATCCACAAACTATACCAATTTTTATCATTAAAAAAAAAAAAAAAAAAAAAAAAAAAAAAAAAAAAAAACATTATACAAGGATCTCATCTGGTACCCTTGCTATTGATTTATTCAAAACTATTGTAAAGTATAAGGATGATGGAAAATTAATGAATGCTACTCATTTCTTCTGCTTTCATCGTACTCTCTTCGTATCATTCTTAGTGATTCCGTTATCTAGACGTACGAGCATGGCGGACGGGAGGGGTACTTGTTTTGCTTCAACTACTTACATACTGTTGTTTGCATGTTTTTGCAGCGGTCAGGGAAGATGCGCTAAGTAGCGGTGAGCTATAAATTTACTAACGTACCACCTCCACTATTATTATTATTATTACATGCACGAACATAAAACTATACATGTTAATAATATCCCTAATATTTACCCTATACCAAAATTAGACAATACTATAGCTCATATTAAAGATTAGAAAGAAGATGGTTATCTTATATTGATTGGGAAGGCCAAACATACAAAATTTCTCTCGTATAAATTAGAAAATAATCTGAATTAATAATCTTTCTACAAAGTACTATTTCTAAAACTAATAAACTGTTGGAATCTGGACTGGGGGTGAACGGAGGCATTTGCAGGGGCTGGCTCAGTGCAAGACTCTACTGAACTTTACGCAGCGGAAAAACGAAAATAAGAATTAATGTAATCAACGTCTCCCCTTCTCCATAAGCCAATCGTGGAACTTCACCATCCTACACATTAAAATCTTGAAGAAAGACAAAAGAAACTAAAATATGGAAACTGGATTCCAACATAAACCAATGACAGAGGTAGTATAAGTATATTAAATATGCATGTACAAAATTTAGACTACTATTAAAGAGCAATCTTCTAGATAATCTCATCACTAAGTCACTGACAATATTGCATTCTATTTCATTATCTCAGGCTTCGTTTCAAGCATTATAATGGTATGTGCACCAAGGTTCATCTTTTATCTTATCGGTGTGTGGATTTTGATCTACAAATGTCGAAGAAGGCATTTGTCAGATTACGAAACGATCGAATCCTTCCTACATAGTGACGCGAAGCTGGTGCCGATAAGGTACTCCTACTCGAACATAAAGAAGATGACTAGAAATTTTCGAGAGAAATTAGGAGAAGGGGGTTATGGTTCTGTTTACAAGGGAAAGCTCCAAAGTGGCGGTCATGTAGCTGTAAAAATGCTCGGAAAATCCAAAGCAAACGGTCAAGACTTTATCAATGAAATCGCGACTATTGGAAGGATCCACCATGTCAATGTTGTAAACCTAGTTGGATATTGTGCACAAGGATCTAAGCGTGCCCTTGTACATGCCCAACGGTTCCCTTGAAAAGTACATATTCAACCGGGAAAACAAGAACACCTTGAGTTGGGACACAAAGTTTGAGATTGCAATTGGACTTGGGACACAAAGTACATATCCGAGTTCGAGAGTTCGATTTTCCGGCCGACTTCGCGATCGTGGAGATGGAGGAGGATGTCAAGCAACCTCTGATTTTGGGACGTCCGTTCTTAGCAATGAGTAGAATTCACTTCGACATGGAAAGTGGTGATCTTACATTTCGAGTGCATGAACAAGAGCTCAAGATTTCGATTTTAGGAGCAAAAAGAAGGAAACTCGGAGATGGGGGAGAAATGAGCTTTCATTTTTATCCACCTTGAAAAGAGGTAACGTCGGGCTAAAGATGTAAAACGTAGCACTTGTTGGGAGGTAACCCAACTCTATCTTTAATTTTCAGTTTTCGTTTTATTTATTTTCGTTTTTGTTTTTCTTTGAGTCTAATCTTTTATTAAGCTCTTTATCCAAGAATTTGCAAAGCTTGTGAGTTGTAGGTTTTCTCGACAAGGTTTAAACGAGAAGAGAAGATCGATAGTAAGCTAGCTTCGGTGAAAGGTTCCCTCGTTAACTTAACCACTCCTTCTTCTTAAACTTATTCCTTCATCATGATTCGAAATAAGTTTGGGGGAGGGGGAAGTGTGGCTTTGTTAACTCGTTTACATGAGTTCTTGGATTGTAGCTTAATTTTAGGATATTTCATTAGTAGTTTTTTATTTTTATTTTCGAGTCTTAGGAGTTAATTGAGTCGAATGAGCATGTGATGATAGTATTGTGGATTTGGCCAATGATAGAAATTTTTTGTTGATTTTTGGAGAAAATTTCATGATCTTTATTATGCATGGAACCTTGGCGAAGTGACGCGATTTATTTGACGAGTTTGAAGTATGCTATGATGTCGGAAACTAGTTAGTTTGAACCCGTGAGATTTGAGCTTTTTGTGCATGATGATACCTATTCTTTGATTGAGTGATCATGCATTCTTCATTATTTCTAGAACTTGCCTTGTTTCTCCATCAAGACCTTAGTATATTTACGAACTAGGAGATAATCTTAGGCCATCTTTCCTTAGCCACATGATTCCTATACACTAACCTTGTGCATAAACCTTTGTTTACCCTTTTGAGCCTTTGTTACCCGTTCTTTGTAAAACCGGATGATAGGAGGTTTGGATGGTTATGGGTATCCTTAGTATTTGTTGTTGGTGATATGGAAGGAGTTGAATAGAAAAATTTGATGTGGTGTGAAAGAGAAGAAATTTTAGATGCTTGTTTAAGTATAGTTAGCTATCCTATAAGCTTGAAAAAAAAAAGAAAAAAAAAAATTAGAGCTTTTGATTATCATTAGAGAGAATATCTTTAGGTGAGCTCTATGAAAAAAAAAAAGAAGAGAATAATATATAAGCATAAGGGGATAGTTAGCTTTGATTTGTATAGTTGATATTTTAGCATCTTTGAGTTTGTATTTGGTGTGTTGGATGGTAGAAGATGGAGTTGAAAATCCCATACTTTGGTTGGAGTTGAAAAGAGGTTGATGATTTGGAGTATTTTGAGTCACTTAGCCTATACATTCCCTACCTTAACCAATGTCCCTACATTACAAGCTTATATATAAAGACCTTTTTTTATCTTAGTTTGTAAGTATTACATTAAGTGGAGATGTTGAGATTGAGAGCAAGTCTATGGTAAACATGTTGCATTGCATTGATTATGAGTGAACCCTTATGATGTGCATTATTTCATACATCTTTTCTTTGAGAGAGTTGAGTGTTCACTTTCATATACAAAATTTCACATGTTGGAGAGAGTTCTTTGATGGATTAGCATGTTTTGAGTTTGTTGAATGAATTGTGTTATAGATGCTAAGGTTGTGTGCATAGTTTTGATCATGATCATGAGAGATTGTTTTTCAAAAGTTTTGAGGCCTATATAGTTCACAATGCTTGAGTCTATTGTTTATTTCGTTTTTGTTATTGTTCGGGACGAACAATGTTTAAGTTTGGGGGATTTTGATAGGGTGCATTTCTACCCTATTATCTAAGTGTAATATTATCGTTTTCTTGTCGTATTTTGATAGTTTAGCTTATGTTTTGTATTGTTTATGTTATTTCGAGCTAGATTACGCTTTTGGGTTGTTTTGAGTGTTTTTAGGGCTTTTGAGTCGAGAAAACCCAAGAAGAGACAAGAGACGACGAAACCAAGGAAGAGATGAAGTATTGATCCCAAGTTCTGACTTCTCAAGATTTTGTGGAAGAGTTATTCTCGAAAAGTGAAAGCATAACATTGAAGAGGGGTTCGATAGGAGCGCGTAGGCGAAACGGAGGTCAATTCGGAGTTCGGATGAGGAAGATACGATCGAAACAAGAAAGGTGCGCAAACCGACTCGGCCAGGCACTCGGCCGAGCCGCCGGCCGAGTGCATTCACGACTCCGAACAGTAGCTCCACTCGGCCGAGCACTTGGCCGAGCCAAAAAGACGGAAATCTCTAAAAATCATATTTTTATTTCCTTAACCTAATCCTTGCCCACTTAGGTAACAATTTTGAACCCCTACCTTATAAATACCCCAAAACTCATCATTGTACCCAAGTTTTGATAGTTTAGAGTTCTTCCATACACTTTTATATTTTAGATTAGTTTTTACATTCATGTATGAAGACCATTGAAGATTGAAGATTTATTCAAGATTCAAGAGTTTTTCTATCCCTTTCTCTTTTATTTATGCTTTTACTTATGTTTATTCTTCCTTCTACCTTTCTTTTAATTATGTCTGGCTAATTTTCTTAGTTGATTTTAGGGATTGAATGCCTAGTTGAATTTATGTAAGTGTTCTTGTTTACAATTAGCCTTCCAATCTAGGTACATGTTTTATGGTGCTTATTCTCATGCATGATTACTTGATCACTAATTATGTCACGCCCCAACTTTTCTAAAGAGGACACACGAGTGAGGCGTGACTGAGGTTGGAGAAAAGAAGCGGGGAAAGAATGGGGAAAACTCTGTCTTATCTTAAACAAATAAATTATATTAAAAACAATGACAACAAGATTTGAGCAACAATGACAAATAAACAGAACAACGTTCGAAAGATTTTGGCAGCAACACCTTTGAAATAGGAGCTAACCTAAATAAATTGACAAGAGATGTCCAACATATACATTCATTATATCATAAGGATCTTTTCAAGTTCAAATGGCTCCGACATAGTTATTAAGGATAGACTCTATACATAAAAATAAGCTAAAGAGTCTTCTAGCAAGAGACATGATAAGCTCAAGAAATATAATCTAGAGTTCAACACAAATGACAAGAAACTAGCGGAAGCTAATACAATAGGAGAACCCTAGCCTCAGCTCTGCCCCGTCAGCACCGTCACTTAACCTGAAAACATTTGAAAAACATTTGGGCTAAGTACTAATGTACTTAGTGGGCTAACATTTGGTATACATACATAAAACAAAATGCAGTTTATCCATCATCATAAGACATAACTTAGAAGTTTTGTAAAAGAAATGCATCTAAGTATGCCAAAACATTATCATTTTCCTTTGCGCGCATCTGTCACACTCTACAGTTACTCTTACTGTGATCCCGGACCTCTAGCCACTGTCGGATCCATTAACATTCATTTTTGGATTTCGGGTCGAAACCCAGAGAATCCCAGTCGAAGATATTATACGAGAGAGATCAACCAATCGATATACTATCGGGGTGTATACACAGTTCAAAGTTAGTGTTTTAGACTGAACTAAGAACCTCGATCGATTAACTTCAGAGCATTAAACATGTAGAGCGCACAAAACATTTTATGGATAAACAGTTTTCTCATTTTGTAAATATCAGAGCATAACATAACTCAAAATATGTTTGGAAAGTAAAGAGCCCACCTTAAAGGATTAATTCCGTAGATAAAAGACAACTCCTTCCCGAGTAATCACTTCTCGTCCTCAAAAGGTCCTACAAGATAAGGCCTACACTTAATTGCTTCCCAAGACAATTCAAAGAATTAAGGGATGACTAAGTTCTAGATTTGCTATGCCCGGGTTTTGGTAACTAATTAAATAAAGTCCATTTTCTCTATTTATATCCCAACAATATTGTAACTTCACTTTAAAATAAAAAAAATACTTTCATATGACTATTTTACATACCTATAAAGTTCTCACATAACATTTATTTTAACTTAGCCAAAATCATATATGCATTTTGTCTATATTCTAATTTAGTTGACATACTCCACACCTTTTCTGGAAAACAATTAAGTTTGAAAATTTAGGGGGGTGTATTCAATTTAGATTCTGCAGGATTTTTATGGATTTTAGAAATCCGTGGGTATTCAATTCAGATTTTATAAAGTCTTTAAAAATCTTGAGGTATTCAATGCAGACTTTATAAAGTCTTAAAAAATCTGTAGGTATTCAACAATCCATGGATTTTAAAAGTCTATTGATTTTGCTGGATTCTCTTTAAAAAATATAAAGAGATTTCACTCTCCAAAATCCTTTATAAAAACCAGAGATTTCTACGGATTCTCTGAAAAAACTCAAAATCACCGTTTCTACCACCCTCCTCTGCCACCCTCAACCACCTTCATATGTACTTTTTATTTTTTTCTCCGAACAATTATAATTTATTTTAAAAGACATCAAAATTATGACTCTAGTACAAAAAATTTGTTTACTATATGAGTGTGCTTGAAAATCAATCTTTTCATAAAAAAACGTTATTCTTATAAAATTCGAACATGTAGCTTATAAATCTCTACTTTCATTTTGATTTATTATGGTTAAATTACTGCAATGTTTTTTTTTAAAGGTTTAGGGAATAACGACTAAATTGAAATATAACATTTGAACGGAAAAGAAATAAGAGTATAGAAATAAATTAATTGGATTTTCTTTAAAATACGATTCTTTTAGAAGATGACATAATTTGATAAATTTTGATACTACTCTACATACATATTCAAACAATTTGATAAAATTATTTGATATTTTATTTCTAAATAATATAGATAATATTATTTATTTATTTACAAGTGTGACTCAAATATATTTATTTATTTAAATAAATGGTTACAATAGTTCAGCTTTAGAGTCTATAAAAATCCATGTAAATTAATTTTTAAAAAAAAATATTCCACAATACTGCAAGTCCATGAAAATCCATCAAAATCAATAAATAGAGCCAGTCAAACTCTGTATAGACTCTAGTCAAACTCTGCATAAACTCTATGGATTTTAAAAGTCTTTAAAAATCCACTTACTTTTCAAAGTCTAAAAAAATCCTGCAAAATCTCAATTGAATACACCCCCCTTAGTCTTGAGCTTATTTAGAGATGTGTCTAGTATGCTATGGAAGTCTTAACTTGGTTAGTGACATCAATTATATATTTTTACTAAAATTAAACTCTTCCTAATGGTAAGTTTAATCAAGAATAATATCATTCCAATTTAATTGATGTCCTTATTTCTAATATTGGATGTATATAATTTAGATTATTAACTATGTTCCATTACAGAACAATTTAGTTAAATTATCTCCTCTCCTTCAGTGATCATATACACTACATGTATATAGATATAGCAATAAAAGAATCATCTAAAAGAAAACAAAGTCTATTTTATTTCTTTCATAACCTAGCCATTTTCTTCAAAAGAAGTCTTTGTCCAATCATATTTATCTTCATGTCCCAAAAGTTAACATATAAACAAACCTAAATTAGAGTTGAAACATCATTATTTTTACATCTTAAAGCACAACAATAATATATCTTCTACCTCATTTATTAAGAATTCACCCAATAGTATATAATTAATATAACTTTAAGTAGTTAACCTCTACATTAAAATGATTCTCTTGTAAGTTTCCAAAAGTGATAATTACTACAAGAAAATAAAAGAAGAGGATCTACACCTTGCAGATTCTCCTTCGTCAAGATTACAGGGGCTCCAACGTCGACTTCCTCTTCCTCTATTTCTCGTCCTCTCTCTCCCTATCTTCCTCTCTCTATTTCTTCTTACATTTCTCACTCTCCTTCTCTCCTATGAAATTTTCTTACATTTCTTTTTGGCTGAATTTCGACAGTGAAGAGGGAAGTGGGAGGGTAAGGGTAACTCTCTTTTTCTATCTATTAAAATTGTGTGGTAAAAGAATAGGGTGAAGTGGATAAATTTAAGGCCATAGTTTTACTATTATAAAAATATATTTCACCTATATGTAGTATTCTAGTAATGGAAAAATATCCCACTTTCTTTTACTGAGGCATGTCCGATTTTCTCTACCTTTTCTCTTTCTTTTTTTTTTTTTTTTTTCTTTCTTTTTATTTAATAGGGGAAATGGGCGATCCTCTTTAGAGAGTAGCTATGGTGTGTGTCTTCATTTATTTATAATATAATATTTAATCATTTGATGGTGTCCTATGAAATAGATATATCATTCAATAAATAAATATTTTTTTTTCTTTACACAATACAATAATTCTACTAAATTTCAAATGTGATCCACATGTCTCTGCACACATATATATACATACACTTTATCTAATATATACCTACATATATTATTTCTATATATTAAGTGATACTTATACTAAGTTATACCTACGTACAAGCCGTACCAACAGTCACCGTTTAGGCCAAACATAAACGATATGTATACTACTAAAGTATTTAGAACTAAGTGTTTTCATTTATTATGGTTACACCTTAAATGAACAAACAACTCAATATTCTACTCAACAAATTTCATGCTTAAAAATAAGTGATTAAAGGGGATGTCAAATAAATAAGCACACCTGTAAAACCATCTTATACTAAGAACAACTAAGTGGATATCTTAAATTATATAAAATCTTATGGCAAAAGACGGGGTATTACAAATTATGTATGCATAGTTATGTGTTTATGCCTTAATAGGATAATTGCATAATAGATCTCATGAATACATGGTATGGTAGTTTGATTATCTTAGTTGAGATTGAATTATCATATGTGTGCATATAGTTGATTTAGGTGTCATAATTGAACCTAGTTGATTGTATGATTGATACTTGTTCTATTTTGCACTTGATTTGATTTCTATAAATCCGAAAGGAGATTGGGATCTTGTTAGGTGACGACTTGCATTGCCTTAATTGGAGTGTTAGGTTATTTTTGTTGTATCACATCTAGATTGGATTAAATTGGTTAATTGCATTCATTAATTACTTGCATATATTTGATTAGGTAGGCTTCCCTAGAATCAACACTTTTCCTTAATTGAGTTTTTACCTTATTTGTTTATTTGCTTGCTTGCTAAGTTAACTTATTTAATTAGTTATTTGCCTTGTTTATTTATTTCCTTATTTGATTAATTGAGTTCTTTTATTTCTTTGCCTAGTTTATAAATACCACAAATCTCTACACTTTTAATTGCTTAAACATCAGTTTAGTTCTAGAGTAAAGGTATTGTGTGCGTTTTTGACTTGTCAATCCCTGTGGATACGATACTCGTGCTTCCCTTATACTATACCTATTTTGTGTGGTAGAAAATAGTGTGATCACAACCATTGGGAGGATCCACCATGTTAATGTTGTTAAACTAGTAGGATATTGTGCAGAGAGATCCAAGCGCGCCCTCGTCTTTGATTTCATGCCAAATGGCTCGCTCGACAAATACATCTTCAACAAAGAAACAAAGAATGCCTTGAGTTGGGATACGAAGTTTGAGATTGTAGTTGGAGTGGCTCGAGGAATCGAGTATTTACATCGAGGGTGTGACATTCAAATCTTGCATTTTGATATCAAGCCCCATAATATACTCCTTGATGATAAGTTTGTCCCCAAAGTATCTGATTTCGGGCTAGCCAAATTTTGTTCTACGGAGAAGAATACGATGACGATGACCGTTGCTAGAGGAACTATAGGCTGTGTTGCTCCTGAGTTGATCAATAGGGGTATCGGCCGAGTGTCTTACAAAGCTGATGTATATAGTTTTGGAATGTTGCTGATGGAAATGATGGGCTTAAGCATAGACATGGTAGAGAAAGACGATGCTTCTACCAAGTATTTTCCGTGTTGGATATATGACCGTTTTAATCAAGGCATGGACATTGCAATTGTAAATGTCGACGAAAGTGACAATAGTGACGATGTGCAAAAACTTGGTCGGAGAATGACGATAGTTGCATTATGGTGCATTCAAATGAACCCAGACGATCGGCCATCGATGAATAAAGTGTTGGAAATGTTGGAAGGTGACGTTGAACATTTGCAGATTCCCGATTATCCGTCTCAATCAAGCCATATGGAAATGGTAGTAAAAGAGGAAAAGAGTGGGAGTACAAGCTCAAGTGATTCGGTATCGTTGCTACATCATACCTTTTCTTTGCCTAGTATAGAGATTGCTATTGAAGAATGACCAACTATGCTACAATAGTCATTGGATTTTAAGAATTTGTTCGAATATGTTGCAAGGAACCATGTTTATGTTTACGTAGTATTAAGCGAATTACTTATCGATTCGATAATATGGACGGAGGGAGTACTGTATTACACGCTATATAATTGATTGAATTAGGAAAGGCAAGTCTAATAAACATTAAATAGACAAGGGTTTACTAATCAAAGTCGACTTTACCAAACATATAAGCACCTGATTTTAATTAATTATTCTTTCAAATAAATAAAATGAAATGAAATAGTTTATTAGTATACGACGTCGTTTAATTATTAGATTAGGCCTATTTACAATGGTCAGCAAAGGTGAGCTGCAAATTTCAACACGAATTAGTTATGAATTACTCTCTCCGTCCCATTTAATTGTCCATGTTCTCCGTCCCATTTAATTGTCCACTTACGTAAAGTGAATTACTTTTACTCTCACAACTAATATAATACTAAACCCCACTATTTCACATGGCCTTGGTTCCTGTGCTACCTTCTAAGGGGACAATTAAATGGGACGGAGGGAGTATTATTGAAGCCTTTCTATTTCTCTTTCAGGAAAATGACTCCACTGAATTATACTTTTTTCACCAAATTCAATATATGGATGAAAAAAATACTAAGATCCTAGATGATTTTGTTTTTACGAAAAAATATGATAAAAATATAATCAAAATCGAGACAGAGGATCCGCCTCGTCTTTCCTTATTAAAAGACAAATAATTCAACCGTCTTCAAGTACCAAAAAACCAAACATCTTCTCTTCATCCAACCGAAAAGAAACATGCATCGTCGGAATCCGTCTCTCTCGATTCTTCTCCGTCTTTCACTCCAATATCTTCTCCACGCATCTCTCGCAGCTTCTGCTAGCCCAGCTCCCTGCACCCCTTCCGTCTGCGGCACTATCCGCATCGTACCGCCTTTTTGCCTCAAAAGCGACCCCGGCCACTGCGGTGCTCGGAGGTACGAACTAGGCTGCGAAAACAACGTCACCACCTTCGATCTCGATTCTCAGAAGTACAACGTGAAAGAGATCAACTACAGCAACTACAGCATGAGGCTGGTGGATGCTTCCCTAAACACCAATGATATGTGTTATTTCCCAACCTTCTCCCTCTTCCCCTTCACCTACACTTACCTATTCAACTATTGGAACACTAACGTTAATTTCATAAGCTGCCCGAATCCGTTGAAGGTTTCGAATTCTTCTCTGTATACAGAGATTACTCGTGATTGTTCGTTCGATCCTTCTAGATATGGTTATGTAAGGCTTGGATACATGCTTGCCTCTGAGCTGCCGTACATGTGCCAGTTGGATGTGATAGCGATGACGTCGTGGCCGGAGTTCAACGAACATTCGAGCAATGTTTCGCTCTCGGATATCCATCGATATCTCTTGTATGGATTTGAACTCCGCTTTCTCTGCAGTGGCTGCAACGAAGACCGACTGATTGGTGTCTAGATGTTAGTTTTTTCGTTGTGTTTTCGTATTCGTTTTCGTTGTGTTTTTGTGTCTTTTCGTGTGTCTTTGGCTATGAATTGGTTGTTTGGAGTTTTTGGTACTTGTAGGATGAAAAGGGCGGAAACGAGAAGAAAACGAGAAGAAAGGTTGTTGAGCAATCATTGACCTCGAGTTCTAACCTCTCATGATTTTATTGAAGATTCATTTTGGATGTAATGGAAGCATTATATCGAAGAGGGGTTCGATAGGAGCACATAGGCGAAAACGGAGGTCAATTCGGAGTTCGAATGAGGAAGATACGGCCGAAACAAGAGAGTCGCGCGCGAACGTGCCAGTACCTGATCTGGACGACCGTCCAGATTTCCTTCACAATCTGGACGACCGGCCAAGTACTTTTGTGCGTGTTTAGCAGTTTCTGATCTGGACGACCGTCCAGAATTCCCTCAGCATCTGGACGATCGTCCAGATGTCGGCGTCCAGCTGTGTTTCCTTATTTAATTAGGTTTTCTTCCTAGTATATATATTAGTGCCTTGGACGAATTTTAAAACATCTTAGACATCTTTTAGCATCTTTTAGCTTAGTTTTTCAGCATTCAAATACTCTAGATTAGTTTTACTTTGTTCGGATCCGGATTCTTAGTTCGTGCAATTCAATTCAAGTTTTTCTTTTACTTCGCGTTCTTCGTTCTTCGTTTAATTCTCGTAAGTTATTTATTGCTTTCGTTTACTTGCTTTTAATTGCTTGCTTTAGTTTTAGATTCGTTTTCTTAATTGCTTCTTTTAATTTCCTTAGTTTAATTTCGTTCTTTCGATTTCTAGTTTAAAGTTTAGATTCGTTTTTCTAGTTTCGATTCTCTAGTTTTTCAAAGCTTTCAAAGTTAGATTAATTTTCTTTTAAATTTCCAGATTTATTTCATCATGTCTAGATTTATTTATGCTTCTATCTTTGCTTTCTTTATTGCTTTCTTTTCGATTCTTGCCTAGGTAGATTTATTGCTTTCTTCTAGTTTAATACTTAGATTTATTTCTTGAGTTCTAGATTAGTTATTTACTTGCTTTTATTTATTGCTTTGATTTATTTTATTGGTCTAGGATTTAAAACAAAAACCCCAAAATCTTCTTTACTTGCTTTCTTAGTTTTAGGCTAGATTAGGTTTTACTACATAATTTATTGCCCTGCAAAGTTTTCCTTCGAGATTCGACATTGGGTTCTACTTGCTAGTGCTACGATAGATTTCATCTATTGCGAACACTTTTTAGTGAAACAAATTTTGGCGCCGTTGCCGGGGAAAACTTTAGGCTTTTGATTGTGTAGTATTTTTATTTGCTTTATTTTTATTTGTGTTATTTCGATTTCTTGTTTCTCCCACTCGGTGCGTTTTACCCGTTTGTTGAGTGTTGTTTATGCATGGTCGCCGGAGTCTTCAAAGGAATATAGCGCCCTACTTCGACAACATCCATCAAAGGAAAGCGATCTTAGCCGCGAAGGAGAAGGAGGAGATCGATTCTAAAGACTTTGGTTTAGTCTTGTTGTTTGCAGAGCCCGAAGCCATGGCAGCTAGAGTCATGGGCGATTTTGCTCGCCCCACATTCACGGCCACCACTTCGGCGATTGTCCTGACGGAAGCGGTCAGGAATCATGAGCTTAAACCTCATCACATGGCGTTGCTCCCATCCTACCTAGGGCTGCCCAACGAGGATGCTTTGACGTTCATCCGAGAGTTTTGCACGGTGGTGCAAACTTTCCCACTCTCGGGACTCACGGAGGATAACTTGAAGATGAAGTGCTTCCCGTACACCCTCAAGGATCGAGCAAAGTCTTGGTATCTAGCGCTCCCGGCCAACTCTCTCACCACTTGGAATGCGGTGTGTGAGAAATTCATGCTCAAGTACTACCCGAACCGCAAGACTCAAGAGGTGCGGTCAAAGATTATGAACTTTTCCCAAGACAACGATGAGCCGTTTCACGAAGCATGGGAGAGGTTCCAAGAGCTACTTCAACAATGCCCTCATCATCAAATGGCATCGGAGTTGCTTTGGCAATATTTCTACGACGCCCTCAACCAAACTTGTCAGTTTATGGTGGATAGTTCGGCCGGAGGCAACATAGCAGTCAAAACAGCTGACGAATTGAAGGATATTTTCGAGACGCTCGCTGCGAGTTCTCAACAAAAATCAGCTAGACCAAGGAAAGTGGAGGCGAGTGCAATTTCGATGAGCCCCGATTTGAAGAAGCAAATGGCCGACATGTTAAGGGATCTCGAAAACTTGAAGATGAAGCAAAGTGCACCGGCCCCGAAGGAGGAAGAGAGGAAGCCCGACCAATGCAAGATTTGTGGAGAGCTTGGGCACATCAAGGAGGTGTGCCACAACATGGGGGAGTTTCCATACGAAGGAGGAGCCGAGGTCTACGCCGCTCAAGGATACCCGCCTCAAGTGCCTCCACCTCAAGGATATCAAGGGGGATACTATCAAAATTCGAGGCCGACACAAGGGCAAGGTAATCCTCCTATCTATCCTAATAGGCGTCTTCCACCATATAATAACCCCTACCCTCCTCCACCAAATCCCTACTACTCTCAACCTCCACCATATTATCCACCACCTCAATATCCTCCAAATCCCTACTATCCACCACCTCCATACTACCCCCCTCAACCTACTCCTACACCACCACCATCATACCCAAATTCTTGTCCTCAAGGACCTCCACAAAAGCCCCCCGTCGATGAGGATCGTCTCCATGCACTTGATGCGAACATAAAGAGGCTCGAGTTGGTCATTGGCCAAATTTCTAGTTCCATGCACCTGATGCAACAACCGGGGCGAATTCCGAGCCAAGGGATTCAACCACAACAAGCCAACGAGGTGCAAGCCCCATATCCTCCATATGTTCCTCCCGTTCCACCTCACCAAGCTCATGCAATCACGGTTTTACAACGCAATGGAGTTCCGATGCCTTCTCAAGGGCCCATGGGAGATAGACGGAGCCCGAGCCCTCGATGGAACGGCCCGAGAACGTCGGCAACACCCTTTGGCCAAACCCGTCCAGGAGGTGATCTGGACGGTCGTCCAGATTCTGGACGCTCGGCCAGATTACCCAATTTGCCCAAGAACCCAGCAATCAATCTGGACGATCGGCCAAGTCACCCCGACTCTGGCCGATCGGCCAAAACAGGTGAGCAGCACACGGAGTCTGACGGGCCCGAGAAGGAAGCCCCGCCTCTACACAAGACTCCCGATCCGTATGTCCCCCCTATTCCATTCCCGAGTAGAGTGAAGAACAAGAAGCAAATGTCCAACCCGTATGTTCCACCTATTCGGAGTATCATGAAGAAGGAGACAAAGGATCCCAAGCCTATCAACTCATTTCCTAAACGAGGGGATCCGGGAGGTTTCGATTTGAGCATCATTTTGGATAGCGGAGAGACCGTTTCCGGATTAATGGACTTAGGAGCTGCGGTGAACTTGATGCCGTATTCTATTTTCGAGAAGATGAACTCAAGAGTTCTTCAAGCTACTGACATGCGCATTGAGCTAGCAGACGGCACCGTAAGCAGTCCTTTGGGAGTTGTGGACGACGTCACTGTCCTTGTTGGTGGAATTCGAGTCGTTACCGACTTCGTCGTGCTTCATGAAGGCAAGGGAGCTAAGAGCGCAACCGGACATCTACTATTGTTGGGACGACCGTTTATGGCCACTACTCGAGCTCGGATTGATGTAGGTACCGGTACATTGAGCATGGCCGGCGAAGGAGGTTCGGTCACATTTTCGGTATTTGGGAACTCACCTTCTATTCCTACTTCATCTTTTCATTTATGCTCTTATGTTAAGCTTGCTAACCCTTGTGTTGAGGAAAATGTTTGTGAGGTTTCTGATAGGGTAGCAATTATTGAAGAATTCATTGACGAAGAAGAGTCCATTGAAGACGACGAATTCTTTAGTTGTGTGGATGAAGAAGAGGACATAATCGAAGAATTTCTACGGAATTTGGAGGAGGATGATGAAGAGGACAGCTCGATACATGAATCGAATGAGGAAGTGATCATTAATTCTTTTCTTTCTAACCTCACCATTTGTGGAACATCTTTTCTTGCAGAGTTTAACTCGAAGATGTTTGAGAAGGAGTTCGAACCAAGTGTGGGGGAGTCAAGAGTTGATGTTGACCACGTTTTGGATCTTCGAGATTGTTCGAGGAGGGAGTGTGAGTGTGTCGCAAGGAGCATCAAGACGTCACTTGGCGCTACGGGCTTAGGTTGATTGTATCCTTCGTCTAGCTAATGACGTTAAACAAGCGCTTGGTGGGAGGCAACCCACGTAAAAAAATATAAAAATTAGAACTTTATTTTTCGTAATTTTTCTTGTTTTAGTTTAATTTTAATTTTTCGTTTTAGTTAGGTGTTTTTGCAGGAATTGGCGTCGAGGATCCAGCCTCTCATTTGGCCGATCGGCCAGATTCCTTTGGAAATCTGGACGATCGTCCAAATCCGTGTAACCAAGATCACCCAGTTTCTCATTTGGCCGATCGGCCAGATTCCTTAGGAAATCTAGACGATCGTCCAAAACCGTGGGCCAGGCAGTTTTTGATTTTCGATTGGCTCTACCTCAGCTCAAACCGAACCCGAATGATTCCCGTTATTGGTCTCCCCACGATCCACGTTGGCAAGAACCACAGTTTGGAGGTCCTTTTAATTGATCATAGCCTTGTTTCGTGTTTTGTTTTGAGTCTTTTATTTTGCTTTCTTTATTTTGTTCGATTTTACGCTTTTGTGTTTTGTTTTGTGTTTGTTTTGTAGGTGATACTTGGAGTCTCTCGAGATTTTGGGTATTTGTGTTCGTCATATTGCGATAAGTTCTCTTTATCCCTTTCCTTTTTATTTTCTCGCAATGGGGACATTGCTTGATTTTAAGTGTGTGGGGGGGGGGGGGGGGGGGGGTCTTTGAACTTTTGGCATGTAGTTTTTAATTTTGTTGAGTCTTAGGTGTTAATTGAGTCAAATGAGCATGTGATGATAGTATTGTGGACTTGGCCAATGATAGAAAATTGTTGATTTTTGAAAAATTCATGATCTTTATTATGCATGGAACCTTGGCGAAGCGACGCATTTTATTTGATGAATTTGATGTATGCTATGATGTCGGGAACTAGTTAGTTTGAACCCGTGAGAATTGAGCTATTTGTGCATATTTATGCCTATTCTTTGATTGAGTGATCATGCATGTTTCGTTGTTTCTAGAACTTGCCTTGTTTCTCCATCAAGACCTTAGTATATTTTCGAACTAGGAGATGATCTTAGGCCATTCTTTCGTAGCCACATGATTCCTATACACTAACCTTGTTCATAATCCTTTGTTTATCCCTTTTGAGCCTTTATTAGCCGTTCTTTGTAAAACCGGATGATAGGAGGTTTGGATGATTATGGGTATCCTTAGTTGTGGTTGGTGATATGGAAGGAGTAGAATAAAAAATTTGGTTGTGGTGAAGGAGAGAAAGAGAAGAAATTTTAGATGCTTGTTTAAGTATAGTTAGCTATCCCTATAAGCTTAGAAAAAAAAATGAGAAGAAAAAAAAAAAAAAAAATAGAGCCTTTGTTCAACATTAGAAAGAACATTTATTAGTTGAGCTCTAGAAAAAAAAAAAGAAAAAAAAAAGAAAAGAAAAAGAGAAAAAATAAGCATAAGGGGATAGTTAGCTTTGATTTGTATAGTTTAGCATCTTTGAGTTTGTATTTGGTGTGTTGGAGGGTAGAAGATGGAGATAAAAATCCATACTTTGGTTGGAGTTGAAAAAGAGGTTGATGATTTAGAGCATTTTGAGTCACTTAGCCTATATATTCCCTACCTTAACCAATGTCCCTACATTACAAGCTTATATAAAGACCTTTTTGATCCTAGTTTGTAAGTATTACATTAGGTGGAGATGTTGAGATTGAAGGCAAGCCTATGGTAAACATGTTGCATTGCATTGATATTGAGTGAACCCTCTTGATGTGCATTATATTACATCTTTTCTTTGAGAGAGTTGAGTGTTCACTTTCATATACAAAATTTCACATGTTGGAGAGTGTTCTTTGATGGATTAGCATACTTTGAATTAGTTGAGTAGATTGTGTGATTGAAGCTAAGGTTGTGTGCATAGTTTTGATCATGATCATGAGAGTTTGTTTTCAAAAAGTTTTGAGGCCTATATAGTTCACAATACTTGAGTCTATTGTTTATTTTGTTTTGCTTGAGGACAAGCAAAGTTCTAAGTGTGTGGGATTTTGATTGGTGTCTAGATGTTAGTTTTTTCGTTGTGTTTTCGTATTCGTTTTCGTTGTGTTTTTGTGTCTTTTCGTGTGTCTTTGGCTATGAATTGGTTGTTTGGAGTTTTTGGTACTTGTAGGATGAAAAGGGCGGAAACGAGAAGAAAGGTTGTTGAGCAATCATTGACCTCGAGTTCTAACCTCTCATGATTTTATTGAAGATTCACTTTGGATGTAATGGAAGCATTATATCGAAGAGGGGTTCGATAGGAGCACATAGGCGAAAACGGAGGTCAATTCGGAGTTCGAATGAGGAAGATACGGCCGAAACAAGAGAGTCGCGCGCGAACGTGCCAGTACCTGATCTGGACGACCGTCCAGATTTCCTTCACAATCTGGACGACCGGCCAAGTACTTTTGTGCGTGTTTAGCAGTTCCTGATCTGGACGACCGTCCAGAATTCCCTCAGCATCTGGACGATCGTCCAGATGTCGGCGTCCAGCTGTGTTTCCTTATTTAATTAGGTTTTCTTCCTAGTATATATATTAGTGCCTTGGACGAATTTTAAAACATCTTAGACATCTTTTATCATCTTTTAGCATCTTTTAGCTTAGTTTTTCAGCATTCAAATACTCTAGATTAGTTTTACTTTGTTCGGATCCGGATTCTTAGTTCGTGCAATTCAATTCAAGTTTTTCTTTTACTTCGCGTTCTTCGTTCTTCGTTTAATTCTCGTAAGTTATTTATTGCTTTCGTTTACTTGCTTTTAATTGCTTGCTTTAGTTTTAGATTCGTTTTCTTAATTGCTTCTTTTAATTTCCTTAGTTTAATTTCGTTCTTTCGATTTCTAGTTTAAAGTTTAGATTCGTTTTTCTAGTTTCGATTCTCTAGTTTTTCAAAGCTTTCAAAGTTAGATTAATTTTCTTTTAAATTTCCAGATTTATTTCATCATGTCTAGATTTATTTATGCTTCTATCTTTGCTTTCTTTATTGCTTTCTTTTCGATTCTTGCCTAGGTAGATTTATTTCTTTCTTCTAGTTTAATACTTAGATTTATTTCTTGAGTTCTAGATTAGTTATTTACTTGCTTTTATTTATTGCTTTGATTTATTTTATTGGTCTAGGATTTAAAACAAAAACCCCAAAATCTTCTTTACTTGCTTTCTTAGTTTTAGGCTAGATTAGGTTTTACTACATAATTTATTGCCCTGCAAAGTTTTCCTTCGAGATTCGACATTGGGTTCTACTTGCTAGTGCTACGATAGATTTCGTCTATTGCGAACACTTTTTAGTGAAACAAATTTTGGCGCCGTTGCCGGGGAAAACTTTAGGCTTTTGATTGTGTAGTATTTTTATTTGCTTTATTTTTATTTGTGTTATTTCGATTTCTTGTTTCTCCCACTCGGTGCGTTTTACCCGTTTGTTGAGTGTTGTTTATGCATGGTCGCCGGAGTCTTCAAAGGAATATAGCGCCCTACTTCGACAACATCCATCAAAGGAAAGCGATCTTAGCCGCGAAGGAGAAGGAGGAGATCGATTCTAAAGACTTTGGTTTAGTCTTGTTGTTTGCAGAGCCCGAAGCCATGGCAGCTAGAGTCATGGGCGATTTTGCTCGCCCCACATTCACGGCCACCACTTCGGCGATTGTCCTGACGGAAGCGGTCAGGAATCATGAGCTTAAACCTCATCACATGGCGTTGCTCCCATCCTACCTAGGGCTGCCCAACGAGGATGCTTTGACGTTCATCCGAGAGTTTTGCACGGTGGTGCAAACTTTCCCACTCTCGGGACTCACGGAGGATAACTTGAAGATGAAGTGCTTCCCGTACACCCTCAAGGATCGAGCAAAGTCTTGGTATCTAGCGCTCCCGGCCAACTCTCTCACCACTTGGAATGCGGTGTGTGAGAAATTCATGCTCAAGTACTACCCGAACCGCAAGACTCAAGAGGTGCGGTCAAAGATTATGAACTTTTCCCAAGACAACGATGAGCCGTTTCACGAAGCATGGGAGAGGTTCCAAGAGCTACTTCAACAATGCCCTCATCATCAAATGGCATCGGAGTTGCTTTGGCAATATTTCTACGACGCCCTCAACCAAACTTGTCAGTTTATGGTGGATAGTTCGGCCGGAGGCAACATAGCAGTCAAAACAGCTGACGAATTGAAGGATATTTTCGAGACGCTCGCTGCGAGTTCTCAACAAAAATCAGCTAGACCAAGGAAAGTGGAGGCGAGTGCAATTTCGATGAGCCCCGATTTGAAGAAGCAAATGGCCGACATGTTAAGGGATCTCGAAAACTTGAAGATGAAGCAAAGTGCACCGGCCCCGAAGGAGGAAGAGAGGAAGCCCGACCAATGCAAGATTTGTGGAGAGCTTGGGCACATCAAGGAGGTGTGCCACAACATGGGGGAGTTTCCATACGAAGGAGGAGCCGAGGTCTACGCCGCTCAAGGATAGCCGCCTCAAGTGCCTCCACCTCAAGGATATCAAGGGGGATACTATCAAAATTCGAGGCCGACACAAGGGCAAGGTAATCCTCCTATCTATCCTAATAGGCGTCTTCCACCATATAATAACCCCTACCCTCCTCCACCAAATCCCTACTACTCTCAACCTCCACCATATTATCCACCACCTCAATATCCTCCAAATCCCTACTATCCACCACCTCCATACTACCCCCCTCAACCTACTCCTACACCACCACCATCATACCCAAATTCTCGTCCTCAAGGACCTCCACAAAAGCCCCCCGTCGATGAGGATCGTCTCCATGCACTTGATGCGAACATAAAGAGGCTCGAGTTGGTCATTGGCCAAATTTCTAGTTCCATGCACCTGATGCAACAACCGGGGCGAATTCCGAGCCAAGGGATTCAACCACAACAAGCCAACGAGGTGCAAGCCCCATATCCTCCATATGTTCCTCCCGTTCCACCTCACCAAGCTCATGCAATCACGGTTTTACAACGCAATGGAGTTCCGATGCCTTCTCAAGGGCCCATGGGAGATAGACGGAGCCCGAGCCCTCGATGGAACGGCCCGAGAACGTCGGCAACACCCTTTGGCCAAACCCGTCCAGGAGGTGATCTGGACGGTCGTCCAGATTCTGGACGCTCGGCCAGATTACCCAATTTGCCCAAGAACCCAGCAATCAATCTGGACGATCGGCCAAGTCACCCCGACTCTGGCCGATCGGCCAAAACAGGTGAGCAGCACACGGAGTCTGACGGGCCCGAGAAGGAAGCCCCGCCTCTACACAAGACTCCCGATCCGTATGTCCCCCCTATTCCATTCCCGAGTAGAGTGAAGAACAAGAAGCAAATGTCCAACCCGTATGTTCCACCTATTCGGAGTATCATGAAGAAGGAGACAAAGGATCCCAAGCCTATCAACTCATTTCCTAAACGAGGGGATCCGGGAGGTTTCGATTTGAGCATCATTTTGGATAGCGGAGAGACTGTTTCCGGATTAATGGACTTAGGAGCTGCGGTGAACTTGATGCCGTATTCTATTTTCGAGAAGATGAACTCAAGAGTTCTTCAAGCTACTGACATGCGCATTGAGCTAGCAGACGGCACCGTAAGCAGTCCTTTGGGAGTTGTGGACGACGTCACTGTCCTTGTTGGTGGAATTCGAGTCGTTACCGACTTCGTCGTGCTTCATGAAGGCAAGGGAGCTAAGAGCGCAACCGGACATCTACTATTGTTGGGACGACCGTTTATGGCCACTACTCGAGCTCGGATTGATGTAGGTACCGGTACATTGAGCATGGCCGGCGAAGGAGGTTCGGTCACATTTTCGGTATTTGGGAACTCACCTTCTATTCCTACTTCATCTTTTCATTTATGCTCTTATGTTAAGCTTGCTAACCCTTATGTTGAGGAAAATGTTTGTGAGGTTTCTGATAGGGTAGCAATTATTGAAGAATTCATTGACGAAGAAGAGTCCATTGAAGACGACGAATTCTTTAGTTGTGTGGATGAAGAAGAGGACATAATCGAAGAATTTCTACGGAATTTGGAGGAGGATGATGAAGAGGACAGCTCGATACATGAATCGAATGAGGAAGTGATCATTAATTCTTTTCTTTCTAACCTCACCATTTGTGGAACATCTTTTCTTGCAGAGTTTAACTCGAAGATGTTTGAGAAGGAGTTCGAACCAAGTGTGGGGGAGTCAAGAGTTGATGTTGACCACGTTTTGGATCTTCGAGATTGTTCGAGGAGGGAGTGTGAGTGTGTCGCAAGGAGCATCAAGACGTCACTTGGCGCTACGGGCTTAGGTTGATTGTATCCTTCGTCTAGCTAATGACGTTAAACAAGCGCTTGGTGGGAGGCAACCCACGTAAAAAAATATAAAAATTAGAACTTTATTTTTCGTAATTTTTCTTGTTTTAGTTTAATTTTAATTTTTCGTTTTAGTTAGGTGTTTTTGCAGGAATTGGCGTCGAGGATCCAGCCTCTCATTTGGCCGATCGGCCAGATTCCTTTGGAAATCTGGACGATCGTCCAAATCCGTGTAACCAAGATCACCCAGTTTCTCATTTGGCCGATCGGCCAGATTCCTTAGGAAATCTAGACGATCGTCCAAAACCGTGGGCCAGGCAGTTTTTGATTTTCGATTGGCTCTACCTCAGCTCAAACCGAACCCGAATGATTCCCGTTATTGGTCTCCCCACGATCCACGTTGGCAAGAACCACAGTTTGGAGGTCCTTTTAATTGATCATAGCCTTGTTTCGTGTTTTGTTTTGAGTCTTTTATTTTGCTTTCTTTATTTTGTTCGATTGTACGCTTTTGTGTTTTGTTTTGTGTTTGTTTTGTAGGTGATACTTGGAGTCTCTCGAGATTTTGGGTATTTGTGTTCGTCATATTGCGATAAGTTCTCTTTATCCCTTTCCTTTTTATTTTCTCGCAATGGGGACATTGCTTGATTTTAAGTGTGTGTGGGGGGGGGGGGGGGGGGTCTTTGAACTTTTGGCATGTAGTTTTTAATTTTGTTGAGTCTTAGGTGTTAATTGAGTCAAATGAGCATGTGATGATAGTATTGTGGACTTGGCCAATGATAGAAAATTGTTGATTTTTGAAAAATTCATGATCTTTATTATGCATGGAACCTTGGCGAAGCGACGCATTTTATTTGATGAATTTGATGTATGCTATGATGTCGGGAACTAGTTAGTTTGAACCCGTGAGAATTGAGCTATTTGTGCATATTTATGCCTATTCTTTGATTGAGTGATCATGCATGTTTCGTTGTTTCTAGAACTTTCCTTGTTTCTCCATCAAGACCTTAGTATATTTTCGAACTAGGAGATGATCTTAGGCCATTCTTTCGTAGCCACATGATTCCTATACACTAACCTTGTTCATAATCCTTTGTTTATCCCTTTTGAGCCTTTATTAGCCGTTCTTTGTAAAACCGGATGATAGGAGGTTTGGATGATTATGGGTATCCTTAGTTGTGGTTGGTGATATGGAAGGAGTAGAATAAAAAATTTGGTTGTGGTGAAGGAGAGAAAGAGAAGAAATTTTAGATGCTTGTTTAAGTATAGTTAGCTATCCCTATAAGCTTAGAAAAAAAAAAAGAGATGAAAAAAAAAAAAAAATAGAGCCTTTGTTCAACATTAGAAAGAACATTTATTAGTTGAGCTCTAGAAAAAAAAAAGAAAAAAAAAAGAAAAGAAAAAGAGAAAGAGAAAAAATAAGCATAAGGGGATAGTTAGCTTTGATTTGTATAGTTTAGCATCTTTGAGTTTGTATTTGGTGTGTTGGAGGGTAGAAGATGGAGATAAAAATCCATACTTTGGTTGGAGTTGAAAAAGAGGTTGATGATTTAGAGCATTTTGAGTCACTTAGCCTATATATTCCCTACCTTAACCAATGTCCCTACATTACAAGCTTATATAAAGACCTTTTTGATCCTAGTTTGTAAGTATTACATTAGGTGGAGATGTTGAGATTGAAGGCAAGCCTATGGTAAACATGTTGCATTGCATTGATATTGAGTGAACCCTCTTGATGTGCATTATATTACATCTTTTCTTTGAGAGAGTTGAGTGTTCACTTTCATATACAAAATTTCACATGTTGGAGAGTGTTCTTTGATGGATTAGCATACTTTGAATTAGTTGAGTAGATTGTGTTGATTGAAGCTAAGGTTGTGTGCATAGTTTTGATCATGATCATGAGAGTTTGTTTTCGAAAAGTTTTGAGGCCTATATAGTTCACAATACTTGAGTCTATTGTTTATTTTGTTTTGCTTGAGGACAAGCAAAGTTCTAAGTGTGGGGGATTTTGATTGGTGTCTAGATGTTAGTTTTTTCGTTGTGTTTTCGTATTCGTTTTCGTTGTGTTTTTGTGTCTTTTCGTGTGTCTTTGGCTATGAATTGGTTGTTTGGAGTTTTTGGTACTTGTAGGATGAAAAGGGCGGAAACGAGAAGAAAGGTTGTTGAGCAATCATTGACCTCGAGTTCTAACCTCTCATGATTTTATTGAAGATTCACTTTGGATGTAATGGAAGCATTATATCGAAGAGGGGTTCGATAGGAGCACATAGGCGAAAACGGAGGTCAATTCGGAGTTCGAATGAGGAAGATACGGCCGAAACAAGAGAGTCGCGCGCGAACGTGCCAGTACCTGATCTGGACGACCGTCCAGATTTCCTTCACAATCTGGACGACCGGCCAAGTACTTTTGTGCGTGTTTAGCAGTTCCTGATCTGGACGACCGTCCAGAATTCCCTCAGCATCTGGACGATCGTCCAGATGTCGGCGTCCAGCTGTGTTTCCTTATTTAATTAGGTTTTCTTCCTAGTATATATATTAGTGCCTTGGACGAATTTTAAAACATCTTAGACATCTTTTATCATCTTTTAGCATCTTTTAGCTTAGTTTTTCAGCATTCAAATACTCTAGATTAGTTTTACTTTGTTCGGATCCGGATTCTTAGTTCGTGCAATTCAATTCAAGTTTTTCTTTTACTTCGCGTTCTTCGTTCTTCGTTTAATTCTCGTAAGTTATTTATTGCTTTCGTTTACTTGCTTTTAATTGCTTGCTTTAGTTTTAGATTCGTTTTCTTAATTGCTTCTTTTAATTTCCTTAGTTTAATTTCGTTCTTTCGATTTCTAGTTTAAAGTTTAGATTCGTTTTTCTAGTTTCGATTCTCTAGTTTTTCAAAGCTTTCAAAGTTAGATTAATTTTCTTTTAAATTTCCAGATTTATTTCATCATGTCTAGATTTATTTATGCTTCTATCTTTGCTTTCTTTATTGCTTTCTTTTCGATTCTTGCCTAGGTAGATTTATTGCTTTCTTCTAGTTTAATACTTAGATTTATTTCTTGAGTTCTAGATTAGTTATTTACTTGCTTTTATTTATTGCTTTGATTTATTTTATTGGTCTAGGATTTAAAACAAAAACCCCAAAATCTTCTTTACTTGCTTTCTTAGTTTTAGGCTAGATTAGGTTTTACTACATAATTTATTGCCCTGCAAAGTTTTCCTTCGAGATTCGACATTGGGTTTTACTTGCTAGTGCTACGATAGATTTCGTCTATTGCGAACACTTTTTAGTGAAACACCGACCACTCACCAATTGGGGTAATGATATTCATGTGCAGAATTATATTCTTGTGAAACTTTTAAATGTCGTAAGAACTCGCAATCGCTATCTTTATTGCTAATAATAGGTAAACTCAAACCCCAAGCCCTGTTTCACACCTAGAAAGGTAGTATAAACATAATTTTGAACATGTGACCATTTAAGCTGCAGGCGAACCCCTCCACCGCTAGGCTACGTACCCGTTCCAAGGGGGTCAAGTCGCCTCATACTAAAACCATAATTTTTTTTTTTTTTTTTTTTTTTTGTAACGCAGTGAAATTTAGAGATGTGTTCGTCACACGACCTACAAGTAAGCATTCTCATATTGAAATACTCTTCGGTTCTACTCTACTTAGACTTACTATATTTAAACAGAGCGTTAACACTGAAATAGTTCAAATATAGCGAGACGGAGAGGATACTATTACCTTTGAGTTTGAACTTATTAGTATAATCTTGAATGTTTACAGGCCCTCTCCTGATTATTCCCGTGATTGCAGGTGCGTATTTATATTATCTTTCCTTAAATAGTACTTCATCAGTCCCATTCGAAATGTTACATTTTCTTTTTCAGAGTGTACCATACAAGATGTTAGTATATTTCTTTATTCAGTAAAAGTATACACAAGCAAACACTACACTTAAACCACATCACACATGCACATTTATAATATCCCGTGCTAAAAAGTAATTGTAGCACCTCGAACGAGATGAGGAGTATAATTTTCTCTTCTAGGTATGATAAATAAAACTTACCAATTTGGTAGCTAATTTAGGTGAAGAATATAATTTTGCTGAGCTTTTATGTGCAGCAATGGCCCCTCCTGTAATGGCCGTCGTTGGATTCACCGCAGTTGTGGGGCTAATAATCTTCATTGTCCATCAATTGGACTACTATATTAGATGGGTTAATTTTATGTTTTTTATTTCTAATTTTTCACAAAAATATTTCAAACTAAATAAATGAATAATCTCATACTCAATGTTGTGTTTGCAGATTCGGGATTTGTACTCCCTTCGTCTCATCTTAATTGACGCGTTTTAGTTACGATGTATGCATGTGTGAATTTGCAGGGGCGGAGGAGATGCGCTAAGTAGCGGTGAGCTACCTCTAAATTTCTTTAATTAATTTACCATGATGTGTTCTACTACTACTACTACTTATTATTATTATTATTATTATTATTATTATTATTATTATTATTATTATTATTATTATTATTATTATGAAAACACTAAAAAAACTCCATTGTTTTGGAGAGAATGAGATTCCAAATGATTTCATCCCTGTTTTCATGAACAAATTTTATGCATTTCATATCATTTCAGGCTTCATCTCAAGTATCATAATGGTTTGTGCGCCAAGAATCATCATCTATCCTTTTATAGTAGAATTTTTGATCTACAAATTTAGAAGGAGGCATTTGTCACACTACGACACAATCGAATTCTTCCTACAGAGTGACAACAAACTCGCTCCGATAAGGTATTCGTACTCTGACATAAAGAAGATGACTAGAGGCTTTCGAGAAAAAATAGGAGAAGGGGGTTATGGTTCTGTTTACAAGGGGATGCTCCGGAGTGGGAATCATGTAGCTGTGAAAATGCTTGGAAAATCAAAAGCGAATGGTTAGGACTTTATAAATGAAATTGCGACCATCGGAAGGATCCACCATGTCAATGTCATAAATCTAGTTGGATAGTGTGCACAAGGGTCGAAGCACGCCCTTGTATTTGATTTCATGTCCAATGGTTCTCTTGAAAAGTACATTTTCAACCGTGAAAATAAGAACTCCTTGAGTTGGGAAAAGAAGTTTGAGATTGCAGTTGGAGTTGCTCGAGGGATTGAGTATTTGCACCGAGGATGTGACATTCAAATCTTGCATTTTGATATAAAGCCACACAACATACTCCTTGATGATAAGTTCGTCCCAAAAGTATCCGATTTCGGACTAGCCAAATTTTGCTCAATAGAGAAGAATACAATGACCATGACCGCCGCCAGAGGAACAATAAACTATGTTGCTCCCGAACTGATCAATCGAGGTATTGGCAAAGTGTCCTACAAAGCCGACGTGTATAGTTTTGGTATGTTGCTCATGGAAATTGTAGGCTTAAACAAAGACAAGATAGAAAATGATGGCGATTCTAGCAAATATTTTCCATATTGGATCTACGATAGTTTTAATCAAGGCATGGACATGGAAACGAGAAATGTGATCGATGCAGATCATGATGGTGACGCGGAGAAGCTTGTTCGAAATATGACAATAGTCGCGTTATGGTGTATACAGATGAATCCAGATGATCGTCCATCAATGAATAAAGTGGTAGAAATGCTAGAAATCGAAGTCGAACGTCTGAACATTCCGGAATATCCATCACAATCGGCACACGTGCCGATAAACGAGGTCGACAACTGGGGTACATGGTCAACTGATTTTGCATCCTCTTTACATCATAATGTTTCTTTGCATAATGTTGGGATTACTATTGAAGATTGAGAAATAGATACATATAGTATAGTAGGGAGTGGTTCGTGTGCAAATAAATCCTTGCGTGCTAAAATGCGAAAGATGCTTAAAACTATATAAAATCATGCTTAAATCAGTATATATTTATGGTTACAACACCCTTATGCTTTTTAATGTACAAATTCATGCTTAAAGCTAGTCATGCTTATGATACCTTATAATCATGCTTAAATCAATTACAACCACAGATCAAATCAAGTTCAATGGTCCAGATCTATTCCTATTTCTCACACCAGGACTTATTTCTATATGATCCATCCTCTATATAATCAACTAAATATATAGATATTTAATGCACAATCTATATGTTATGCTATCATATGTTGCTTTATAGTAGTCATAATGAATTCTAATTAAGTGCTATTTCTAGTAAATTTTGGACTGAAATGTAAATATAGAATTTCTAGACCATATGATAATTTCAGAGTTCTCAGGCTATTCTAAAATTCTTTGGATCGATTTGTAAATTTCTAAAAAAAATGCAATGGTAATATTATCTCCCACCATTCTTCAATCCGGCCCAATAACTTATAGTTCAAACTTCAAAGGCCCAAAATGCAATATTGACTTCATTTAAAATAAATAAATTGCAATACAGGTGATGAATCAGAAAAAATCATGAAAAAAATGTGACGTTTAAATATGCATTCCTTATCTTGTCCTCATGGTTTTGATACATATTTTATGTATCAAAATATATTTCTTCCGTCCGACAAAAGATGACGCTTTTTCCTTTTTAGCCGTCGTTCATCAAGACAACATGTTTCTTTACATGTAAATAATTAAGCATAATTGATAATAATTCAAATGCTTCTCACAAGGGATCGAACTCGGGTCCCTCATTAAAGAGAGGAGCCCGGTGACTCAGTCACCTGGTTAGATTACAAGTAATTTAATCGTTTGTTTTTCGATTTTTATAATGTTGATATGAAATTATAGGTCATGAAATGTTCTTTTATTTAAAATTAAACTAGCATTGTACCCCCGCGATGCAGGGATTTAATCGATAAATAATAGTGCATGACAAATGTTAGTTATAAAATATTTAAATTATTGATAATTTCACTTCTTTTCACAATGAAAAACTTTTTTTTTTTTTTTTAAATAGAGACTGTGCACTCTAGTAAAATATGTTTGTGTATCCTATGTACATTTTATATACATATATCATATATGCATGAGTAGGTTTACATGTCTCATTTTTATACACTACAACAAAATTCGGCTTGTAGGACTTTCATGAGGGTCCTATTATGTACTATAATAGGACACTCTTATGCATATGACACATACTTAGCGCGTCCTATTATTGCGAGTCACAATATAGATTATTTAACTATAAACATTCATGTATGCATGAATTTTTATAGAATTTATAACATTATCAATTGAGTTTACCAATGCTTTATCAATTGTAGAAAAATGAACATGCAAAGAAAAAATATTAATGTATACAATAACATATTGAATTTTATTGGTCAAGGGAATAAATAAAATCAATAATAAAATATTATAAAGTAGGAAATCAATTCTATTGAAGCTGGAAATTCAATTTATATGTTAAAATTTTAATGAATTAAAAAAGGTTTTCATAGAAATAAATGCATTAAGTGTTTGTATAGGAAATAACAAAATGTCTAATTTAATTAGAGAAAACTAATAACCTTATTAAATAAAAAAAATAATAAAGTTCAATTACCAAGAAAATTGGAGGGAAATGTATTTTACTTTAGTATATATATATAGATATCAATCTGTTTAGGGAATTTAATCTAGATTAAATAAAATATGAAACATATACATCTAAACATTGAGCAGGGTATCTAGAATTAATATTCTTTCCATTCCATTTCATTAGTCATGTTTGTTGTTTTGGGTCATCTCATTTTACTAGTTATGCTTTCTAAAATGGAAAGTATTAACCCTACATTTTCAGTGTGGATCACTTACTTTTTACTTTTAACACTTCATATAAAATTTTGAATCGAAAAGAAACATAAGTATTGAAATTGGACGGAGAGAGAGAGTAATTGAAAACAATGCACTAGGGTGGCCTTATAGTTGGTCAATTACTAGAAGCAGTCAAGCAGAGCAACGAAGACAATGGAGACAAAGACTTTCCCCTAAGGTTGCGTTCTCTTTGATGCGAAAGAAAATGAAAGAAAAGAGAAAATTACACTATAAATTCCACCATTTTTCTCCCCTTTTCTCACCTTTTATAAATGAGCGAGGATTTTACTCTTTAAATTGGAAAACATATTTACAACACCAAATTGGAGAGATAATATTTTCTCTCATTATATGAAGGGGGAAAAATACAAAATGTGAGAAAAGATGAGAAAAGGGGTGGAATTTATAAGGTGATTTTCTCTTTTCTCTTATTTTCTTTCGCATCAAAGAGAACGCAACCTAAATAAATAAAAGAAGAAAGAAAAGACTAGACTTTGACCAATAAACTGATGGCATGTAAGAAGTTAATGTGGCAGAAGTTTCAACACGGATTTATAAATTCTGATAGATGAGTTTTTAATCCTAACAATAATTAAATTTCGACAACGACAAGTATCACGACTGAATTAGCAATTCTCCTAAATCAATTAAAAATCTATATATTTACCTAAAGAAATGAAACGAAATTTCTAATCGATCTATAACATCAAAATTGCCCTTTAACTTTCCTGTTAAATTTTCAGTTTTAGAAGTTACTAATAATTAAGGGAGGAAGTTTTCTCTTGCTGCTTTGCCAGCTTGGTGTCCGAATCATAAATAGTTGTGGAAACAATCAAATAATCCAAGCTAAAAATTCTAACTCCACCCAAAAATTAATCATGGAAATTTGACCTTAACTTAAGTACCAGTTTACAATTGCTTGTGAATTCAACGTGGAATGGTATCAAATAACCTTATTCGCATATTGAGATTCAAAATTTAATAACTTTTATCTTTTAATTAATATGGTCAAATACAAGTTTGACTTTATGCTTGAATTTCAATGTACAAGATAAGGTGCGTTGCACGTTGTACATCTATTTTAGCGTAACAAAGTAAAATAGTGAACAACGATTTAATTATAGCAAAAGTCGTTATGTACTAATTCTCTTTATTGATAATTTTCCTAAAGTATGTACTCGTACTTAGTTCATATAATCATATCCCACACAAACTTGAAAAGATGACCAACAACCAATTCAATCTTTTGAAAATAAAATGACAAAAAAACGAAAATATTATTCTTAATGTAGGAGTAGCGAATTTTAACCCAATAAAATTGAGACACGTCACTTTTACCCACTGTCTTAATTCTTGTGCTGAAAAAAAAGGGTCTCTTTCCCATTAGGACGGAAGGAGTATAAGGATATTACGTTGAGTGGCAAAATTTTAATCCACTAAATCCATTCATACTGTTTTATCCACCACTATCGCTCACATCTTAATTCATGTACTAAACCCCATATAAATGAGACGAAGGTAGTATTAATTAAGCATTCACATTCAGTATCCAAGAAATTTCCCAAAAAAAATAATATGTGATAGTCTTGTTCAAAGTCTACCGATTGAAACAAAATTCCTGCAATTGGAGCTATATAGTTCTTCTCTTGAAAAATCTCAAGCAAAGAAGCATGGTCAACAATCAAAACCTCATCTTCTTCCTCACATGTTTATCTCTCTTCATTCTCTCTCTCCAAACCTGTGATGCAGTTGCAAGCTGCACCCCTTCTTCCTGTGGCCTCCTTCCCAACATCACCGCCCCTTTCCGCCTCAACACCGATCCCATCAGCTGCGGCGATCCCAGCGTCGCCGAACTTTCATGCCAAGACGGCGTCGCCTCGGTCCACATACACTCTGTAAAATACTACTTGAAAGAAATCTACTATGGCAGTTCCACCGTCAGGCTCTCCCATATCCTCCCAAACAACAACAACAACAACGACATATGCAAATATTTCTCTCCTTCTAGAGATGAGTATATGTTTTTGGATGCTTACTCCTTTTTAAACAATGATGCAACACACCAGCCTATCAGTTTCGTAAGCTGCGCCAATCCATTGCAGAATCCTTCACTCTTGACACGAGTTGCAGAGTGCGAGGAGGAAGGCAGCGGCAGGCATACTTACCTCAAGCTCGGGGCGATCGGCCCCACGGATATGGACTACTCGTGCACACTAGATTCAGTACTTGCAATGAGTTGGAATTTCACAACATATTTGAACAACATATCGCTTTCTGAAATCCATAAGTCTCTGTTTTATGGATTTAATGTGTCTTGGTTCACTTTCATGTGTCGAGGTCGCGAATGCAGCTTTGGTTGTTCGCTCGGATCGAATGGCCAATTTATCTGCCACAAGATCCATTCTTGGCTCTATTACCATTGGTGTAAGAATGTTTAATTTCTTGCAGAATCAACCACCAACTCTATGCTTAATTTATGCTTTTTTTTTTTTTTTTGTTCAATAAAATGCAGCACATGTGATGGAGTCCTTCAAACCATATTACGGTGAGAAATTGATCAAAATTTAATCTTTTCCCTCATTTTCGTCGAAGAGAACTCATCCTTAATTTCCAATGCTCGTCAGATCCAGTTGCTGGCCCACTCATGATTTTTATGCTCGTAGTTGGTGAGCTCTTAAATTTTTTTCAGCATTATTAAATTTTTTCTAGACGAGAGATTTATATATATGTGGAGGCAATTTCTAATGAAGTAGTAACTTTTTTGGAGAAAATTTTGCAGTTGTTGTATTTGCAGGGGTAACCATTCCGTTGAAGATCATCGTCGGATTTGGCGTCTCTTACTGGGTTCTTGTGAAGAATTGTAAGTAAAGTATACGATAAGATATAGAAACGCTTATCATTTGATGGGACGGCGGGGGAGTATATGTTAGCGATAAACATTGAAACAAAACATGAGATTAGCAGGGCGAATCTGAACTTTGTTTTGATATATGAATGTCATAATTCATGCGTGTTGATTACTTGCAGGGGAGCGAAGCGATATTCGACGCATTATCGGTGCGTTTCTAATATATGCATTAATGTCAAGTTTTTGAGTTCTGAACAGAATAAGAATGGCAGATCTTTCAAGCATTTTTCTAAATCTGTTTTAAATGGCAGCTATGTTCTTCGAAGTAAGATTGGGCATTGGGTTTCTCTGTGCAATGGGATTCTTGATCTACACGTTCCGAAGAAGGCGCATGTCCGCGTACGAGGATATAGAGGGCTTCCTACAAAGTGACAACAAACTCACCCCGATAAGGTACTCTTATTCGGATATAAAGAAGATGACGAGAGGTTTTCGAGAAAAACTTGGCGAGGGGGGCTTTGGATCTGTTTACAAAGGGAAGCTCAGAAGTGGCCATCATGTAGCAGTCAAGCTACTGGGGAAGGGCAAAACTAAGGGCCAAGATTTCATCAATGAAATCGGAAGCATCGGGAGGATCCATCACGTGAATGTTGTCAAACTTGTCGGATATTGTGCAGAAAGATCCAAACGTGCACTCATATTCGATTTCATGCCGAATGGTTCGCTTGAGAAGTACATCTTCAACCGAGAAAACACATGTATTTTGGACTGGGGCACGAAATTTAAGATTGTTATCGGAGTGGCTCGAGGGATTGAGTATTTGCATCGTGGTTGTGATATTCAGATTCTGCATTTTGATATTAAACCTCATAATATACTTTTGGACGATAAGTTTGTTCCAAAAGTATCCGATTTTGGGCTAGCCAAGTTATGCTCCTTAGAGAAGGACAATGTGACCATGACCGCCGCTAGAGGAACCATTGGCTATGTTGCTCCTGAACTAATCAACAGAGGTATCGGTGCAATCTCTTATAAGGCTGATGTGTATAGCTTCGGGATGATGTTGATTGAGATTTTGGGCTTAAACAGAGAGTTGAAGGGAAACATTGATGAATCTACAAAGTATTTCCCATCTTGGATATATGAATCCTTCAACCAAGGCAGTAGTATTGAGATTGATGAAGGAGAGGAAAATAGTGCTAATGATGAGAATGAGATTACAAAGAGTCTCGTTCGAAAGATGACCATAGTTGCACTATGGTGCATACAGATGAATCCAAACGATCGTCCATCAATGAATAAAGTGTTGCAAATGTTGGAAGATGATCTCGAATGTCTGCAGATTCCCGAATATCCTTCACGATCAACACATGTAGCAATAAATGAGGAAGAGAGTTGGGGTACAACTTCAACCGATTCTATATCCTTGCTCCATTGTAACAATGCTACAAGCATTGAGATTGCTATTGCTTGAATGTGCATTCTCCTTTTGATTATCATAATACAATAAACTCATGTAGCAACTGAAATGGCAGTTCTAGTTGTGATGTGTCATTAACCGTCATGTGTTAGTTCCTCTAAAATAAACAATATATATTTTTTTAGCACATACATATACTCCCTTGTCTCACTGGGATAGTTTGCTGATATATCAATGAGACAGAAGGTGTCTAAATAACATGAAAGTTATGACTCGACAATCTCTTCAGTGCTTTGTCCGTTGTCTTGAGCGTGACTTGGAGTGTTGTTTCCTCTTGTAACTCTAATACATTTTTAGCAGAAAAGATAACAGAGTTGCTGCAGTACACCAAGTCAATCATTCGAAGTGTGGACATTTCTGCAAAATCTAATGGGATCTCCGTGAGCTCATGTATCCGATCAAGAACAAGATGATCAAGGCATGGAAAGTGGGAGCTATCCGCTGTCCATTGTTGCAGACTGTCACATTGGCGAAGAAGCAAGAATTTGAGGCTGCAGAAGTGCCCTTCGGTTGTCTCCCACTGCCCTTCCGTGAAGCACCCCCCATAAAGTGCGAGCTTCTGAAGAAAGGGCAACGTGCCTATCTTATTCAACATGCCTTTCCAACATTGAGATCTGTCGATAACTAGAGTCAACTTCTTGAGCGACTCCGGAAAGTTAGGTCCAGTTTGATTCGTCACTTGAGAAAAGGCAGAGTTTAAGGACTCAAGTTTATCTAGACGATCTAGATTGGTGAGACAGTAGCTATCATCAAGTCCCTTGTCATAACATATTTGCAGTTTCCTGATATTGGGAATCCTCTTGATCACTTGTTCGCTACACTTGAAATTCTTTATTCTTCCCAATGATTGTAGACTTCCCAAAACAATGTTGTCATGGCCACTTGGAGGTTCGGGAAGGCAAAGCCGTAGGAACTTGATATGCCTGATGTGAGGCATGGACCAAATATCAATTGGAGCCGTAAACCCCCATAAACGGCCAACGACTAATGTCTATAGATTCCAAAAATGCCAGACTGGACGAAGGAATTCACAGTCTGTCGCAATAGCAAGAAACCTCAAGTTAACTAATCGATGCATTCCTCCTAGGAATTCCGTGCTTACAATGGGTATAGATCTACATGAGTCCAGAATCCTTAGCAACCTGAAATTGAGAGGTGGTAGTATTTGCTGAACATCCCATATCAAAGAACGAGGTAGAGACATAGACAAGGCATTTATGGCTTCATTCTTCGAAATAACAATACGACGTTGGGTGTTTTCTATCCCTTGACCTTGAGAAGTTGGCAGTCTTGTGATAACACTGAAAATCCTTTCCCTTTGAGCTTCTCTTAAGCAGTATTTTCAGTGTTGTCATTGATGATAGATCCCATAAGTTGTATTCACAAGCTAATTGTCCACAACTTTGTAGGCATCTTCTGATGATGAAAATATGGAGAACATGGGAATGCATGGGATATTGGCACCATTGAAGGCGTTTGGGTATGTCATGTCTTTCATACATATTTGTTGTGCTTCATGTACCTTTTGCTTTTGGTAGCTCATTGATAGAATAATTGTTGTCCTCGTGCAGTTACACCGTTGAATCCCTGGAAATGCTATTACTGCCAATGGCAAAAGATGGTATTGAGGCACTTGGTTCAATGGGGAATGATGCTCCATTGGCTGTGATGTCTAACAGAGAGAAACTTACGTTTGAATACTTTAAGCAGATGTTTGCACAGGTCACTAACCCTCCGATCGATCCTATTCGGGAGAAGATTGTTACCTCCACGGAATGCATGATTGGTCCAGAAGGTGATCTTACAGAGACCACTGATGAATTCCACTCGAAGGAAGAGCTTGTGAAGAAATACTTTAAAGCAAGCAACTATGGCATGATGAAGGTCCTAGCCAAGATGGGTATTTCAACTCTGGCCTCATACCAGCTGGTAGTGCCGAGGCTGTAGCACTTCCTAATCCAGGAGATTATCACTGGAGGAAAGGTGGTGAGATCCACTTAAATGATCCCCTTGCTATTTCAAAGTTACAAGAGGCTGCTAGAACCAACAGCGTGGCTGCCTATAAAGAATACTCGAAACTTGTTGAAAAATTAAACAGTTCTTGTAATTTGAGAGGGCTTCTGAAATTTAAAGAAGGGGAGGTAAAGGTCCCTCTTGAAGAAGTTGAACCAGCAAGTGAGATTGTAAAACGTTTTTGTACTGGAAGTGGATATCTCAACTATGGTTACTATATTGTGATTGTCTATTTATGCATCGGTTGCATTAATTGTTTTGCTGTTATAATACTTGTAGAATGCAAATCCTGATGCCCGTATAAGCGTGAAGAAGTTGGTTTCTGAAGCTGGTGTCGGAGTAATTGCCAGCGGGGTTGTTAAGGGTCATGCTGACCATGTCTTGATCTCTGGTCATGATGGAGGTACAGGGGCTTCAAGATGGACTGGCATCAAAAGTGCTGGTGTTCCTTGGGAACTTGGTTTAGCAGAGACCTTAGTGGCTAATGATCTTCGTGGTCGAACTGTACTTCAGACTGATGGTCAACTGAAGACTGGACGAGATGTAGCTATCGCTGCACTTCTTGGTGCTGAAGAGTTTTGAAGAATTCGAAGGATAAAAGAAGATATTTCATTTCGATAGAAATGCTCTGTAAAATTCAATACAAAAATCAGGGGAAATGGATTCAGTTAACACTGTATATATACACAGTGTAACTGATCCTACGTGGACAAAGTCGCACTCTACTAACTAAAACGTGAAACTACTTATTCCTATCAACTAGCGCCGTTAGATCACAAACGATCTAACGGCTATTATTTAAACAAAAACAGAAAATAGAAAATGCCATAAAATCACACCATCTTCATCTTCTTCCTGCGTTCATCCTCAACTGCATCCTGCTCCATCTTCTGCACTTCCTCAGCCTTCATCTCCTGCACATCTCCATTTCCAGACCCCCCTCAAGATGAACTTGGTGGATATCTAACAAGTACATCTTGGATAGTATGAAACGAAAGCGAGGAGATGCCAAAGACTTAGTAAGGAAATCCGCAAGCTGATTCGTGGAAGAAACTGGTGTAGGGATGAGAAGCCCAGAACGAAATTTCTCTCGCACAATATGACAATCAATGTCAATGTGCTTGGTTCTCTCATGGAACACGCTGTTCTTCGTGATATGGATTGCTGCATCATTGTCGCAATACAGAGGAAATGGAAAAACAGGGGAAATATGGAAATCTCGTAATAGATAAGAAATCCAAACCAATTCACGAGTAGTGACGCTTAAGGCCCTGTACTCTGCTTCAGCTGTAGAAGAAGCAACTGTAGGCTGTTTCTTGCTTCTCCAAGAAAGTAAACCCGACCCAAAGAAGATGCAATACCCTGTAACAGAACGGCGGCTATCACTGCACGTACCCCAGTCTGCATCGGAGTAAGCATTGATCTGAAAATCACAAGTGGAAGGGTAGAAAATCCCAAGAGAGGGACACCCTTTAAGATAGCGCAGCACGTGTAGAGCAGCAGACCAATGTGCAGAACGTGGCTTTGCAACAAATTGGCTAAGCTGTTGAGATGCAAAAGTCACATCTGGGCGTGTGAGGTTCAGATACAACAGCTGGCCAACAAGTCTTCTATAGGGCTCAGGATCCCCCAAAAGTTCACCATCATATTTGGAAAGAGTTGAACCAGGAGGCAAAGGAGTTAAAGCAGGACGACAACCTATTAAACCAGCTGAAGTAACAAGATCAAGGACATATTTCCTTTGATTTAGAGAGATGCCTGCCTCCCCCCTTGCAATTTCCATACCTAGAAAATACTTTGCAGCCCCAATATCCTTGATAGTAAAAGTTGAGTGCAGAAAGGCCTTCAATTCATCAATCAACAACTGGGAAGGACCACTTACTAGCACATCATCAACATATACCAATAAGCAAAGAAATGAATCCCCAGAACCTTTAATGAAGAGACAATGGTCACTATGAGACTGTGTGAAACCAAACTGTATTAATTGCTTTGTAAACTCTGCGTTCCACTCTCTTGATGCCTGTTTTAGGCCATACAAACTCTTAACAAGCTTGCAAACCTGATTTGGTTGTGCTCCCTTCAAACCAGGTGGAACTGACATATATATCTCATCCTTCAGAAAGCCATGAAGGAAGGCATTGTTGACATCCAAATGGTGGATAGGCCAGTTATAAGCAGAAGCAATAGCAAACAAAAACCTCACTGTGACCATCTTTGCAACAGGGGAAAACACTTCATTATAGTCTATACCCTTCTTCTGGTTGAACCCTTTAGCTACAAGCCTAGCTTTATACCTTTCAACCGAGCCATCTGGGTTTAATTTGACTTTATATACCCACTTGCAGCCTATAGGTTTCTTCCCACTAGGAAGATCTGTTAATACCCAAGTTTTATTCACAACCAAAGCTTCTAGTTCCTTATCCATAGCTACCACCCACTCTGGTGTAAGACATGCCTCTTTATAGGTGGTAGGTTCTTTAACCATGGCCAGATTAAAAAGAAAAGAGGTATAAGAAGATGTCAAAACTGAACAAACATGGTAAGGGAAGGTAGGGGGAGTAGTACCAGAAGGTGTAGTACCTAAAAATTCTGTAGTGAAGCTACTACAAACATAATCTTCCATCCATGTAGGTTGTCTACGATTCCTAGCCCCCCTTCCTTCAGCTTGTGAACTCCTCTCTACATCAAGATCAATAACAGACTCATCAACATGATCATCAAAACAAGAATTTGAATCTGCAGATATATCATCATCTTCTTGTGTTGTATTCTCTGGAACAAGTCCATCTTCTTTAGTATGATCTATGACATCTCTCTCATTGCTAGGAGATGTCACATGATCTGTAGGTAAAGATACTAGAGGTAAAGTAGGCACTGGACTCAAAGATGAATCAGTGGTTGGAGAAGGATTAAGAAAAGGGAATGTGTCAATGAAGAACTTCACATCCCTTGAAATAAAGACTCTAGACTTATCTATATCATACAGCAAATATCCTTTGTGTGACAAATCAAACCCCAAGAACACACACTTAATAGATCTACTTGCAAACTTACTTCTTGTAGGACTCAAATCCACAGCATAAGATAAGCAACCAAAAGGCTTCAGCATGGAGTAGTCTGGTTGCCTTTGAAATATCACCTCATAAGGTGATAACCATTCAATCACTCTGCTAGGTAATCTATTGATCAACCAAGCAGCTGTTAACAGAGAGAAAGGCCAGAATTTAGAGGAAGCTCCACTAGTGAACATTAATGCCCTTGCAGTCTGCAACAAATATCTGTGCCTAATCTCCACTGTCCCATTCTGTTCTGGTGTATAAGGGCAACTCTTTTGATGCAAAATTCCATATTCAGAGAACATCCTATGTACAGTTTGATTCACAAACTCTGTCCCATGATCTGTCCTAAATTGTTTGATATCATGCTTGAACTGAGTCTTGATCATAGCAATGTAAGATTTAAGAGTAGATGCTACTTGATCCTTGCTCTGCAGCATATAAACCCAAACCATCACCATCCTACTGTGGTCTTCTACCAGAGTAAGCATATATTTCACTGAACACAAATTATCTTCTTTGTAGGGACCCCACAGATCTGCATGCACCAACTCAAATAGGCTATCTGTCCTCCTATTAAGAACTGGAAAAGAAGTCCTAGTCTGTTTTGCTTTGATGCACACTTCACATCTCTCTATTATATCTTCCATATCTTTTACCATCTTACCATCCAATATTCTCATATGCTTCATAGTGGTCAAAGAAGGATGACCTAAAGCAATATGCCACTCATGTAGTGTAAGATTCTTTGGATTGACAAGACTGCAGCAGTACTTCTCACTAACTGCATCCAGTATATACAAATTTCCCTTCATCTGTGCTATAGCAAGCACTTGATCAGAATTATCTCTCTGAAAAACACAATGATTCTTATAGAACAAACACCTAATTCCATATTCTTGAATCAGCTTTGCCACTGACAACAGATTATGAGTGAATCCAGGAATGTAGAGCACATCCACCAACAATATATCTTTGTTCAACTTCACCTTTCCAGCATGTGTTACTACCTTTGATGAACCATCAGGCAAATGAATATTCACTGGCCTACTCAATCTATATGTGGTGCAGAGAAGCAGTGGATCACAACAAATATGGTCACTAGCCCCTGAATCCACTATCCATATATCCTTACCCATACTTGGTAGAACACTGAAGGCATAGTGGCCATCAAAAGGTGTAGATTGACTAACAACCTCACCTACAAAATTTACCTTTGATTTGTTCTTCATCTGGCCAGTTTGTTGTAAGTGTGCCTGTATATACTTAGCAATCTCTGCTTGTATCATCTTGCTCATATCTTGACCAACCTTTCTCTGTGTAGATCCTTCATGTGTTGATGCAGTCTCATCATCAACTTCTACCATATTAGCTCTGCCTTGTCCTTTGCTTTCCTTCAATTTCTTGTACCAATCTGGTACTCCATGCAACTTAAAACATTCATCCATTTCATGACCTGTGCCTTGACAATAACTGCACTTCAGTTTCTTCTTGTCCTCTTTAGACATTCTAGGCTTAAACTGCCCTTGTTTTGCTCCTTCATTCCTGTATCCTCCACCTTGCTTATAATGTCCTACATTCATGCTTAATATTCCACTTGCATCATATGATGGATTATTCAATTGTTTTCTGTCCTCCACTTGAACAACCAAAGAGTATGCTCTTTCTAAATCAGGAAGTGGTTCAATCATCATGATTTGATCAGCAACAGATTCATACTCTTCATTTAAGCCCTCTAAAAACTTCATCAATCTCTGTTGGTCCTCTCTAGCTACTACTTGAGCTCTTGCAGTACAAACACATTCAATAGGAGGTAACACAGCATCTAACTCATCCCATAGTGCAACAAGATTGTTGAAGTATTCCAAAACATTCTGTGAACCCTGTGTATACTTAAAAATCTCTCTCTGTAATCTATATACTTTAGGTCCATTCCTCCTACCAAATCTGAGTGTAATAGCCTTCCACAACTTAAAAGTATTCTCTATGTGTGTAAAGGCATTAACAAACTCCTTAGAAATTGAGTTAACAATCCATGTTGAAATCATAAGATCAACCTTCAACCATTTCTTATAATAAACTGCAGTAGGCTCAGGTATTGGAAAACTACCATCAATCAATTCCAACTTACTTCTAGTAGCTAACGCACGCCTCACAGATCTACTCCAATTGACAAAATTAGTACCTGTGAGCTGCGCCGTAACCAACTGCATACCAGGATGGTCTGACCTCTCGAGATGCAGAATCTCCTTCACTTGCCTCACTGTGAAGCCAGTCGGTGGTGTTATCACTCCTTCTTCGTCTTCTCCATCAGATCCACCACCATGCTGTCCAGATCCGACTACGAAACCTGGATGAAGCGTCTGGTAGCCATTATTCTTCACTCCAGAAGCTTCACCTTGTTCATCCTCTGCGCGCCTCTCCCACGACTCGCGCCGTTGTTGTTTCACCATTTTTTATCACAAAATCGAGCTCAAGTAACGTAGATCCAGCTCAAAATAAAGGAAAAAACGAAGAAGAAACCCTAGAAACCGGCTCTAGATACCATGAAGAAATCGAAGGATAAAAGTGTATATTTCATTTCAGCAGCAAAGATGCTCTGTAAATTCGAATACAAAAATCTGGAGAAATGAATTCAGTTAACACTGTTTATATACACAGTGTTAACTAATCCTACGTGGACAAAGTCGCACTTCACTAACTAAAACGTAAAACTACTTACTTCTATCAACTAGCGCCGTTAGATCACAAACGATCTAACGGCTATTATTTAAACAAAAACAGAAAATAGAAAATGCCATAAAATCACACCATCTTCATCTTCTTCCTGCGTTCATCCTCAACTGCATCCTGCTCCATCTTCTGCACTTCCTCAGCCTTCATCTCCTGCACATCTCCATTTCCAGAGAAACTAACAACTTTCCAGAGTTCACTGGCCGTGTATGCCCTGCTCCTTGTGAAGGTTCTTGTGTACTTGGTATCATTGAAAATCCCGTTTCAATCAAATCTATTGAGTGCTCTATCATAGATAAAGCTTTTGAGGAGGGATGGATGGTGCCCAGGCCTCCTCAGAATAGAACAGGGTAAAGTCTGCTTGATAGCAATCTTGAGGATGGCAAGTATATCTCTGCTAAGGGCAAGAAAGTCGTGGTGATTGGTGGAGGCGACACTGGCACAGACTGTATTGGGACATCAATCAAACATGGTTGCACCAACATTGTAAATCTAGAGCTTCTCCCTAAGCCACCGGCTACCAGGGCTCCAGGCAACCCTTGGCCTCAGGTTTGAATTTTTTTCTGCTTTTATTCTCCTACTAAAAAAATTCTTTTTTTAAGAAATCGCTCTTTTCGGCTACTTCATGGTGTGGTTAGTATTCTTAATCGCATCATATAATCTGCCAAATTCGAACCATTCGCATTGAAACTTTTTGTGCCTTATGGTGTTTTGTATTTATAGTCCCTGCCAGAGTTATATGGTTGAAGGACCATTATGATGGATTTTTTTTGAAATAATAACTTGTCCCCGCCTAAGTTCTTTTGTCATGTCAGCTACTTTTGTTAACGAAGAATTAAACTTCTGTTTTCTTCAAAATCGGCAGTGGCCCCGGGTTTTCCGTGTAGATTATGGGCATCAGGAAGCTGCCACCAAGTTCGGTGAGGACCCAAGGTCTTATGAAGTGTTGACAAAACGATTTATTGGTGATGAGAATGGAGCACTGAAAGGACTTGAGGTTGTGCGGGTCAGATGGGAGAAGGATGCAAGTGGAAGGTTCCAGTTCAATGAAATCGAAGGTTCAGAGGAGATTATCGAAGCAGATCTAGCCCTGCTAGCCATGGGATTCCTTGGTCCTGAAGAGGTTAGACCATCATCCTTATCAAAATTTCCCTTTTCTCTTAAATCCTTGTGAATTGCTGTGTTCTAAATATCCCCCCATTTTTCAGACGGTTGCTGACAAACTCGGAGTGGCTAAAGACAACAGATCGAACTACAAAGCTGATTATGGCCGTTTCTCAACCAATGTTGAAGGCGTCTTCGCTGCTGGAGATTGTCGACGTGGACAATCACTAGTGGTCTGGGCAATCTCCGAAGGCAGACAAGCAGCTGCACAAGTTGACGAATTCCTCCTGAAAGACGAGAATGAAGGCAGCGGAGGGGATGGAGTTACCCAGCAGCAACAGGACAACTGGAGGCAAACCGTAAGGACGTAGTCTGACAATGCTATCTCAGTTAGATCCGAATCGTGTTGTCTGAAAACTGTTCAGTTTGAGAGGTCGCTGCACGGGTCGAAAGATGCAGGTCATCCAAACCGAACAGGAACCAGACGGTGTAGAAGAAAGGATAGGGTCTCGGAATCGGAACAGGGATTGTAGGATTTAGGGGTGTAGAAGTACTGCCTACGAGGGTGTTTATAAGTTGAAAAATTATGATTGTTGGTATTGAAAAGTGGTGGCTGACTACGCCAAAGCTTTTATGGAATAATAACACAAATAATGTACAGGTTTTGTCTCTTTTATTTCCTGTGTTGATCAGTAATCATCGATGTTGTACTGAATGTTTGCCCCATCATTCTTTCTGTAAGGTTCATCGTACGAATTCTTTGCGTGACAGGGTTCGTCGTCTATTTATAAAGTTCCGGAGATGGGACTTGGTGGTGAAGGAGGTCATACAGAACCACGTACAAAGTGACAACGGACTTGCATCGATCAGGTACTCCTATTCGGACGTAAAGACGATGACAAGAGGTTTTCGAGAAAAACTAGGTGCATGCGTGAGTGTGTTCGTGTTGTACTAAGAAAAACGTCGTTTTTCCTTGGAATAATGAAGCCTTCATTCTTCCTATATCACTAAATAACAACACAAGTCAATTGTTAGCCTGCACACATAAGGTTCTTTATCTCAAACAAGAGAACAATGGTCCCTCAACACCTCATCCTCTCTCTCTACATTCTCTGTCTCCACCATTTCTTCTTCTTTCAAGCCTGCAACGCCGGCAAGTCTCACTGCACCGCATCTGCAGCGTGTGGCCTCATTCGCAACATAAGCTCCCCTTTCCGGCTCAAGCACGACCCCAGAAACTGCGGCAAAATAGAAATCGAATGTGAAAACGACGTCGCCTCCGTTTATCTATATCCTCATCAGAAATACCATGTCAAAGACATCAACTACACCACACAAACTATAAGGGTAGCCGATCCTTCTGTAAACAAGGACGACCCCTGCTCTTTCCCAAACTCTTCTGCATATTATCAAGATTTCGAAGAGCCCTACCCCTATTTCGTTACTAGTGCCTTGCCTATAAATTTCATGAGCTGCCCAAATCCATTGAAGAATTCTTCCCTCTTCACAAATGTAACACTTTGTACCCCTAACTATGCATCACATAATACATATGCATATGTCATGGTTGGTCGGATGAAGGTTTCACAAGTAGAAAACATGTGCACTTTGGAGGTTGTAGCCATGACTTCTTGGGAAATCCACGCCGCTCTCTTGTATGGATACGAGGTGAGGTTCTGTGGCGTCTGCACAGAGTACACGATATGGGGTACGTACGTGCATATAAGACAGCAACTACTTCCTTTTTATATGTTTATGGATTGAATTATTGTGAATTTGTATTTTATTCTTGATGATATATCCTTTTGTTCCGATCCACAGGCTCCGGCCTGTCTATTGCGATTCTCGTAGGTGTGTTTCGTCATCCATATATACATGACCGATCGATCTCAGGTCATCACGTGTTGGAAGATTTAGATTATTCTTATTTTGTGCAGTTATCTTAGCTGTGGGGGTAACCTGTCCTTTGATAAGCACATGCATGGTTGGATTAGCACTCTTGGTACTTATTGCATTGCAATTATACAGCTTGAAGCTGCAGAATGTAGGTAAGATTAATAATTCCACTTTTGCTCTCAATTCTCCTCTCTCTCTCTATATATCCATGCTCATGACTTATATATATATACCTGCTGTGCTTGCAGAGCACTTATCAATGGCTGAAATCTCTGGTGCGACTCTAGTTTTTGTTATTATAGTTACCATGCTTTCTGTTCTATAATTAACCATTTAAAGAACTTCTTCTTCTTCCAAGGTTTGATCATTGTCATTGCTCCCAAAATCATACTTTGCCCTCTGGTAGTGTGGTTTTTGATCCATAAGTTCCGAAGAAGGCATTTGTCCGCGTACGAGGCTATTGAATCCTTCCTACGGAGTGACAACAAGCTCAGGCCAATTAAATACTCGTATTCGGAGGTTAAGAAGATGACTCGGAATTTTCAAGGTAAACTAGGCCAGGGAGGCTACGGCTCTGTTTACAAAGGGAAACTCCGAAGTGGCCATGAAGTTGCGGTCAAGCTGCTTAAGGAGTCCGGAGGGAATGGCCAGGACTTTATCAATGAAATCGGGACCATTGGAAGGATCCACCATGTCAATGTGGTGAAGCTAGTTGGATATTGTGCACAGGGCTCCAACCGTGCTCGTGTTCGATTTCATGCCTAATGGTTCTCTTGAAAAGTACCTCTTCAATCGGGAAAAGGCCACTTCCTTGAGTTGGGACACAAAGTTGGAAGTGGCAATCGGAGTTGCACGAGGGATTAAGTATTTGCACAAAGGGTGTGATGTCCAGATCCTGCATTTCGACATCAAGCCTCATAACATACTTCTTGATCATAAATTTGTTCCCAAGATATCCGATTTCGGTCTAGCGAAGTTTTGTGCTATAGACAAGAATACAGTGACCATGACCGTTGCTAGAGGGACGATAGGATACGTTGCTCCAGAGCTAATCAACCGATGTATCGGTGCGGTATCTTACAAGGCTGATGTGTATAGTTTCGGGATGTTGCTAGTGGAAATGGTAGGCCTAAAGGAAGACTTGATTGAGAAAAATGAGGCTTCCACTACCAAGTATTTCCCAGATTGGATTTATGATTATCTTAGCCAAGACAAGGATATTAAAATCGGAAATGTTGACGGTAACGACGATAGTGATGGTACAAGGAGTCTCGTTCGAAAGATGACTATAGTTGCATTATGGTGCATACAAATAAATCCAAACGATCGCCCCTCAACGAATAGAACACTGGAAATGTTGGAAGCTGATGGCAAGCGTTTGAAGATCCCAAATTATCCATCTCAATCTACGCAGATTGTAGCAGATTCTGATGAAAATGGGACATGTACGTTTAACTGATTCTTTGCCATTGCTAAGCCACAACGATGCTTAAAACACTGGCTAGTTCTTGTTTTGTGTATTGGAAGAATGATAGAGTTTGTAGTGTAACTTTAATTTCCAAATATGAAAACATTTAAAATTTATGAGAACGACCCAAAATAAAAAATAAGAGAGAAATAACACGTATGACGAACAATTAAGGTAAGTTGAGTGCGTATTTGGTGGATGGATTGAGCCGTTGTTAGGAAAGTCAGTGTTGATTAATGGAGGGGTTTTGTTGCAATCATGTCTATGTCCTTCCCTAAATTACCAAGAGACTCGGATCGATCGCTGCCATTCAAGACGACTAGAAACAGTGCAAAGGGAGACTAAAACTTAGTCGGTCAACGTAAGTAATTATTTATCCATGACGACTAGAAACAGTGGAAAGGGAGACTAGACTTTGACCATAAGTCAACGTGACTGAAAATTCAACACGGAGTTGTATTTAGATAGATTGATGTGTTGTTTTATCCTCATTCCATTGACGCGTTTTTTATGCATAAGATATTTGTTATTACCTTCGATTCTTTTTAAGTGATAGTATCTTTAATTATTTTATACTTCACGTGCGAATATGAAGTGAATCACTTAGGAAGAGAAGGAGGTAATACTCAAAAATTATTTTTTTTATAGAATCTCATGACCCGTATATTGGGGAAATATAGGAAAATAGCAATTTTAGTATTGTAAACCATAATACTAGCCACCTATATAAAAAACACAAATACTAGCCACTTTTTATGTTAATTGTCTTATTTACCCTTAATGAATTTGATAAAACAAAAATTTTAAATAAACAAAAAATTGAAACCCACCCAACCCGCCCCCCCTGCTTCTATTTTCCTATTCGTTTTTTTTAGCTTCACGTTGTTTTTCCACGTTTTCTTCTTTGTTGTTTTTTTCTGTCTTTTTTTTTTTTTTTTTCTTTTTATTTTATTTTGTTTTCTTTTTTTTTTTTTCCCATAATCTTATTTTAAAATTCGTGAGTGTATGGTTTAAAATTTACTTCAAAAATTAAACATATACACGAGTCACGTATGTGTATTCATGTATTTGTCAAATGCTTATATTTATGTATTTATCAAATTATATTTCATAATACATGAATACACGAGTCATGTATTCGTGCATTCATGTATTGATCAAATGTTTTTATTCATGTATTGGTCGGATTTTATTTCATAATACAAGAATACACGAGTCATGTATTCGTGTATTCGTGTATTGTCAGATTTTATTACATAATACATGAATACACTAGTCATGTATTCATATATTCATGTATTGATCAAATGTTTATATTCATGTATAGGTCAAATTTTATTTCATAATACATGAATAAACTAGTCATGTATTCGAATACATGAGTCATGCAATATTAATCATGTATTGGTATAAATTTATTGCATAATACAAGAATAAACAAGTCTTGTATTCATGTATAAGGGTAATTTGGTAAGGGTGGCTACTTTTTATGTTTTTTATATAGGTGGCTAATATTTGTGTTTGTTATATCTAAGTGACTATTTTAAGGGTTGCCCCCCGTATATTTATCAAATCGTATTATCTATTGTATTTCTATGTTAAATTTTTTTGTTATACTAACAAATGATCGGTAGATGTTAAGAAAGTATCTTCAAAAACACCAACAATATTTGTTTGGTTTATAAAATTCTTTAATGATTTGGAGACATTTTTTATACGTCTCAGTCATCCGTCGTTGTAATAGAAAATGTAACACAAAAATATATAATTTGACACACTATGTTGTTTTATAACATGTGTGTGAGCAATATACTACTCCATTTGTCTCATTTTAACATTCATGTATATTATATTGGAACGACGTTCAACTTCAATAGTCCTGTTTATTAGTAGTAATATGGAAAGAACCCCGAATAAAGTAAATAAGGTATTGTCCTTTTGGAGAAGACTCAGCCACTCATCATATTTATATACTTTAAATAGAATCCACAACTGGTGATAAATTAATGAGCACTGGATTTAGGTGAGATGATAACCACAGCAAAATCCCTCTCTCTCTCTCTCTTGATTCTCTTACTCCACTCATTCTCTCAAACATCTCAAGCCAACAACCCTCCCCCCTGCACCCCTTCTTCCTGCGGAATAATCCCCAACATCAGCTACCCTTTCCGCCTCACCGGCGATCCCCTCCACTGCAGCGACCGGGGATTCGAATTATCTTGCGAAGACGACGTCGCCTTCTTCCATATAAACTCTCAGAAGTACCATGTCAAGGACATCAACTACCTCAACTCCACCATTAGGCTGGTTGATGCCTCCATCAACAGCACCGACATCTGCTCTTTCCCCATCCACTCTACACCATTAGGCTGGTTGACGCCTTTTAGTAGTTTTAGACTTCATGGTGATCCCTTCCTACTCTTAAAAGATGATTTTCCCCCAACCACCACCGTTATTAGTCTAATGAGCTGCCCACTTCCCTTGAACAATTCTTATTATTCCCTATTTACAGCTGATATCACTCATGATTGTATACGTAATCATTCATCATCGACTAGTACATATACTTATGTCAAGCTTGGCTACATCTACATGCTTCATCCCTTTGAGTTACCACACATGTGCGAATTAGACATGATGGTGATGACGTCGTGGCCGGAGTTCGACAGATATTCGAATATTAACGCTACGCTTCCGGAAATCCACCGATCTCTCTTGTACGGATTTGAGCTCATATTCTACACCGACTGCGGCTTAGTAGCTCAAACCCCAACTTGGTGTAAGAATCCTAGCTTGACTTGATCATATTTGTCGTTGTTATATATGGACTCACTATCATCGATCTATTGCATTTCGGCGTGACATCTCCTATTATATCTCGGATGTTCGACACGTGTTGATTAAAAATATATAGAAATTTTCATAAACAAAAATACTTATCTTGAATATGATTTTAGCACGTGTCAAACATCCGACGATATAAAAGGAGATGTCACACCGAAAAGTATCTCATCATCCAAGTTAAGTGATGCATGAGTATATTGTTAACAACGACTTTTCTTGGTAATTAATGCAGTTACATTTAGAAACTTCTTCATCAAAAGACTCAACAGTAAGCGTTTCGTTCTCAAACTTAATTAATCATTAACTCGTATGTTTCTTTCTTTTTTTTTTTTTTTTTTTTTTGTGTGTGTTAGTTGATTCAGGCTATAGTTAATATTTTCTTTTTCTATATGTAATATTTAAATATGCAGGCCCTCTCCTAATTATTCCGGTCATTCTAGGTAACCTATTTATAGATGAATATTACTGTTTCACAGCTTTCTTATTTAATTTAATTTTGCATTGATTTCTCTATGTAAGTCAAGAGAGAGAGTACTAATACTCAGCTTGATCGAATTTAAAGTTACTCCTCCTTTTGCTCTGAATTGCACCGTTTCTTTGTAACAAAACGAGTCAAATCAGAGCAAACGGATAGAGTACTTATACTTGCATCGTTCAGTTATGTTAGGCGCAGCGGTGGCCCCACCTGTGATGGCCCTCATTGGATTCACTGCTGTAGTGGGACTCATAACCTTCATTGTCCATCAAATATACTGGAATCTTGAATTGGGTAAGACTAATCAAGAGCTATACTTTATTCTTCTCCCGATCCGACGAAAAAGAGGCATTCCTTTATTTTATACCCCGTATATATTTAAGAAACACCTCTCTTTCGTCTGGAGAGATGGATTATTAGCTAATTCCCCATTATTTGTCTAATAACTATATATCTGTTTTGATTATATTAATAATGCATGCATAGGAATTATACTATAAACTAATAGATTCCATGCTACGAAAACACTGATATAAGTTTGAGCTTTTAGATAAGATGTAATTCTATCTGTTCCTCTTTTCTAAACATGCATGGTGTGCTTGCATTGCAGATAATGGATTTCATTACTTCGATAACTTCGGTGAGCAGCTCTAATTAATTTATCTTCTCATTGGTTGACAAAATGGAATATGTATATCTATATATATACATATATTTTAATTTCATTTTCTTGCTTTATTGTCTCACTACTATTTGGCTATGGTGTTCAAGGTGTTTTTGTAGGTGCCAGAGATGATGCTCTAAGTACCGGTGAGCTCTAAATTTATTTATTTATAATGATTTATTAACTTAATCGAATATGAGATATATGGTTTTATGCATTAACCTATTAGTGCTAGGTTAGTACATGCAAAAAATGAGCTTTAATTTTAGGTATCATAATATGTTCTGTTCAATTCTATTATAAACACACCGATAAATCAATCCTTTTCTGATCTATACTAAAATTTGACAAATACTTTTAGTTAAACTAGTTTACAACCCGTCGAAAATCGACGGGTGCTAATTATTTATAACATTTAGATATTTTATCAATGAAATATATTTTAAAATATTTTATGCTATGATTTTCGATTTTTCTGTACTTACTAACAATAAAAAGAATTTAAGAATAATAAATATGAAGAACCAATTCAATGCCGATTCTTATTATATTTAAATCTTCGACGTTTAAACACTTATAAATCAATTTGGTGCCTAAAATGGCGAAATCAAGTTCCTCGTGAAATATAAAATAATTATTTAAAAGTAATACAAAAAAAAAAAAAAAAGGTAAATGAAACATTCTTGCAATTGGAAACTTCTTACCAGCATTTTTTCGAAAGCAGGTTTGCTTCTATCACACGGTCTCTCAAGTTTTGTTACTATCATACTTATGTCATTGCAAAATTAATTCGGTGGGTCAATATTTCACAGGAGCATGATGATGCACCATTTTTGTCAAAGAGAGTTTGTAATAAAAAAAAAAAATGGCAGTTGTATTAAAATAAGTCAAACCGCCCGTTGTTTATTTTAATAAACTAAAAATGTCAAAGAGAGTCTCACGTAGCCCGTTGTTTATTGTAATGAAAACAAAATGTCAATACAAAGTCTCTCATTACTCGTGTTTATAAGAAAATATGTTTAAAAGGGAATATATTGATGATAGGTGCATTTGTATCCCATCAAAATTCGATACAAATTATTTTATGTCAAGTCGCCCGTTGTTTATTTTAATAGAAACAAAATGTCGTTATATCAAAATAAGTCATGTCGCCGAAAAACAAAATGTCGTTACATCAAAATAAGTCAAGCAGCCCGTTGTTTATTTTAATAAATAAAAAATATAAAGAGAGTCTCAGATAGTTATGATCAATTTCAACGTCAATATTCGTCGTTACATCAAAATAAGTCAAGCAGCCCGTTGTTTATTTTAATAAATAAAATATGTCAAAGAGAGTCTCATATAGTTATAATCAATTTTAACGTCAATATTCGATATGAATCAGTTTATATTGCTACTTTTAGGTAACCCATTTTTTATTGTAATAAAAATAAAATGTCGTTACATCAAAATAAGTTATTTCGTCCGTTGTTTATTAATAAAAAAAATATTTGCGACTTATCAAAGAGAGTCTCACATAGTTATAATCAATTTTAACGTCAATATTCATAGTTACATCAAAATAAGTGCTCCGAATCCGTCAATATTCGTCGTTACATCAAAATAAGTATTAAAGAGAGTCTCACATAGTTATAATTAATTATTAACGTCAATATTCGTCGTTACATCAAAATAAGTCAAGCAACCCGTTGTTTATTTTAATAAAAAATTATGTCAAAGAGAATCTCACATAACGTTAATATTCGATATGAATCACTTTATATTGCTACTTTTAGGTAGCCCATTTTTTATTATAATAAAAATAAAATGTCGTTACATCAAAATAAATCAAGCCGCCCGTTGTTTATCTTAATAAAAAAAAAAATTTAAGACTTTGATATTGCTACTTTTAGTAGGTAGACCATTTTTTATTGTAATAAAAATAAAATTTCGTTACATCAAAATAAGTTAAACCGTCCGTTGTTTATTTTAATATAAAAAAATATTTGCGCCTTTAAATTAATTATTATATTATAAGTAAACTAATATATTAAATTAATTATTAAAATAATTATCAGATTATACGTTTTAAATAACTTAGAAGAATTCTATAGACTTTAAATAATATTTTATCAATATCTTCTTCTATATCTATATCTATCTATATATATATATATAATATTTAGAAGAATTATATTTTGTTATAAATAAATAGAATTTTTAGATAAATAGGAAATGAGAGCATAGGAAGGCGCCACATAAGCACGTGAATTAACGTGGGGCTTCGAATCCGCTTTGCTATTATATATAAAAGGACTTTAAGATTAGAAAATAGTTGATTATATATATTGATTAAGGAATGCCAAATAGAAAATTTGTCTCTCGAGTTGGTATAAACTAGAAAATAATAACCAAGAACAGAGGTATAGGTAGTATAGTATGTTAAACGTATGCATGTATAAAAATTAGACTGCAATTAAAGAGTAGGTTTCTACATAATCTCATCACTAAATCTCTTGCAATATCGCATTCCATCATCTCAGGCTTCGTTTCAAGCATTATAATGGTATGTGCGCCAAGGTTCATCTTTTGTCTCGTCGGTGTGTGGATTTTGATCTACAAATTTCGAAGAAGGCACTTGTCACATTACGAAACTATCGAATCCTTCCTACAAAGTGACGCCAAGCTCGTGCCGATAAGGTACTCCTACTCGAACATAAAGAACATGACTAGAAATTTTCGGGAAAAGTTAGGAGAAGGGGGTTATGGTTCTGTCTACAAGGGAAAGCTTAGAAGTGGCGGTTATGTAGCTGTAAAAATGCTCAGAAAATCTAAAGCAAACGGTCAAGACTTTATCAATGAAATCGCGACTATTGGAAGGATCCACCATGTCAATGTCGTAAACCTAGTTGGATACTGTGCACAAGGATCCATGCGTGCCCTCGTATTTGATTTCATGCCCAACGGTTCCCTTGAAAAGTACATATTCAACCGGGATAACAAGAACACCTTGAGTTGGGACACAAAATTTGAGATTGCAGTTGGAGTGGCTCGAGGGATTGAGTATTTGCACCGAGGGTGCGACATCCAAATCTTGCATTTCGATATCAAGCCTCATAATATACTCCTTGATGATAAGTTCGTCCCAAAAGTATCCGATTTCGGGCTAGCTAAATCTTGCTCGATAGAGAAGAATACGATGACCATGACAGCAGCCAGAGGAACCATAGGCTATGTCGCTCCTGAACTGATCAACAGAGGCATTGGCCGAGTGTCTTATAAAGCTGACGTGTATAGTTTTGGAATGTTGCTGATGGAAATGGTTGGCTTAAACAAAGACAAGGGAGAAAAGGCTGGTGATTCTAGCAAGTATTTTCCATATTGGATATATGACCAGTTTAATCAAGGCACGGACATCGCAATGGGGAATGTTGTCGATGAAATTGATGATAGTGATGATGTGCAGAAGCTTGGTCGGAAGATGACAATAGTTGCATTATGGTGCATACAGATGAATCCAGACGACCGTCCGTCGATGAACAAAGTGTTGGATATGTTGGAAGCCAATGTCGAGCGTCTGCGAATTCCGGAATATCCATCGAAATCGGCACAGATGCCGGTAAACGGGGACGGTAGCTGGGGTACGTGCTCAAGTGACTCTGCATCGTTGCTACATCATAATAATGTTTCTTTGCCTAGTGTTGAGATAACTATTGAAGAGTGAGCACCTTTGATGTCTTATGATTAACAAATACATATACTTTGCAATAGTGTATTGAAGAAGCAATAATCTTGTATAAGTGTGGTTTGACGATTTTTAAGAGTTTATTTTTATTTTTCTTTCTTAAATTTTATTTTGGAAAAGATAATTGTAATATATATTGATAATTGATGAAGCATTAGTATCAAAGATTGTGGTTGACTGGGGAGTGACTGCAATTTAGCATGTCATGTTCCTTTGAACCGGTCAAAATGGGCAACATGCACCTCTACAATTAGGAAAATCGACCACAATTTGGATCTTGGTCATCTATCCCGTTCATTTATATTGGGTCATTTTTCTTATCGGAACGTTTAATTCATTTCAAACCGTTTCTTAATAGAATAATTGTGGCCCAATTAGTTAGGTTTAAAATCAAGTAAAATAAACCAAAATTAAGAATAAAGAAAATAAAAGGGCTAGAAAATTCTATTGCGAATAAGATTCTTTGTTGTATTTGTAAATAATTGATACCGGACAATTTATAAGGTTTAGAAATTTCAAACGGTTAGGTTATATATTTTCTTTATAAATATAAATCTTAAATTCTAAATCATTGATTATGTTACATGTCAATTATCTACAAATGCAATAGAGAGGATGCAACACAATTTGACAATAAATGATTCGAACCGCCAATATTGTTGTGTTAATTCGTGCGAACTTAGTCAATCATGCGTATGAACATACAGTGGCGGAGCCACCTTAAGTCCACTCCAACATTTTGTTTTTTTAATTTTAGTTCTTGATTTTTTCGATCTTTATCGAATTTTATTCTCGTCAGTCCATGCCAACTGTGAAAAAAAGGAGTAATTTTCGTCTCGTTTATACCACTAATCAACCCAAACCCCACCATGAAAAATTCCTATCTCCGCCACTGTGAACATATAGCCTTGCGTCCTTCTAATTAACTTCTAAGCTCAAGTTTCTAAAGGCAGACATCAATGTGAGTACAGTATATGATAACTACCTAATGTGGTTTTGTTCGGACTTACGGTGTATGCCTAAGCTTATTTGAACGAGCTTATAAGCAAAGTGCTTAGTCACCCGCACAATTCCTTTTTTCTTGCGCTTGATGACCGCTGCACTCAAGTCTTGTTGCCTATTAAGATAAGAGAAGTTTGTGGAATAAAAATCATGCCAAGCAAGAACCATGATCACCACTCAAACCCTTGAGACCTTCCTCACTTACTCATCTCTTTTCATTCTTCTCTCAATCCTCCTCGAGTCCTGCAATGCAAACTGCACCCCTTCTTCGTTGCGAAGTTCGAAACATCAGCCACCCTTTCCGCCTCAGCACCGATCCCACCAACTGCGGCGATCCTAAATATGAACTAGCATGCGAAAACGACGTCGCCTTCGTCTATCTAAGTTCCCAGAAATACTACGTGAAGGAAATCAACTACTCCATTCTCACCATCAGGGTCGCCGATGCTTCTATAAACAGCAACACCAGCCTCTGTTCTTCTCCTCCGTCCTTTCGATTTGAAGACTCCGACGTTTACGCCTTTTTTTATAACATCCTGATAGAGGATGAGGCGATTTTCCTCTACCAAACGAACGAAAATAAATAAATATACAACGGCAGACGCGAGAACCTTGCTCGTCGTTCACGCCACAGATTACGAGAAGAAAAGGAAAAGCGGCGAAATAAATAAACTAGGGTTTTGTATAATATTTCTTGATAATGAAATAAGATACAATCCATCTATTTATACTAAAGACTTATAGGGTTGATTCGACCTACGATTCGGGAAAGAATCAACAAGAAAACCCGAAAAGGAACGACCCAAATAACTATAAACGGGCTAAGCCCAAAAATAATTAAATTAATAAAACTCGTATCAACTCCCCCACCCTTGAAAATCACCTTGTCCTCAAGGTGGAGATCTTTATATACTTCCGCAAGTGCATAGAAGCCAAAAATAGCCAAGCTTCGGGAAACTTCTCGTAAATTTGGCTTTTTCTTCCCTGAGCCTTCACCCTTTTGATTTGGCATAAAACCAAAAGAGTCAACCTCTTCTTGGGCTTGGTACAAGAAGGCCCATCCATATTTGTAGTAAACATAAGCGCACTCCGAATCACACGCACGAGCAAATTCCCCAGATTTATCACCCTTGATTTCTAGGGCATAGCTGTAGCCTTCAGTAACTTCGCTGTCATCGCGCTCCTTCATCCTTTAGGGCCACGGGCCATCAACTCGTCGGTGGATTCCAATGTCTTCTCGAGCTCATCGTCGGCGGCGGAGCTTTGAACGGCGTGGTTGGCGTCGCCGCCACCGATGCCGGAGCCACTCGTCGCATGGACGAAGTTAGGGTCTTGGTTCTCGACGGCGCCAAGCCCTTTGGAGTCAGAATCCGGGAGAGACGGCGGTGGATCGGCAGCACACGGATTTGAATAGCCCCAATCTGAACGGTTGCTGCAACTTTCCGGAGCAATACGAGGCCAAGGCAATTCCCATGGTGTGTGGAGATCTGCCAGCGATGGCCGTGGTGCGTGGCTCGGCTGCCGGAAACCTAGCGGCGGCCATACCGCGTCGGAGGCCGTGGGTGGGTGTTGATGCAGCACCCATGGCGGATACATCACGGGAGAGGTGACGAATTGGAATGGGTCCGGGCGTGGCGGCTCGTGTGTTGCGGTCCAGCGACGGTCCCACGCCTCGATTCGGTCCAACTCATCGAGTCGAGCTTCTAATCGCTGTAGCCTGGAGAGAATATACTCCATGGCGGCTTGAGTAGATGGGAAATACGACGACGCCATAGAAGATGACGGCGGCGCTGAGATAACCGATGTTTCGCCCCCTCAAAGAGACTCCACTTTGGAAGCTCTCAATGAAAGCACCAATTGATAGAGGATGGGGCGATTTTCCTCTACCAAACGAACGAAAATAAATAAATATACAACGGCAGACGCGAGAACCTTGCTCGTCGTTCACGCCACAGATTACAAGAAGAAAAGGAAAAACGGCGAAATAAATAAACTAGGGTTTTGTATAATATTTCTTGATAATGAAATAAGATACAATCCATCTATTTATACTAAAGACCTAGAGTCAGTGGCGGATGAAGGATTTTTAATAAGGGGTGTCAAAATAATAATAATAATAATAATAATAATAATAATAATAATAATAATAATAATAATAATAATAATAATAATAAACGAAGAAGAAAGAACTTTGAAAAATTGGAGGAATCTCAATCTGCGCAGCCCCAATTTTTTTGCAGAATTTTAGCTATTTAAATGATTTTATATACATTCAAAATATATTTGTACATAATAATAATAATAATATTAGGGGTATAATGGGTATTTCATAATAAAAATTAAGGGGTGTCAATTGACACCCCTTGTCCAAGGTTAGATCCGCCACTGCCTAGAGTTGATTCGACCTACGATTCGGGAAAGAATCAACAAGAAAACCCGAAAAGGAACGACCCAAATAACTATAAACGGGCTAAGCCCAACAAATAATTAAATTAATAAAACTCGTATCACATCCCCACAAACAACCAGCTTATTAATTTCACTAGCTGCTCATTTCCACTGAAAAATTCTTCCCACTTCACCCAAGATTCTAGCTGCAATCAGCAATTTAGACATACCTACATAAAGGTTGGGGAGTCGTTCGTCAGAGCAATGGAAAATATATGCACGCTCGTTTCTGTATTCATGACATCTTGGAGTTTCTCGGATTCGGATAATGTGTCCGTTTCGGAAATCCGTCGGTCTCTGTTCTATGGATTTGCCCTGACTTGGTGCAAGTGCAAAGATGGATCCTTTTGCGTTGGCAGGCCGGAGGAGCCCGGCACTTGCTATCATGACGACCATTCTTTTTTGTATTACAAGTGGAGTAAGTCTTCTTTCTACAAGTCATTCAAGCAGGAAGTCTTCTGTTCGGAAATATGCAGAGCAGAACATCTTGGATTCCTTCCGAAGTCCATATAGTATGACTTGATTTACAAGTTCAATAGTATAAGTTTCTTTGGAATCCATGATTTCTACGCTGATGCTCTCTTCTGTTTTATTCTGTTCTGAAATATGCAGTGGATGAGTACATGTATATATACTATCCATGTATATATATGAAGAAATAAGAATGAATAAATAAAAGTGGTGAATATGCTGAAAAAGGTTTCCATTGATGATGATCAGGTCCATATGCAGGCTGTCTCAAGATTTTTATGCTCATAGTTGGTGAGCTCTTCATTTCATGCTTCCAAGTTCCAATACATGAATATCTATGTTTTTCATATCTTGGCAACTCTACTAAAACAACTCTGTGGAGAACATTTGCAGCTGTTGTATTTGCAGGGGTAACCATTCCAGAAAAGATCGTTATCGGATTTGGCTCCTTCTATCTTGTTCTTGTCAGAGACTGTAAGAATTTCTGGACATCATTCTCTGTTGATTAAAGAAAACCCACACTAATTGATGCCATAAATCGCAGGGAGGCGCGCCGATATTCAACGTATACTCGGTACACTTTCTGTATATGCTTTGATATATTCAAGTTTCGATCTATGTAGATATGATGCATGGCATAAACATTGTTTCTTCTACTTTCAAATGCTAGTTGTCAGCTTTGAAGTAAGGTCGATCGTTGGATTTCTCTGCGCTATGGGGTTCCTCATCTACAAGTTCCGAAGGAGGCTCTTATCGATGTATGAGGACATAGAGTGCTTCCTAGCTAGAGAGCGACAATGGGCTCACACCGATCCGGTATTCCTATTCATACATAAGGAAGATGACTAGAGGTTTTTTGGAAAAGCTAGGTGAAGGAGGTTTCGGTTGTGTTTACAAAGGAAAGCTTCGAAGCGGCCATCATGTGGCGGTCAAGGTATTGGGGAAAGCCACATCTAATGGCCAAGACTTCATCAATGAGATAGCAACCATTGGGAGGATCCACCATATTAATGTCGTTAAACTAGTCGGATATTGTGCAGAGAGATCCAAGCGCGCCCTCGTCTTTGATTTCATGCCAAATGGCTCGCTCGACAAGTACATCTTCAACAGAGAAACAAAGAATGCCTTGAGTTGGGATACGAAGTTTGAGATTGTAATTGGAGTGGCTCGAGGAATCGAGTATTTATATCGATGGTGTGACATTCAAATCTTGCATTTTGATATCAAGCCCCATAATATACTCCTTGATGATAAGTTTGTCCCGAAAGTATCTGATTTCGGGCTAGCCAAATTTTGTTCTACGGAGAAGAATACAATGACGATGACCGTTGCTAGAGGAACTATAGGCTATGTTGCTCCTGAGTTGATCAATAGGGGTATCGGCCGAGTGTCTTACAAAGCTGATGTATATAGTTTTGGAATGTTGCTGATGGAAATGGTGGGCTTAAACATAGACATGGTAGAGAAAGACGATGCTTCTACCAAGTATTTTCCGTGTTGGATATATGACCGTTTTAATCAAGGCATGGACATTGCAATTGTAAATGTCGACGAAAGTGACAATAGTGACGATGTGCAAAAAGTTGGTCGGAAAATGACAATAGTTGCGTTATGATGCATTCAAATGAACCCAGACGATCGGGTCTCGATGAATAAAGTGATGGAAATGCTGGAAGGTGATGTCGAGCATTTGCGGATTCCCGATTATCCGTCTCAATCAAGCCATATGGAAATGATAGTAAAAGACGAAAAGAGTGGGAGTACAAGCTCAAGTGATTCGGTATCTTTGCCTAGTATAGAGATTGCTATTGAAGAATGACCAACTGTACTACAACAGTCATAAATTTGTTCGAATATGTTGCAAGGAACTATGTTTATGTGTATACAGTGTATGTATTTTGAGTTGCTATCTAAGCAAATTACTAGTTGTGATTCGATAATATGGACGGAGTGAGTACTACATACGCTATATACTCGATTGAATTAGGAAAGACTAGTCTAATAAACATTAAATTCAAGAATTTGACATAATTAAACAAGGTTTTACTAATCAAAGTCGACTTTACCTAATTTTAATTAATTATTCTTTCAAAAAATAAAATTAAATTAAATAGTTTACTAGTATACGACGACGGTTAATTATTAGATTAGGCCTATTTACAATGGTCAAAAAAGGTGAGCTGTAAATTTCAACAAGAATTAGTTATGAATTATTATCGAATCCTTTCTATTTCTCTTTCACGAAAATGACTTCACTTAATTATACTAGTAAACGTAACGTGCGTTGCACGTTTTACCTCTATTTTAGTTTGAGTAATTTATATTTCTAAGTTATCGAATTGACAAGTACACCTGCAAATAATATTTTTGTAAATTTTATCACTAATGCTTGCTATTACATTGATTCACCAATTATACTTCTTTCATTTCTCAGAACTTATAATAACTTAACCACTAAAAATAAAACGAAGCACTCTAGATAACTTAAATATTAAAAAAAATTATATCTTGGTGTTGTCTCGGCAACAAATACTTTGTTAAATAAGTGTCTATCCATATTTGTTAAATCATTATGTATATCATCATCGTTAATCAAAATATAAATAGAATTTTACTTTTATATAAGTAATCAACATAACTTTTACAGGAATATTTAATGTATTATATATACTTGCCATTAACTTTAAAAAAGAATACGAATGTGTTATCTTTGATAAAAATAAAATAAAAATAAGAAGACTATGTGTCAGTGATATAATTTTTGAAATAAAAAGCACATATCGTATATGTCATAGACGACAAAGCGAGTAATATTTTTATGGTGACCCATAAATGCTGAAATAAAATGTGGACTTCAGTAAAAAAATATTATCATAATTTTATGTAAATTAATAATTTAAAAAGAAAATCAAAAGTGTTTTTTTAGATATTATGGACATTTATTACATATATACTTATTAATGAACACACATACACACACAATGAGGTGTTTGAGCCATAAATAGGTTCTATAAATTTTAGTTCAAGATTATGCATTACAAATTTATAGAACCTAAAACATAAGTAAACGCATAATTATAGTTATTCAATATGGTTGAATTTCTAGATGAATATCCTTTGTTTCCAAGTCCAAGGAAGTGACTTAACATCTTACAACTTGAGAGCGAAAGTAATAAGTTTTACAACGAATAAGTCTAATATTCAACCCTGACACTTGAAAGATATACAATTTTCCAACAATCAACTCACCACTAAACACAATCTTAATACTCACTCAAGTTTGAGTGTTGAAGAAATATTTAACTTTGAGTATCTCTTCACAAGAATAGAATCATAGTTGAATACACAACAAAAAAAATTAGGTTTTTGCCACACATGTATATGACACTAAAAGTATGATTATGTGCGAGTATAGATCTTTTGCCACACATGAGCTAAGTATCATCATGTGTCGCTATGTGCTCGCCAATAAAAGTTTTTACTCACACATATAGATGTGTGGGGTAAATAGTCTAATTTTACCTATACATATATTTGTCTTTAATGTATATTGTATGTGGGTAATTATATGTAATGATGATTTGGAAATGACATGGATTGATGACGTGGCTATTTGTATGTGTGGGTAAATATTAAACGTTATGTTTGGTTGATAAATGATTTTGTGAAATCAAATTATTAAAAATATATATAATTATATATGGACATTATAAAAAATTAATAAGATGTGGGTAAATATCAATTATGCACGAGAACAATCGACGAATAATATAAGGATTTGATGATTTTGCATATCTAGTTCGAGAGTAAAATGATCTACAAGAGAGCTTGGATATGATGAAAAACTTGAACATATTGAATTTTGTGTTTATTTTTTAACCCACTTAACCTTCATTGAGTGTTGAACTCTATCTAATTAATTTTAAGATAGACTCGTAAAACTATCTGTTGCATGTTGCAAAGATAGTCATTTGAATATTCTCTTTGGAGGGTGATCATCCGCAATAATGAAGTTTCCATTTTTAGTTAGATTACATCACTCTTTCAAGTAGCTTTATTACAATCGCTAATAATATCAAGGTTGTAGTTTGCCCGTTGTATGTTGAGTTTGTCACTTTAATAGGTTTTGCTTTCGTTAGGGTAAGATTGGGCCAACAAAAGTATTGGGAATCATAATATGAGCCAATAGATTCCCACCCTCTCTACAAGTTCGAGCTTTTAGATGAGACGGAATTATATCATGGTATCAGAGCCTTCAACAAATGTTGAGGTCCTGTGTTCGAATCCCGCTGAAAGCAACTCCACCATATTAAAAATGTGCACTTGTTGGGCCTCATACCCACCCAGAGGGTAGAGTTGAAAATTGAAATGTGCACTTGTTGGGCCTCATACTCAGAGGGTAGAATTGAAAATTGAGCCCACAAGTGAGGGGGAGTATTGTGAATCATAATATGAGCCAATAGATTCCCACCCTCTCTACAAATTAGAGCTTTTAAATGAGACGAAGTTCTATCATGGTATCAGAGCCTTCAACAAATGCTGAGGTCCTGTGTTTGAATCCCGCTGAAAGCAACTCCACCCATATTAAAAATGTGCACTTGTTGGGCCTCCTACCCAGAGGGTAGAGTTGAAAATTGAACCCACAAGTGAGGGGGAGTATTGGGAATCATAATATGAGCTAATAGATTCTCACCCTCTCTACAAGTTCGAGCTTTTAGATGAGATAGAATTCTATCAAAAAGTTTATTCTCGTAGGTTTAGCGCAAATTTTAAGTATAACAACTATTTGACAAGTTTAAGTCATTGCACAGAATCACTTTAAAAAGTTGTTAATTTGAAGAGTCTTCTTTTATTTATTTGTCACGATTCACGAAAAAACACACATACACGCAATTATGAAACGCAAAAGAACACAAGATTTGTTTACCTACTTCGTCTTATAACTACGACTGGAGCGATGCTAATTGCTAAGTCAGGATTTTCTCACTATTTTTTAGATACATAATACAAAGAGTAGACAACTACACTAATAGCAGTAAATACTAACCCTTAATCAATTAGGATTAACTGGTCTTACTTCAACTTGTTCATTTCATACATGTAAATAATTGAAGCATAAGTTTTACATAATTCTTTCACTCAATAGGGTTACAACTTGTCATAAGAAAAGAGTTAAAAGTGTTCTCCATCTAAGATTTCCGAACTTAACTATTTTTTTCTAAGCAATTTTAATATTATAATTTCAAAATGATATCACATAGAACTCTAAACTTTGAGACATTTATGATGTATGTCGTAGGCATTAACATTATGAACGTTAGACACACACACACAAAATAGTTACCTTAGTTACTTCATATTTCATTCACTTTATACATAGTTCTTTTATTGCAAAGACGCCTACGTCATTCGACTCGCGTTCAAGCGCTCGCCATGTTATACAAACTGATTTCACAAAATATATTGCTCAAAAAATGACACTTTCTTCACTCGGATCATCTCAAAATTATTTGAGCTTAGTTACCATATTCCAAAAATAATATTCTTTTAGGTAAAATCATACCCTCTACCCCGATCTAAACACTACTTATATTACTCCACCAAACACAACTCATATTAATCATGACTCTTAAGATCTAACCATCACACAAAATTAAATTAATAATGTTATAATTTTTATATCACAAGTTAGGAATAATAACAATTTACATATAAAGAATTTATTTCCTATAAGAATTATAATTAGATTTAGACTTTAAGAATGATAAAATCATAATGTTAAAGTGACTTTAATTAGATTATTTAAAAAGAATACTACTATAAAGTAATAAAAAAACTCAAGAAATTTGAAAAAAAAAAGCATTATCTCTATTTTTCTTGGTTATGGTATCAAAAGCAAAATGAACTAATTAAGTGGGACGACGGGAGTATTAGAGAAATAACGGTATACGTTTGTTTTTTTTTTTTTTTTTTTTTTTTTTTTTTTTTTTTTTTTTTTTGAAAGAACTAATAATAGTATACATAGATAGTACAGATAATACACACTCATATTTCATTGTGGACTCGAAGTATCATCGTCAATCAACATGTAAACGTGCCATCTCATATGTACTCTATTTTTATGTATCTAAAATATTTTTGTCTGAAAATATCCATAATTGAACATAACAAACATTTATATAATGAGATTTCGTTGGTTTATTATAAAAATATTTGAAATCCCAAGGATAATATTTATCATATCATTTCTTTTGGCAACACGTCTTATTTTATTTGTCTACATTATTTTAAATAAAGTCCAAATGAGATTATAAAATTAATTTGGATCACAATCGTTCACAAAATTGATAGTTTCACTCTTGTTATTTCGTTTCAATTGGAATGCAGTTAAATAAAATCGAATTGTTTGTTATGTTTGTGTTGGTCAAGCGGTAGAGAATTAAGTTACAGGACCAAAGGTTCCGAATTTAAGTCCTCCGTGGTTCGACCTTTAAATTTCTTATTAATTGTTTAAAAAAATAAAATCGAATTGCATGACTAATCATGCAATAATTACTCCCTTTTTTCTAATATATTAGTTATATATTTTTTTCTTAATTATTCAAAGTGATCAATACTTTAGATCTTTCGTTTTAATTTTGGTTCAACTCAATATGTTAGTTGTTATGAACTTATGAACACTACGCTCACATATTTTTCTTTAAAAAAAAGAAAGAAGAAGAAAGGAATAAATTAAATCATCTCAAATAAGATATTTTTTATATGGAATAGATTACGTTTCTTTTAATTTTAATAAATGTAAATTCAATTATATTTTTTATACCTTAATTATGATTATACATAATTACTTACTTATCCTTGATTTTAAATAATTTTAAAAGACATTATAGGCAATACATTATTTTGTAACTTAAGGCTCTTTTTAGTATAGGTTTAGATTTTTTCCCCAAAGTCTATTTTTATGTGGATGAAAAAAATACTAAGAGCATGTACAATGGGAAGGATCTTACCTATGTGACAAAAATAAGAACCATACCTTAAATTTCATTCCCATTGGAGGTCTCCAAAATAAGAACTCAGTTTCTTATATAAGATGTAGTATCTTAAGAAAAAATGGGTCCCACCGCATTAAAACATATTAATTATATGATAATAAAATAAAATCAATCGTTAAATAAAATGATAAAAAAAATTAAATAAAATAATAAGTAGGACCCTCCAATTATTATAAGAACCCTTGTTAAGAACTTTACCATTGTAAATTTTTAATAACAATGGACTCTTGTCTATGTGGCATCTCTAAGAATCTCATTTGGGGATCTAGCATTGTACATGCCCTAAGATCCTAGATGATTTTGTTTTTACGAAAAAACATGATAAAAATATAGTCAGAATCGAGCAAGAGGATCTCATCCGCCCCATCTTTCCTTATTAAAAGGCTAATAATTCAACCGTCTTCAAGTACCAAAAAACCAAACATCTTCTCTTCATCCAACCGAAAAGAAACATGCATCGTCGGAATCTGTCTCTCTCGATTCTTCTCCGTCTTTCACTCCAATACTTTTTCCACGCATCTCTCGTAGCTTCTGCTAGCCCAGCTCCCTGCACCCCTTCCGTCTGCGGCACTATCCGCATCGTACCGCCTTTCCGCCTCAAAAGCGATCCCGGCCAATGCGGTGCTCGGAGGTACGAACTAGGCTGCAGAAACGTCACCACCTTCGATCTCGATTCTCAGAAGTACCACGTGAAAGAGATCAACTACAGAAACTACAACATGAGGCTGGTGGATGCTTCCCTAAACACCAATGATATGTGTTCTTTCCCAACCTTCTCCCTCTTTCCCTTCACCTACACTCACCTATTCAACTATTGGAACATTAACATTAATTTCATAAGTTGCCCGAATCCGTTGAAGGTTTCGAATTCGAATTCTTCTCTGTATACGTACGGAGATTACTCGTGATTGTGCCTCTGCTAATTCGTCCAGTCCTTCTAGATATGGTTATGTAAGGCTTGGATACATGCTTGCCTCTGAGCTGCCGTACATGTGCCAGTTGGATGTGATAGATTCGAAGAACGTTACGCTTTCGGAGATCCATCGATCTCTCTTGTATGGATTTGAACTCCGCTTTCTCTGCAGTGGCTGCAACGAAGAACGACCACTCACCAATTGGGGTAATGATATTCATGTGCATAATTTTATTATTCTTGTGAAATTTTTAAATGTCGTGCGGTCGCTATCTTTATTGCTAATAGGTAAACTCAAACCCTAAGCCCTGTTTCACACCTAGAAATGTATAAACATAAATTTGAACATGTGACCATTTAAGCTACAGACGAACCCCTCCACCGCTAGGCTACGTATCCGTTCCAAGGGAGTCAAGTCGCCTCATACTAAACCATAATTTTTTTTTTGTAACGCGGTGAAATTTAGAGACGTGTTCGCCACGCGACTTACGAGTAAGCATTCTCACATTATCTTAGTGTTATGAGATACTCTTCCATTCTACTCTACTTAAACTTACTGTATTTAAACAGAGTGTATTATGACGAAGGGAATACTATTACCTTTGAGTTTGAACTTATTAGTATAATCTTGAATGTTTGCAGGCCCTCTCCTGATTATTCCCGTTATTGCAGGCACGTATTTATATTATCTTTCCTCAAATAGAACTTCATCCATCCCATTTGAAATGTTACAATTTCTTTTTTTATAATATACCATACAAGATGTTAGTATATTTCTTTATCCAGTAAAAGTATACACAAGCAAACATAGCACTTAAACCACATCACACATGCACATTTCTAATATCCCATGCTGAAAAGTAATTGTAGCACCTCGAACGAGACAGAGGATTATAATTTTCTCTTCTAGGTATGATAAAACATACCAATTTGGTAGCTAATTTTGGTGAAGAATATATTTTTGCAGCTCTTTTATGTGCAGCAGTGGCCCCTCCTGTAATGGCCGTCGTTGGATTTACAGCTATAGTGGGGCTAATAATCTTCATTGTCCATCAATTAGACTACTATATTAGATGGGGTAATTTTATGTTTTTATTTCTAATTTTTTATCAAAAAAATTAAAATAAATAAACGAATAGTCATATGCATGTTGTGATTGCAGATTCGGGATTTAACCCGCTCAACTCCGGTGAGCCACTCTTTATTTTTGCTTCTAATTACATTTTGTAATTAATTTGTGCTCTATACGTCTCATCCTAGCTGACGCGTTTTGGTTGTGGTGTTTGCATGTGTTAATTTGCAGGGAGAAAAGGAGATGCGCTAAGTAGCAGTGAGCTCTAAATTTCTTTAATATAGCATGGTGTGGTCTATGTACTACTATTATCTATAACATATTATAAAAGTGTAGATTTTTATAAAATACTCCCTCCCACTCGTAGTATCCCGTAAAAGAAATAATATTTCAAAATTATATCGTAAAACCCGTACTACGTCTCGGTGGAAATGCGTGCCGAAAAAGTCAAAAAGCAAATGAGTCACTTAGGAAGAGACAGAGGGAGTATGATTTACGGCCTTCGTCTCAAGTATCATGATGGTTTGTGCGACGAGAATCATCATCTACCCTTTTATAGTAGGGTTTTTGATATACAAATTTAGAAGGAGGCATTTGTCACATTACGACACAATCGAATTCTTCCTACAAAGTGACAACAAACTCGCTCCGATAAGGTACTCGTACTCTGACATAAAGAAGATGACTAAAGGCTTTCGAGAAAAAATAGGAGAAGGGGGTTATGGTTCTGTTTACAAGGGGAAGCTCCGAAGTGGGAATCATGTAGCTGTGAAGATGGTTGGAAAATCCATGGCGAATGGCCAGGACTTTATAAATGAAATTGCGACCATCGGGAGGATCCACCATGTCAATGTCGTAAATCTAATTGGATACTGTGCACAAGGGTCGAAGCACACCCTTGAATTTGATTTCATGTCCAATGGTTCTCTTGAAAAGTACATTTTCAACCGTGAAAATAAGAACTCCTTGAGTTGGGAAAAGAAGTTTGAGATTGCTGTTGGAGTTGCTCGAAGGATTGAGTATTTGCACCGAGGTTGTGACATTCAAATCTTACATTTTGATGTAAAGCCGCATAACATACTCCTTGATGATAAATTCATCCCAAAAGTATCCGATTTCGGACTAGCAAAATTTTGCTCAATAGAGAAGAAGGCAATGACCATGAACGCCGCCAGAGGAACAATAGGCTATGTTGCTCCCGAACTGATCAATCGAGGCATTGGTCGAGTGTCCTACAAAGCCGACGTGTATAGTTTTGGTATGTTGCTCATGGAAATAGTAGGCTTAAACAAAGACAAGATAGAAAATGATGGCGACTCTAGCAAATATTTTCCATATTGGATCTACGATCGTTTTAATCAAAGCATGGACACGACAACGAGAAATGTCATCGATGCATATCATGATGGTGACGCAGAGAAGCTCGTTCGAAAGATGACGATAGTTGCGTTATGGTGTATACTGACGAATCCAGACGATCGTCCATCAATGAATAAAGTGGTAGAAATGTTAGAAACCGATGTCGAACGTTTGAAGATTCCGGAATATCCACCACAATCGGCACACATGCCGATAAACGAGGACGACAGCTGGGGTACATGGTCAACTGATTTTGTATCCTCTCTGCATCATAATGTTTCTTTGCAAGATGTTGGGATTACTATTGAAGATTGAGAGATAGTTACATATAGTATAGTAATCAACTCGATATATAGATATTTAATGCACAATTTATATGTTATGCTAACATATGTTGCTTTATAGTAGTCAAAATGAATTCTAATTAAGCGCTACTATTTCTAGTAAATTTTATGACCAAATTTTGGAATGAAATGTAAATATAGAATTTCAATCCGACCCAACAACCAAAGTCCAATATAATTCAAAGGCCCATTAACAATTCCGAAAAACATTCGGGCCTTTAAATGGCAAATATTGATTACATTTAAAATAAATAAATTGCAATATTGATGATGAATCAGAAAATCATGAAAAAATGTGATGTGCAGATATGCAATCCTTATCTTGTCCTCATGGTTTTGATACATATTTCATGTATCAAATATATTTCTATCTGCACCTCAAAAGACGATGCATATTTCTCTTTGTTCAAGACGTCATTTTTCTTTATATGGAAATAATTAGGTGTAAGTGAAAATTCAAATACTTAACTCTGCACATACCTCAATCTTATTAAAATTATAAAAATTAAAATTATTCATAATTTCTTCGTTCGTTCTTCGATTTTTACAATTTGTATATGAAATTAAAAGTCTCGATACTTTCGTTTATTTAAAGTCAACCCGGCCTATTCGTTTTTCTTAAAAATTGATCAAACAAGTTATGACTATCGCCGGAGATGGAGGTGGATTGGCTGGGCGCGTTGCCGGAGCCTCTACTCCTTGACATTGTTTGAAGGAAGCAGCCAGGACGGCCGTTCTCTCTAATCAATGGAGATTCCTCTGGGCGAATTTGCCCTTGCCCTTTTTGTGCAGAAGCAAGGATATCGAGGAGAAACGGCGCTCGCTCTTCGGAGGGGTCCTGCTCTCCGATCCTTGTCCGTCACATTCCATTACGACCGAAGCTTCGTCCCCGACGTCGATTCCTGGCTCTATTTTGCCGCCGAATTCAAAGTGAAGAAAGTCTATTTGAAGCTACTCACCGATTACACAAACTTTTGTAGAGACAGGTACGAATTGCCTCCGGCGATATACTCCAATTCGTCGCTGGAGCAATTGTCTCTGGAAAGGTGCGCCATCGCGTCGGTGCCTGAAGTCCCTGTGGATTTCCGACGATGGTTTGCTGGAAATCTGGGCACCTCATATGAAGTATTTGTATATACATGAGATGATGGATTCTACAACAACGGTGCGGTTTGAAAACGTTGGATGTCTTGAATATGCTCAATTCAATATATCTATTCCACATCTTTGGAGGCGATAGGCACCACCATGGAGAAGTTCCTTCATCTGGGCTGAAGAAGCTATGCTTGAATCTTGTCCGTTCATCCAGGAGCTGATCGTAAAGTGCTATGTACCAGAAGAAGTGGAGGCAGTTATACTTTTTTTTTTTTTTTTTCTCAGTTATGTTATGGATACTTAACTTGAGTTCCTTTTTTGTGTTTAATTTCTACTTCGTATTCTAGAGTTCTTAATTAGCACATATAGTAGTGTTGTATTAAAACTTGACTTGGATATGTAAGAGGTGACACAGTTAGAAACTACTCATGCAATGCAGAGTTCAATAAGAGAGTACGAACTACATCCACCCTACTTTAGGTGCTTCAGTGCTAATGATCTGCAACTTCGTCGGTTATATGCATCTCTTCTAACCATTAGATGGGGAAGGTAGTATGAGTTAATCAATAAGTATGTGTGCGTGCTGTGTTCTGTTATACTAAAAACAAAAAAAGAAGTGCAACAATAAAAGGGAAAATAAAAAATAAAAAAATTCCTCATGTTCTGTTACAGTTTGAAGTAAGTTTACATTACTGCTTGTATATGATCTTATATAGTTTTAATTTTAGTATTGTAACGAGGTGATACTTTGCAGTGGCATAATTTGGTCAAAAAATGCTTTATCAACATAAAGCAACAATCGAAATAATCCAGCGACCATGGTAGTATTCTAACACAATCAATGTTCAATTTGTACAGATACCCTCTCGTGTGTTCCCAATCCATTCACGCCTCTTTCAGCGTAGATTTGCACTTTCATTTTATCCAAAATTATTATTTTTGAATCAAACTTCATCACCTTTGGATGCACAATGATTCTTAGACTTAGAGGTGAGGTTAATTGTAGATAGAGAGACATGTACTCTTCTTGAAAGTTTAGTAGGAGATCAAGCTTCTGCTGTTGTGTTGTGGAGAGAAAAATACATGAAAGAATGTCAAATTTTTTTTTTTTTTTTAGTATTACTCCCTCCGTCCCACGACCCATTTGCTATTTTGGGACGTCCCATTGAAGACGACCCATTTCCTTATATGGAAATAATTAGTCTAAACCCAACATAGATTAGAAGTTCAATTAATTTTGTGAATGGTTATCCTAATAAATAAATGTTAATTATAATAGAATATGAAAAAAAAAAATTAAGATTATGCTAATTACACATATAATAAGAGTGAACATATTTAACAAAAAAATAAAAATATATTGGTTATTGTACCAAAAACCAAATGGGTCATCTTCAATGTACTGTACGGAGGAAGTATTTGTTTGGTAGGTAGGTGTACATTGTGACAAGTAAGTTTGCACTTATTGCTTTTATATACTGCCTCCCCTTTTATTTTATTGTAAGTTGTTTTGGTTTATTATTATAAGATCTCCTCACAGTTTTCAAGGTCATTTTCCCAATTTTGAAGTGTCATTTTCTCTCTTTTTTAAATGAAAAGCTGTTTTGTGAATACAAATACGACGAAGAGATGAATGAGTTAGTTTATGATTTTTTAGTCATGTGAATAAAATTCATCAAATTTCTTAGTACTTATGCTGAACTCAAAACAACATTAAAAAAAAAAAAAAAAAAAAAAAAAAACAGAGGGATGGAGTATTTGATAGAAATGGATAATTATGGATAACTTGATGAGAAAGAAAACTTTTATAGAGTATTTGATAGAGATTAATGGATAATTATGGATAACTTGATGAGAAAGAAAACTTTTTAAAATAATTAATCTCACTTTATCCTTCGTTCGGTAACTAAGATGGGTTAGGTAAGGGTCCCGAGATAATAAGAAGGCCCGGTCTTATTTACTATTCTCTTCACATAATATATCCAGTCATTTTTCCCTATAATTAGTTATCTCGATGCAACAAATAACTCATATAGTATGTGTATGGGTATGAGTACGAGTATGATTATGTACGAGTACGAGAATCGGATTATGTTTATAATAAAATCCCAAAGTTCAATTTTTGGAATCCTTCACTTCTTCTCCACTAGCTCGCAAATTTAGGCTATTTAACCATGATTTGATGTTGGTTCCAATCCTTTGGGAAATTTCTCTTCCCTTCTTTCATTAAGCTTTTGCTCTAAGGGGGTGGCTGGTATGCTGGAATGAGATAATGTAGGAATTGAATGAATTAAATAATGGAATGAAGGTGTGAATGGGATGAAGTTAGTAATCACATTCATATGGCTGGTATATACAAGGAATGGAATGCTCATTCCTTTATTAATTCCATTTTTAAGGCTGGTACAATGTAATATTGTGAATAAATTAAATTAGTATTTATGAATTATAAAATTACTCTTTTAAAATATTTATTGTAAAAAAAAATACCTTTTCAAAAATTCATAGTAGCCAAGGTAAATAGACAAATTATCCAAGATGAAATGAAGAACTTTGGTCGAATTTTGGTCGAGCATAGTGTCTATAGAATATTGATCCACATTGGTTTACGATATAAGGTCGATTAATTGAAGAACTAGACAAATATTGATCTCAATTTTTATAACAGATCATGCAATCAAGAAAATAGACATAAAACATATATTAAAAAAATAAAACTATAAATTTCGATCACTTTGAAAAGTGTAGAATCAAGCATGAAATTCGGGAATATTCTAACCTGAAAGTAGAATTGTTATGGATCACCCCAGCAGTCGAACAACAGTTAGTCGAAAGAAAGAAAAATACGAAAGAAAGAGGGATAAAAGATATACGATTGATAGTAGAAGACGGCTAATTTATTAGGTTATCAAGAAGTTTTAATTTCTCATAATAATTAATTAATGAGAATAATACGATTTATAAGGTTGTCAACGGTTTTAATATGCCCTAATAATTAATTAATGACATAAAATTCATTCCCATAAATGAGGGTTTACGTAATACTAGGGAGGTGCTTGGTATGAGGCAATGCAATAGGGGTGAGAAAGGAATGGAGGTGGGAAAGGAATAGGTATGGGAAAGAAATGGAATGAAATTTCCATTTCCTTGCTTGGTTTGCACAAGCAATAACCAAAGTAATGCAATCAATTTTTTTTCTTTAATATTTATGTAATAAAATTAATTACAATTTTGTATTTAAATCATACAACTATATTATTTAATAACGATGATGAGATAGAAAAAAACTAGAAAGAGAAAGTAATAAAAGATAATTTTTAGAGAGAGAAAACGATGATAGAAAAAATTTTAGAGAGAGAAAGTGACGAAAGTGAAATTTTTAGAGAGAGAAAGTGACGAAAGTGAAAATTTTAGAGAGAGAAAGAAAATTTTAGAGAGGGAAAGTGACGAAAGTGAAAATTTTTAGAAAGAAAAATAAAATTTTAGAGAGAAAAATTGACGAAAGTGAAAATTTTTAGAGAGAGAAAGTGATGAAAGTGAAAATTTTTAGACAGAGAAAAAAAAATTTAAGAGAGAGTGACGAAAGTGAAAATTTTAGAGAGAGAATGTGATGAAAGTGAATTTTTAGAGAGAGAGTGACGAAAGTTAAAAATTTTTTAGAGAGAGAAACTAAGTGACGGAGGAAAAATATTTTAGTGAACAAAATTTATGAAAAAAAATTAGAGAGAGAAAGTTTAAGAAAATTTTTAGAGTGAGAAAGTGACGGTGTGATAAATTTTTTAAAAATAGAAAGTAGTGAGATACAAAAATTTTAGAGGGAGAAAATGATGATACAAAAATTTTAGAGAGATAAAGTAATGACGAAATATACTCATATATTAAAAAAAATATTAAGGTAAATTTAATTATTTATAAATAAATTAAATAATAAAATATAAGAGATGAGAATAATTATAACCATGAAAATTCAAGTAATGCCTATTCCCATGGAGGTGGGAATAGTTCCCGACACAAAAGGCAAACCAAGCGGAGTAATGGAATAGAGGTAGGAATGACTATTCCATTCCCACCCCCATTACCTCGTACCAAGCACCTCCTAGGAGAAGTGGAGTAATGATTAATGATTAATCCCTTCCTTGCGGCATTACTCATACCAGCCACCCCCTAAAACCCTGAGTCACGCTGTGATGATTCTGGGAAGATTTCTCTCCAATTCTTGCTCTAAATCCTTCACTTTTCCACTCCCATTCAATTCCCAAATCAGATTCCTTTGCGCCATTACCAGATTCGATTTGAGATTCACGCGCGGCGGCGATGGGGGCACCACCGCTCCAATATAAGATTTTGGATTCGCCGATGAGACCGCCGCTCCCAGGTTCGATTTCGGGTTCACGCGGGGCTACTACGAGACCATCGCCGCGTTTCGCGAGATGATGGAGAGGCGGCCGCCGCCTCCTGCTGCTGATTTCAACAAAAAGTTGAGGCCCGTGGTGAAGATGGGGCGATTCGCCCTTGCCTTCTACCTGTTTGAAGAAATGCTTCACAGAGGCGCTCCCGTAAACCGCCGCACCTTGAACTTCGCCGTCCAATGCTGCTGCGGTTCGGGAAGGCCCGACTTCGGGTTCGGGATGCTGAGCTTCTTCGTCAAGCGCGGTGACGAGCCGAATGCGCATACCTTCGCCCACCACATCAAGGGTCTTCTCTCGGCCGGAGAGATCCAATGGGCGGTGCACCTCTGGGCGAAGTTGCTGGATGAGCATCCGCACCCCGATGACGAATCTTGTTATAACCTTACCATGATCACCGGATTGTGCAAAGGCGGACACGTCCTCTACGCGCTTGAATTGCTCGAGGCATTGGAGAGAGGGACGAGCAAACCCGACGTCCATGCTTACACGGCCGCTATCCATGGCCTCTGCAACGATGGGAAGGTTGATGATGCTCTGCTTCTCTTCTCGTCTTTGGGCGATAAGGGAATTTTGCCCATTGTTTTGACGTACAGTTTGGTAATCTACGGCTTGTTGGGCTTGGGTAGATGGAATGAGGTCGATGGTATATTGAAGGAGATGGCTGCTCACGATGTCCAACCGGATCTGGTCACGTATAACGTGTTACTCGACGCTTTCTGCAAGGCCGGAAGGTTGGAAGAAGCCGAGGACATGCTGGGAAATATGAAGCAGATAGGCATCGTGCCCAACATCTTGACGTGCAATGTATTCATGCACGGATACTGCCTGCAAGGGGATATGCATAGAGCCGAGGACACATTGGATTCAGCACTCAACGCGGGGATGGAGGCTGATACCGTAAGCTACGGTACCTTGATGGATGGGTATTGCATGATCGGCCAACTGGATGAAGTTTGGTAGTACTTCAGGAAAGTCGTTGCGGAAGGGTTAGAGCACGACGTCGTCTCATGCAACATACTCTTGCACGCCTTGTTCAATGCAGGCAGAGTCGAGGAAGGGCTAAAGCTGTTCAAAGAAATGGAAGAAGCTCCACGACTGTCTCTTACTATATTTTCTTACAATACCTTGATGAACGGTTTGTGCAAATGTTTATCGTATAGACGAAGCATTTGCTGTGCTGCACGCGTTAGAAGCAATGGGCATCAAACCCAACATAGTAACGTACACCATCCTTATCAAGGGATTGTGCGGTGTGGGTAAAGTTCAGATAGCACAACGAATTTTCGAGCCGCTTCCGCTCATGGGCTTTCAGCCAACCGTAAGGACCTATAATGTACTTATCCGTGCGCTTTGCAGGGAAGGGGAGGTGAAGGAGGCGAGGGATCTGTTCGTGCAGATGGGGAGCATCGGCTGCTTGCCTGACAGTTTCACGTACAATATATTTCTTCGAGGCCTCATCAAAAGCGGACGGATCCAAGACGCGGGTCGGCTCTTGGACGAGATGAACACGATGGGATTCGCCCTCAGCGCCTATACTTCTTCGATTGTGCTTGAACACCTCTACGGTGTTAAGAAGATGATGTGAGGTCGGGTGTTTGAAAATGGGGGTTGTCTATATAAAAATATGCATTAAAAATATTGACTTAGGCAATGTTTATGGTAAGAATTAAGACATAGTATTTGGTATATTGTGATTGTCTACTTATGCATCGGTTGCCTATCTGCTTTTCATTAATTGTTTTGCTGTTATAATACTTGTAGAATGCAAATCCTGATGCCCGTATAAGCGTGAAGTTGGTTTCTGAAGCTGGTGTCGGAGTAATTGCCAGCGGGGTTGTTAAGGGTCATGCTGACCATGTCTCGATCTCTGGTCATGATGGAGGTACAGGGGCTTCAAGATGGACTGGCATCAAAAGTGCTGGTGTTCCTTGGGAACTTGGTTTAGCAGAGACGCATCAGACCTTAGTGGCTAATGATCTTCGTGGTCGTACTGTACTTCAGACTGATGGTCAACTGAAGACTGGACGAGATGTAGCTATCGCTGCACTTCTTGGTGCTGAAGAGTTTGGTTTCAGCACTGCACTGCACCTCTTATAACACTTGGTTGCATCATGATGCGGAAATGCCATAAAAACACATGCCCTGTTGGTATTGCTACTCAAGATCCAGTTCTTAGAGAAAAGTTTGCTGGTGAACCTGAACATGTCATCAACTTCTTCTTCATGCTGGCAGAAGAATTAAGGGAAATCATGTCTGAGCTTGGTTTTCGAACACTCAATGAAATGGTGGGCCGCGCAGACATGCTTGAACTGGATTAAGATGTGGCAGAGAGCAACGAGAAGCTTAAGAACATTGATCTGTCCCTTCTACTTCGCCCAGCTGCTGATATCAGGCCGGATGCTGCACAGTATTGTGTGCAGAAACAGGACCATGGGCTGGACATGGCTTTAGATAACAAACTAATAGCTTCAGCCAAACCTGCATTGGATAAAAGTGTTCCTGTATACATTGAATCTCCGATCTGCAATGTAAATCGAGCTGTTGGAACCATGCTAAGCCATGAAGTGACAAAACGCTACCAGATGGCTGGCCTTCCTGCTGATACAATTCATATCAAGCTCAGCGGAAGTGCAGGCCAGAGTCTTGGGGCTTTTCTATGTCCTGGCATCACATTGGAGCTTGAAGGAGATAGCAATGATTATGTTGGGAAAGGCCTATCAGGAGGGAGAATTATTGTTTACCCTCCTAAAGGTAGCAACTTCGACCCCAAGGAGAATATTGTCTGATTGAATAGGTTGAGGAAGATAAACAAGAAAAGATCATCAAGGAAGATAAACAAGAAAAGAGGCCAAGTAGAGTTCACCGGTCGTGTATGCCCTGCTCCTTGTGAAGGATCTTGTGTACTTGGTATCATTGAAAATCCCGTTTCAATCAAATCTATTGAGTGCTCTATCATAGATAAAGCTTTTGAGGAGGGGTGGATGGTGCCCAGGCCGCCTCAGAATAGAACAGGGTATGTCCTTTTCCTTTTATGCTATGCCTGACTCTTTTGTTTTATTTTCACTTGTGGAATTTAACTCTTTGTACCTTAACGTATTGCAGAAAGAAAGTTGCTATTGTTGGAAGTGGGCCTGCTGGATTAGCTGCCGCCGATCAGTTGAATAAGAAGGGACACTCTGTGACAGTTTTTGAACGAGCTGATAGAATTGGTGGTCTAATGATGTATGGTGTGCCCAACATGAAGACTGACAAAATCGATGTAGTTCAGAGACGGGTCAATCTCATGGAAAGTGAAGGAGTGAAGTTTGTAGTTAATGCTAATGTAGGAAAGGATCCCTCATTCTCGTTAGAACAGCTTCGTCAAGAGCATGATGCTATTGTTTTGGCTGTGGGAGCCACAAAGCCAAGGTGTGCAACAATGACTCTTGGAATTCAATGTATACTGACAATGATATTTTGAGATTGAAGTGTGTATTCTTCAAGGATGAGCTAACATTGTAAATCTAGAGCTTCTCCCTAAGCCACCGGCTACCAGGGCTCCAGGCAACCCTTGGCCTCAGGTTTGAACTTCTTTCTGCTTTTATTCTCCTACATAAGAAAATGCTCTTTTGGGCTACTTCATAGCGGTGGTTAATATCCTTAATCGCATGATCGAATCTGCCAAATTCGTATTTATATTCCCTGCCAAAGTTATATGGTTGAAGGACCATTACAATAGAATTTGAAACAACTTGTCCTTGCTTATGTTCTTTCGTTATCTTTGCTTTTCCCATTTTCCCTTTTCCTCCTATATTTCTTAACTAGCTCCTCTTGGTGACGGAAAATTGAACTTCTGTTTTCTTCAAAATTTGCAGTGGCCTCGGGTTTTCCGTGTAGATTATGGGCATCAGGAAGCCGCCACCAAGTTCGGTGAGGACCCAAGGTCTTATGAAGTGTTGACAAAGCGTTTTATTGGAGATGAGAATGGAGCACTGAAAGGACTTGAGGTTGTGCGGGTCAGATGGGAGAAGGATGCAAGTGGAAGGTTCCAATTCAATGAAATCGAAGGTTCGGAGGAGATTATCGAAGCAGATCTAGCCCTGCTAGCACTACGCCAAGCTTTTATGGAATAATAACACAAATAATGTACAGGTTTTGTCTCTTCTATTTCCTTTTCCTGTGTTGATCAGTAATCATCGATGTTGTAGTGAATGTTTGCCTCATCATTCTTTTTTCACCAATTTATCTGTGACTTTTGCTTTCTGTATAGTAGTGTTCATGTTACATAGTAAGGTTCGTTGTACGAATTCTTTGCGTGACAGGGTTCGTCGTCTATTTATAAAGTTCCGGACTTGCCGGTGTACGTGGAAATATAGAACCACGTACAAAGTGACAACAGACTTGCATCGATCAGGTACTCCTATTCGGACGTAAAGAAGATGACGAGGTTTTCGAGAAAAACTAGGTGCACGCGTGAGTGTGTCCGTGTTGTACTAAGAAAAACGTGTGGCCTCATTCGCAACATAAGCTTCCCTTTCCGGCTCAAGCACGACCCCAGAAACTGCGGCAAAATAGAAATCGAATGTGAAAACGACGTCGCCTCCGTTTATCTATATCCTCATCAGAAATACCATGTCAAAGACATCAACTGCACCACACAAACTATAAGGGTAGCCGATCCTTCCGGCAACAACGACGACCCCTGCTCTTTCCCAAACTCTTCTGCATATTATCAAGATTTCGAAGAGCCCTACCCCTATTTCGTTACTAGTGCCTTGCTTATAAATTTCATGAGCTGCCCAAATCCATTGAAGAATTCTTCCCTCTTCACAAATGTAACACTTTGTACCCCTAACTATGCATCACATAATACATATGCATATGTCATGGTTGGTCGGATGAAGGTTTCACAAGTAGAAAACATGTGCACTTTGGAGGTGAAAGCCATGACTTCTTGGGAAATCCACGCCGCTCTCTTGTATGGATACGAGGTGAGGTTCTGTGGCGTCTGCACAGAGTACACGATATGGGGTACGTACGTGCATATAAGACAGCAACTACTTTTCTATATATAATACATGGATCCAGTATAGTACTACTATACACACGCATGCTAATAATGCTGTATGTTGCATTCTGATTCTGGAAAAATGCAGAGAGGCTGAGTAATATTTTGTTCTATGGTAAGAGGGATTCTCAACGTCTTCCTTTTTATATGTTTATGAATTGAACTATTGTGAATTTGTATTTTATTCTTGATGATATATCCTTTTGTTCTGATCCGCAGGCTCCGGCCTGTCTATTGCGATTCTCGTAGGTGTGTCTCGTCATCCATATATACATGACCGATCGATCTCAGGTCATCACGTGTTGGAAGATTTAGATTATTCTTATTTTGTGCAGTTATCTTAGTTGTGGGGGTAAGCTGTCCTTTGATAAGCACATGCATGGTTGGATTAGCACTCTTGCTACTTATTGCATGGCAATTATACAGCTTGATGCTGCAGAATACAGGTAAGATTAATAAATTAATTCCACTTTTGCCCTTAATTCTCCTTCTCTCATGACTTATATATATACCTGCTGTTCTTGCAGAGCACTTATCAATGACTGAAATCTCTGGTGCGACTCCAGTTTTTGTTATTATGGTTACCATGCTTTCTGTTCTATAATTAACCATTTAAAGAACTTCTTCTTCTTCCAAGGTTTGATCATCGTCGTTGCGCCTAAAGTCATCCTTTGCCCTGTGGCATTGTGGTTTTTGATCCACAAATTCCGAAGAAGGCATTTGTCCGCGTACGAGGCTATAGAATGCTTCTTACGGAGCGACAACAAGCTCGCGCCTATTAAATACTCGTATTCGGAGGTTAAGAAGATGACTCAGAATTTTCGAGATAAACTTGGTCAGGGAGGCTACGGCTCCGTTTACAAAGGTAAGCTCCGTAGTGGTCATGAAGTTGCGGTCAAACTGCTCAAAGAGTCCAGAGGGAATGGCCAAGACTTTATCAATGAAATCGGGACCATCGGAAGGATCCACCATGTCAATGTGGTGAAGCTAGTTGGATATTGTGACACAGGGCTCCAACCGGGCGCTTGTGTTCGATTTCATGCCTAATGGTTCTCTTGAGAAGTACCTCTTCAATCGGGAAAAGACCACTTACTTGAGTTGGGACACAAAGTTGGAAGTAGCAATCGGAGTTGCTCGAGGGATTGAGTATTTGCACAAAGGGTGCGATGTCCAGATCTTGCATTTTGATATCAAGCCTCATAATATACTTCTTGATCATAACTTCGTTCCCAAAATATCCGATTTAGGGCTAGCGAAATTTTGCGCTATAGACAAGAATACAGTGACCATGACCGTCGCTAGAGGGACGATCGGATACGTTGCTCCAGAGCTAATCAACCGGTGTATCGGTGCGGTGTCTTACAAGGCTGATGTGTACAGTTTCGGGATGTTGCTAGTGGAAATGGTAGGCCTAAAGGAAGACTTGATTGAGAAAAATGAGGCTTCCACTACCAAGTATTTTCCAGATTGTTATGATTATCTTAGCCAAGTCAAGGATATTGAAATCGGAAATGTTGACGGTAACGACGATAGTGATGGTACAAGGAGTCTCGTTCGAAAAATGACTATAGTTGCATTATGGTGCATACAATTAAATCCAAACGATCGCCCCTCAATGAATAGAGTATTGGAAATGTTGGAAGTTGATGTCGAGCGTTTGAAGATTCCGAATTATCCATCTCAATCTGCGCAGGCTATGGCAGATTTTGATGAAAATGGGATATGTTTAACTGATTCTTCGTCATTGCTATGCCACAACGATGCTTAAACACTGGCTAGTTCTTGTTTTGTTTTTGGAAGAATGATAGAGTTTTGTAATTTTTAAACATTATTCAAAATAGAAAATTAGAGAGAAATAACGTGACGAATGAATAAAGTAAGTTGAATGCGTATTTGGTGGACGAAGGGAGTATTCGTTAGAGAAGACAGTGTTGATTAGTGGAGGGTTTCTGTTCCGATCATGTGCTATGATCTTCCCTTAATTACCAAGAAACTACGATCGATCAGTGCCAAATTAAACAATAATTAGTAATTGAACACACAAAAAAGTTGGTCTCAATGGAAGTAATTATTAATCGACTAGAAACAGTGCAAAGGGAGACTAGACTTTGACCAAAAGTTAACGTGACAGAAAATTCAACACGTTTTTCATCCTATTTCCAATCGACGCGTTTTTTATGCATAAGATATTTGTTATTCCTTTCGATTCTTCTTGAGTGGTCTCTTTTATTATTTTAGAAAGAGATGAAGGTAATATTAAAAAAATATTTTTTTTATAGAATCTCAAACTCGTATATTTATCGAATCGTCTTATCTTATTGTATTTTTATGTTACATTTTTTATTATACTAACAAACGATTAGTGCATGTAAAAGAATTTTCAAAAACACCCACAATATACTTGTTTATAAAAATCTTTAATGATTTGGAGGCATTTTTTACGTTCCACTCATCCATAATTGAAATAGAAAATGTAATACGAAAATGTATAAAATGTAATTTGACAAAGATCTTTTATTTTCTTATACTGCTTACACTGTTCCCCAAATTAGTGTAAGTTTGTAAATGAAACATGTTTTAAAATAAAAGTGTTTGGTAGTAAAAAAAAAAGTGTGTAAAAGTAATTGATAGTTGAATATGGTGTGATGAAATTAATCCTCTATTATTATCCGAAAATGACACTAATTTGAGGGACGTTCCACTTAGAAATAAAGTCCTTAATTAAGCCACCCATCAATATAAACAAGTAGAAAACACTACTGCTGATAAATTAATGAGCACTGGATTTAGGTGAGATGATAATCACAGCAAAATCCCTCTCTCTCTCTCTCTTGATTCTCTTACTCCACTCATTCTCTCAAACATCTCAAGCCAAGAGCCCTCCCCCCTGCACCCCTTCTTCCTGCGGAATAATCCCCAACATCAGCTACCCTTTCCGCCTCACCGGCGATCCCCTCCACTGCGGCGACCGGAGATTCGAATTATCTTGCGAAAACGATATCGCCTTCTTCCATATAAGCTCTCAGAAGTACCATGTCAAAGTCATCAACTACCTCAACTCCACCATTAGGCTGGTTGATGCTTCCATCAACACCACCGACATCTGCTCTTTCCCCATCCACTCTACATATCCCTTTAACTTCAGTTTTAATAGTCCTAGACTTCTTGGTTACCCTATTGACGGTCCTCCCCTACCCTTTACAGATGAATTTGAAGAATTCTCAACCCCCACCGTTATTAGTCTAATGAGCTGTCCACTTCCCTTGAACAATTCTTATTATTCCCTATTTACAGTTGATACCACTCATGATTGTAATCACTCATCATCGACTAGTAGATATACTTATGTGAGGCTTGGCTACATGCTAGCCTCAGAGTTACCACACATGTGCGAATTAGACATGATGGTGATGACGTCGTGGCCGGAGTTCTACGGATATTCGTACAGTAACGTTACGCTTCAGGAAATCCACCGATCTCTCGTGTATGGATTTGAGCTCAGATACTGCACCTACTGCAGAGTTGGTCAAACCCGAACTTGGTGTAAGAATCCTAGCTTGACTTGATCATATTTGTCGTTGTTATATATGGACTCACTATCATCGATCTATTGCATTTCGGCGTGATATCTCCTATTATATCTCGGATGTTCGACACGTGTCAAACATCCGACGATATAAAAGGAGATGTCACACCGAAATACAAGGAAGTATCTCATCATCCATGTTAAGTGATGTCAGATAAAAGGAAGTTATTGTTAACAACGACTTTTCTTTGTAATTAATGCAGTTACATTTAGAAACTTCTTCATCTACAGACTCAACAGTAAGCGTTTCGTTCTCAAACTTAATTAATCATTAACTCGTATGTTTCTTTTTTTTTTGTGTTAGTTGATTCAGGCTATAATTAATATTTTGTTTTTCTATATGGAATATTTAAAAATGCAGGCCCTCTCCTAATTATTCCGGTCATTCTAGGTAACCTTTTTATAGATGAATATTACTGTTTCACAGCTTTCTTATTTAATTTAATTTTGCATTGATTTCTCTGATGTAAGTCAAGAGAGAGAGTACTAATACTCAGCTTGATCGAACTCAAAGTTACTCCTCTTTATGCTCGGAATTGGACCGTTTCCTTTTAAAAAAACGAGTCAAATCAGAGCAGACGGATGAACAACTTATACTTGCATCGTTCAGTTATGTTAGGCGCAGCGGTAGCCCCACCTGTGATGGCCCTCATTGGATTCACTGCTGTAGTGGGACTCATAACCTTCATTGCCCATCAAATATACTACAATCTTAAATGGAGTAAGACTATCAAGAGCTATACTTTATTCTTCTCCCGATCCAACGAAAAAGAGGCATTCCTTTATTTTTATACCCCGTATATATTTAAGAAACACCTCTCTTTCGTCTGGAGAGATCGATTATTAGCTAATTCCCCATTATTTGTCTAATAACTATATATCTGTTTTGATTATATTAATAATGCATGCATAGGAATTATAGTATAAACTAATAGATTCCATGCTACGAAAACACTGATATAAGTTTGAGCTTTTAGATAAGATGTAATTCTATCCGTTCCTCTTTTCTAAACATGCATGGTGTGCTTGCATTGCAGATTTGGGATTTCATTCCTTCGATAACTCCGGTGAGCAGCTCTAATTAATTTATCTTCTCATTGGTTGACAAAATGGAATATGTATATCTATATATATACATATATTTTAATTTCATTTTCTTGCTTTATTGTCTCACTACTATTTGGCTATGGTGTTCAACAGGTGTTTTTGCAGGTGCCGGATATGATGCGCTAAGTACCGGTGAGCTCTAAATTTAACTTTCTATAACGAATTAATTAACTTAATCGAATATGAGACATTTGGTTTTATGCATTAACCTATTAGTGCTAGGTTAGTACATGCACAAAATGAGCTTTAATTTTAGGTATCGTAATATATTCTGTTCTATTATAAACACACCGATAAATTCTCTCTTTTTTGATCTATACCAAAATTTGACAAATACGCTTAGTTAAATTTTAAGATTAGAAAATAGTTGATTATTTATATTGATTAAGGAATGCCAAATAGAAAATTTGTCTCTCGAGTTGGTATAAATTAGAAAATAATAACCAAGAACGGAGGTAGAGGTAGTATAGTATATTATTATAAAAATTAGATTGCAATTAAAGAGTAAATTGCATATTCTCATCACTAAATCACTTGCAATATTGCATTCCATCATCTCAGGCTTCGTTTCAAGCATTATAATGATATGTGCGCCAAGGTTCATCTTTTGTCTCATCGGTGTGTGGATTTTGATCTACAAATTTCGAACAAGGCATTTGTCGCATTACGATACTATCGAATCCTTCCTACAAAGTGACGCCAAGCTCGTGCCGATAAGGTACTCCTACTCGAACATAAAGAATATGACTAGAAATTTTCGGGAAAAGTTAGGAGAAGGGGGTTATGGTTCTGTCTACAAGGGAAAGCTTAGAAGTGGCGGTCATGTAGCTATAAAAGTGCTCGGAAATTCTAAAGCAAACGGTCAAGACTTTATCAATGAAATTGCGACTATTGGAAGAATCCACCATGTCAATGTCGTAAACCTAGTTGGATATTGTGCACAAGGATCCATGCGTGCCCTCGTATTTGATTTCATGCCCAACGGTTCCCTTGAAAAGTACATATTCAACCGGGATAACAAGAACACCTTGAGTTGGGACACAAAATTTGAGATTGCAGTTGGAGTGGCTCGAGGGATTGAGTATTTGCACCGAGGTTGCGACATCCAAATCTTGCATTTCGATATCAAGCCTCATAACATACTCCTAGATGATAAGTTCATCCCAAAAGTATCCGATTTCGGGCTAGCAAAATTTTGCTCGATAGAGAAGAATACGATGACCATGACCGCTGCCAGAGGAACCATAGGCTATGTTGCTCCTGAACTGATCAACAGAGGCATTGGCCGAGTGTCCTATAAAGCTGATGTGTATAGTTTTGGAATGTTGCTGATGGAAATGGTGGGATTAAACAAAGACAAGGGAGAAAAGGCTGGTGATTCTAGCAAGTATTTTCCATATTGGATATATGACCAGTTTAATCAAGGCACAGACATCGCACTGGGAAATGTCGTCGATGAAATTGATGATAGTGCTGATGTGCAGAAGCTTGGTCGGAAGATGACAATAGTTGCATTATGGTGCATACAGATGAATCCAGACGATCGTCCGTCGATGAACAAAGTGTTGAATATGTTGGAAGCCAATGTCGAGCGTCTGCGAATTCCGGAATATCCATCGGAATCGGCACAGATGCCGGTAAACGGGGACGGTAGCTGGGGTACGTGCTCAAGTGACTCTGCATCGTTGCTACATCATAATAATGTTTCTTTGCCTAGTGTTGAGATAACTATTGAAGAGTGAGCACATTTGATGTCTTATGATTAGCAAATACATATACTTTGCAATAGTGTATTGAAGAAGCAATAACCTTGTATACGTGGTTTAACGATATTTTAAGAGCTTATTTTTATTATTATTTCTTACATTTTATTTAGGAAAAGATAATTGTAATATTGATAATTGATCAACATGCATGCACCTCTACAATTCAGAAAATCGACCGCAATTTGGATCTTAATCATCCATCCCGTTCATTTATATTGAGTCATTTTTCTTATTGGAACGTTTCATTCATTTCAAACCGTTTCTTAATAAAATAATTGTGGCCCAATTAGTTAGGTTTAAAATCAAGTATAATAAACCAAAATTAAGAATAAAGAAAACAAAAGAAATTAAAAGGGCTAAAAACTTGGGCTGCTATTGCGAATAAGATTCTATGTTGTATTTGTAAATAATTGACATCTGACAAGTTATAGGGTTTAGAAATTTCAAACAGTTTTGGTGATCTCTCCGCTATATATATATACATATATATATAGGGAGTGGTTCGTGTGCAAATAAATCCTTGCGTGAGAAAATGAGAAAGATGCTTAAAACTATACAAAATCATGCTTAAGTCAGTATATATTTATGCTTACAACACCATTATGCTTTTTAATGTACAAATTCATGCTTAAACCTAATCATGCTTATAATACCTTATAATCATGCTTAAATCAATTACAGCCATAGATCAAATTAAGATCAACGGTTCAGATCTATTCTTATTTCTCACACCAGGACTTATTTCTATATGATCCATCATCTATATATATATATATATATATATATATATATATAGGTGGGAGATCAAATGGGATCCTTATCATTAGGTAATAACTAGGATCCAATCCTAGTCATTCATTTTTGTAAATCTACGGATATTATATATTCTTGATATTTAATTGTTTACGTTTTCTTTTAAATCTAAAAGGATAATCTAGTAATTTTGTTTATTTTTTTAACCGCTCCCATTAATTAAGGGATTTAAATTAAACAAATTTCCATCTATTAACATGTTAATGTTACTGTCGTTCTTTTCCCACCAATATATTCGCATTACATTTTGATATATTTCGTCTAAATCACGAAGTAGTATGCACCTAATTTTTAAAACTTTGAGCATATATCAGCTTTCCACATAAGCAACAATTATAAAAGAATAAAGCATTTAGGATATACAAAGTATTTATGAAATTATAAATTTTAAAACAAGCATTTCACAAACATAAGCAACGACTTTAGGTTAATAAAGCATTTAACATAAGTAAAATAAGCATTTCACTCATATGAACAAATATAAACATATTGCAAATAATTAAGCTATACATTTAAAAATTTTAAGCATTTTAGATAAAGTAATTAAGCATGAGCTCAAATAAACATTTAAATTAAGTATAATGAAAAGAAGCAATAAATTTAAATTAAGCATTTCACCATAAGCAGTAAATTTAGGTGAATTAAGCATTTCGCATATGCAAAATAAGCATGGAATCACATAAGCAATTGAGAGAATATATAAGCAAGAAAATAACGCTACTGTAGCAAGTAATAAGCAATTACGCAAATGATATACAGTAGTAATTTAAGTAATTAGGCTAATTCCGATAATGGGCGGCGCTCTAATAGTTGTAGTGATAGATACATTATGCACTTCCACATTTGCCCCTCATGTTAACTAAAATAATTTACGGTTAGTATTATTTTGAGAAAAAAGAATAAATGTGGACCGTCCAAAAATATGGAATCTATGGTGCAGATTGGATCCTAGTTACTACTTGAGGGACGGTTCATATTGGAACCGCTCCCTATATATATATATAGGGATGAGATCCCATGAAAAATGGATATAGTGTAAGAAATAAGAAAAGAATTGGACCATTGATTACTCCATTATAGACGGTTCAGATGTAATTTAAAATGCACACATTTTTATTGTAGACGCTGACATGGCATGTAATAAGGGTAGAATAGAACACAAAAATTCTCTTACTCTATGAACTAGCGAAAATTATGGGATTCAAAGTAATCAAATGAAAAATCAAAATCCCACAAATATAGAATCAGTCAAAACACCGAAAACCAATTTTTATAGTGCATTACATTTCTAGATTATTTATATAATGCATTTTATTTTAAAATTATTAGAATATTGCATTATATGTATTACACGCCTGTTATTTCCGATAATGCACTTTCTACTTAATACTATAATGCATCAAATCATAAAATGGGAAGAAATTTAGCATACACAAGGCCAATTATGCGTATTTTCTAATCATATTTTATTCAACTATAAATTCATAACTAGTATTCAAATAGAGCTAATGCAATTAAGTCTTCTATAATATTTAAATAGTATATGCACCGAGTACATAATGCATGATAATATTTCAATATCTTATGCATTATAATCTGTCGTATAATGCATTGATTATATGATAAATGAATGCATACTAATAAGAAAAATCATTTATAAGAGACAAGTCCCGCAAAAAATGAGAAGTGATTTGGACTATTGATCTTAGTGTAATGTACGGTGCAGATTGATTGTTGCATTATGATTACACTAAAAATGCATTATGATGATTGGTGCATTATGATAGTATACACAATGCATTATAAAGCATAATGCATTGTAATTGTAAATATTGTGCATTGCAGTTGCGAATAAAATGCATCATTTTTATTTTTTTACGGAAAAACCTTTATTGTACCGTATTTCACCCAATACAATATAAATGTTGCTAGTATTCCTTCGTGCATAAACTAAGAGAATTCCATCGAAAATGTTAATTATATTTCCTAATACAAAAACATAATCAAACCAATTAGTTAATGAATTTAAGGGGTCATCGGATTAAATGTAAATTAAAATGACAACATTATCCTTTGCGCCACATAATTGCATAAATTAAACCTGTAGATTAATATTAACTGTGGATTACATAGAAAGAAGGGTGGAGATCTCTTCTTATTTCTCACAAGATTTACATTTTTTATTTGATCTCTTCCCTATATATATATATATATATATATAGGGAGTGGTTCGTGTGCAAATAAATCTTTGCGTGCTAAAATGCGAAAGATGCTTAAAACTATACAAAATCATGCTTAAATCAGTATATATTTATGCTTACAACACCATTATGCTTTTTAATGTACAAATTCATGTTGGAATTTGGCTTTGACCAAATAAATGAATAATAATTTATATTTAATTTATTAAATTAAATGATAAATTATTAATCTACTCCGAGAGTAGATGATCGTGGTATATTGATATGCTCAAATCCGAATTCCGGTGAGTGAGATATAATATATCAGATTGAGAGTTGGTGGAGTTATTACAAGGTGGATAGACTCTTGTAATAAATATGTCCCACATTGATTAAAGAACATTAATTAGTTGTGTATTTAACTAACTATACTAATGGGCTAATTAATCAAGTGGGTCAGATAGTGAGTGACGGGCTCTCGCGCGCACACACACACGCGCGCGCGCCGCCGCCGTACGGCCGGCCGGGTCGGGCTCGGGACCGTGGACTTGGATCTTGGCAATTGGTCCTTTGGGCTGTTCCTTGGGCCTGTGACTGGGCTTGGGCTTGGGCCTCCATGTATTATCTTTTTGGGCCAGAAAAGCAAATGGGATTGGGCCTAGATTGAGGCCCAATACGAGTTAGCCCAGCCCGCAAGATCTGTCCAGATTCGTTGATCTGGTTCGTCCAGGTTCAATGAACCAAATTCAAACGTTCAAACGTTTGTAACTCTCGTCCACCAACATAATGGACATAATGGGCTGCCAGTAACCGACGCGGGCCTTAATGGTGTCCATTTACTCCTCCCATGGGCTGATGCCTATAAATAGAGGCCTTCTTGGCCATTAGCACACACACGAAAATCATATCTCTGCATCCCTTTTTCCTTGATCATTTCACACGAGTTCAGTCCTCGTCTTCATCCAGTTCGCCGGGGCTCGGTGGTTTGCGGTGCTGCTACCTCCGAGACGAAAGTCGTTTCACCTTTTGGGAAGCTACGCCTGTTCCGTGAGCACTATCGGGGCGTACAGCTTCTTGCGGGGAGAGTTTCTGCTCGACTCGACTTTACCACCTCAGTTCGTGCTTGCTGCTGCTGAACGTGTTCCACCGTCCTAACAATTCATGCTTAAACCTAGTCATGCTTATGATACCTTATAATCATGCTTAAATCAATTACAGCCACAGATCAAATCAAGATCAATGGTCCAGATCTATTCCTATTTCTCACACCAGGACTTATTTCTATATGATACATCCTCTCTCTCTCTCTCTATATATATATATATTTTATAAATATAAATTTTAAATTCTAAATCATTGATTATGTCGCATGCAAATTATCTATACATACAATAGATGATGCAACACAATTTGACAATAAATGATTCGAACCATCAATATTGTTGTGTTAATTCTTGCGGACTTAGTCAATCATGCGTATGAACATATAGTGGCGGAGCCACCTTAAGCCACGCCAACTTTTTTTTTATTTATTTTATTTTAGTTCTTGAAATACTACGTGAAGTGCAAAGATGGATCCTTTTGCCTTGGCAGGCCGGAGGACCCCGATAATTGCTACGAGGACGATTCTTTTTTGTATTACAAGTGGAGTAAGTCTTCTTTCTACAAGTCATTCAAGCAGAAAGTTTCAAGCAGAAAGTCTTCTTTTATGTTCGGAAATATGCAGAGCAGAACATCTTGGATTCCTTCCGAAGTCCACATAGTAAGACTTGATTTACAAGTTCAATAGTATAAGTTTCTTTGGAATCCATGATTTCTACGCTGATGCTCTCATCTGTTTCGTTCTGTTCTGAAATATGCAGTGGATGAGTACATGATCTCCTTCCAACCATTTGAAGGTAAAACTAGTTAATATACTATCCATGTATATATATAAAGAAACAAGGATGAATAAATAAAAGTGGTGAATATGCTGAAAAAGGTTTTCATTGATGATGATCAGGTCCATATGCAGGCTGTCTCAAGATTTTTATGCTCATAGTTGGTGAGCTCTTCATTTCATGCTTCCAAGTTCCAATACATGAATATCTATGTTTTTCATATCTTGGCAACTCTACTAAAACAACTCTGTGGAGAACATTTGCAGCTGTTGTATTTACAGGGGTAACCATTCCGGCCAAGATCGTAATCGGATTTGGCTCCTTCTATCTTGTTCTTGTCAGAGACTGTAAGAATTTCTAGACATCATTCTCTTTTGATTAACGAAATACCAAACTAACTGATGCCATAAATCGCAGGGAGTCACGCCGATATTCAACGTATCCTTGGTACACTTTCTGTATATGCTTTTATAGATGAAGATAGAGTTTAACTACTATAAAGATATGATGCATGGCATAAACATTGTTTCTTTCTACTTTCAAATGCTAGTTGTCAGCTTCGAAGTAAGGTCGATCGTTGGATTTCTCTGCGCTATGGGGTTCCTCATCTACAAGTTCCGAAGGAGGCGCTTATCAATGTATGAGGACATAGAGTGCTTCGTAGAGAGCGACAATGGGCTCACACCGATCCGGTATTCCTATTCAGACATAAGGAAGATGACTAGAGGTTTTCGGGAAAAGCTAGGTGAAGGAGGTTTCGGTTGTTTTTACAAAGGAAAGCTTCGAAGCGGTCATCATGTGGCGGTCAAGGTATTGGGGAAGGCCAAATCTAATGGCCAAGACTTCATCAATGAGATAGCAACCATTGGGAGGATCCACCATGTTAATGTCGTTAAACTAGTTGGATATTGTGCAGAGAGATCCAAGCGCGCCCTCGTCTTTGATTTCATGCCAAATGGCTCGCTCGACAAGTACGTCTTCAACAAAGTAACAAAGAATGCCTTGAGTTGGGATACGAAGTTTGAGATTGTAGTCGGAGTGGCTCGAGGGATCGAGTATTTACATCGAGGGTGTGACATTCAAATCTTGCATTTTGATATCAAGCCCCATAATATACTACTTGATGATATGTTTGTCCCCAAAGTATCTGATTTCGGGCTAGCCAAATTTTGTTCTACGGAGAAGAATACGATGACGATGACCGTTGCTAGAGGAACTATAGGCTATGTTGCTCCTGAGTTGATCAATAGGGGTATCGGCCGAGTGTCTTACAAAGCTGATGTATATAGTTTCGGAATGCTGCTGATGGAAATGGTGGGCTTAAACATAGACATGGTAGGGAAAGATGATGCTTCTACCAAGTATTTTCTGTGTTGGATATATGACCGTTTTAATCAAGGCATGGACATTGCAATTGTAAATGTCGACGAAAGTGACAATAGTGACGATGTGCAAAAACTTGGTCGGAAAATGACAATAGTTGCGTTATGGTGCATTCAAATGAACCCAGACGATCGGCCGTCGATGAATAAAGTGATGGAAATGCTGGAAGGTGATGTCGAGCGTTTGCGGATTCCCGATTATCCGTCTAAATCAAGCCATATGGAAATGGTAGTAAAGGAAGAAAAGAGTGGGACTACAAGCTCAAGTGATTCGGTATCGTTGCTACATCATACCTTTTCTTTGCCTAGTATAGAGATTGCTATTGAAGAATGACCAACTGTGCTACAACAGTCATGGGATTTTATGAATTTGTTCGAATATGTTGCAAGGAACTATGTTTATGTTTACCTAGTATTAAGCGAATTACTTATCGATTCGATAATATGGACGGAGGGAGTACTGTATACGCTATATCTATATATTATATAAAAGCCAAGTACGAGGGCTATTTTTGTAATTTCACTTGTATTATTAGGGTTATTTTTATAATTTGCTAATTTAAATATTCAGTTTTGCAATATATAAAAAGGTTGGTATTAATCTATAATTCTAATTCACAGTACCTCTTCGGTTGCGGTGGTTGCGAAACCCTATATCGAAGCGGTGCCTCTGTTCGGTGCCTCTGTTCATGCTCTATACATACGCGCAAAACAAAATCTTAAACTGTGATGCCGTGCCAGACCAGATTAGCAAATTGGAAGAACACAACTGTTATCGGTATCATCTTCTCTTAATCCTTCCTATTTTACATTCTTTTTTTCTTTCGACAGCGCCTATTAAAATATTTTATTTTCAAACTCTTAAACCGATTGCACAAAACTATTTACATAGGTGTAATCTAAATATGTTCCTGCAACATTGCCATGGTATTTTTATTTTATTTAGATCTATTTATTAAGTTCTATTAGGATGTACTTTGATTTACCCTGTGAACACTTCCATGATTTATGTGTTTTCTAGATAGCCCTTTTGACCAGTGTTCTAAAAAACGGCCTAGGCGGCCGCCTAGGCGCTAGTCAGCGTCGTGCCGTCCCGTTTTTTGGCTAGGCGGCCCAGGCTAGGCGGCTGCAAGCTAGGCGCCGCCTAGGCGGCCAAGTCGAGCTAGACGGCCGCCTAGGCGCCCAAGTCGGGCTAGGCGGGCTGGGGAAAAAGTTAGGGTGTATTACAAATTTGCAATTACATTTAAAAATTAAAAATCAACTCTCCTTCATCCATCTTGTGTATTACAAATTATAAGAATGACGAAATTGAAGATTAGATTACATATTTACATGTAATAGACTAATTTATCGATTTTATGTTTAAATTTGTGGTAAAGTTTCGACTATACATTTTAATTGAATGACTATTGATATATGAATTTTGAACCATATTAATTTGCAATTATATATTTGCATTGTTGAGATGAAATTAGATAATATGTACTTTGGATAGTGAAAATTTTAATATTTTTATTTGGGAATATTAGGAAAATAATAATAAATAAGTATAAAATACGAATCCGCCTAGGCGGCTAGGCGCTAGTCGGCCCTTCGCCGCCCGACTAGAGCCTAGCGTTTTTTAGAACACTGCTTTTGACAATATATTTATGTAGTTTTTGTGTAATATTTCTTCCTTTGTAGTTTGTCTATTAATTTTCATGATATTTAAATGCTATTTGTACATAATTTATGCTAAACTAATTTCTTTGTTTGTGAAATATGTATGATTTGCTCTCGGTTGAAACAATCACGTAATGAACGATTAAAGAGAGTTACGTTTTCTTTCCCTTTCTTTTTTTTAGTGAATTCACGTTGATGAAATTAAATGTTGATGTATTTTTATCTCAATGCACATAAGTTATTCATATAAACGTGTTGAAAGAAAAAAAAAATAATACTTTATTAATCAACAAAAAAATTGTGGGGTGTGCATATATGTTGGTCTAACGGTAGGAGGTTAAGTTTCGAAGGTTAAGTTTCGAGACCAAAGATTTCGATTTTAAGGCCTCCCTTGCGCTTTCTTTAAATTTCTATTGTTAGTTAAAATAAATATAAAAATAGCGTTACTATTCCATGTGCCATCTTATATGATTATATTATCGTGACCGTAAAATGTTTGTCCGAGCGTTACAAACGCCAACCGTGTGAATTAAGTTATTATGCAGGAACCATATTTCTCTGTCTTATTTTAATGGAAGTATGCATAGTCATACCCATGAGTTGAACTGTAATTATTTGAATTTACAAACATTTAAAATGTTACAAAATGAAGAAATGTCTAATAAGCTTAGAACTTAAAATGTACGATTTTGTATTTTAGTTATTCATGGATAGATAAATTGCGAATAAAATGAAGACGGGGAGAAGGTATGTGCACGAAAAGGATAACGAAAAGGATAATAAAACAAGTATCGAGTATATAATAGAGCATGTAAAATAGATTGCATAATCATATATTTAAGCTTTACTTATTCTGCAATATAAGGAATGCAAAAAATAATTTATTAGATATTTCTATTGAATACAACTCATCATTATAATATATATATATATATATATATATATATATATAGGTGAGAGATCAAATGGGATCTCCATCCTTAGGTAGTAACTAGGATCCTATCCAATCCGTTTATTATTGTAGATCTACGGTTATTATTTATTTATAATTATACTATTATAATACTTCTAATATTTACGTAAAAGGACAATAGAGTAATTTTGTTCGAGTCTTTAACTGTTCGTCCATAAATTTTGGAATTTCAACATAACCTCCCATCTAATAATAAAAGATTCTCTCTCCTCCCATCTAATAATAAAGAATCGGATCTAATTAACTTAAACATGATAATCAAATAACAAGAATATTAAATTATCAAAAATAAGCAATTAAATTTACAAAAAACTAGCACCAGCTATATGGAAAATAAGCAGTAAATATGCATCATTATCACAATCTGCATGTGATAAATGTCTGCAAAGTAGGATATGAAAATAAAAATTAAGCAGTTTGTAGTTGATAGAAATATTTGTAAAGCTCATAACCTAAATAAAGTAGTATTGAAAAGACATTAATATGCACAATAACCCAAATAATAGTAGTAATCATCATAATAATGGCACAAAATATAAGCATTAATCAGGAAAATAGATGTGTTTATACTTCATACTGACCTAAATAGAATACATCAATACATCGATTAAAAAATGAGTCCATACCGGTTATGATGCTTATTTCTTGCATATATACTGCTTATTTATGTTAATTTCATGCTTAAATAAACTAATTACAATTGTATTTTGTACTAGAATTATGAATATTTATTTTTGAAATTAATGTTATATGCACCCCCATTTCACAATGCTTATTTCTTGCATCTATACTGCTTATTTATGTTAATTTCATGCTTAAATAACCTAGTTACAATTGTATCTTGTACTAAAATTATGGATATTTATTTTTGAAATTAATGTGCATGCACCCCCGTTTCACAATAGTTAGTGCGATAAAGTCGGCTATTTACAAGATTCCGTGCTAGATTTATTTCCATACATTTACTAATATATCCCTACTTCAACGGTTATAATCAAATTAATTAATGTAATATTAATAATTATATTAATTAGTGTAAATATCCGCACCGTCCACGTAAATTAAATAAAAGGTGTAGATTGGATCCTAAATAACACCTAAGGACGGTTCTTATTGGATCCGCTCCATATATATATATATATATATATATATATATAGAGAATAGATCATATGAGAACCCTTTTATTTGTGAGAACTAGGAACTAATCTTGTCCGTCTATATGTGTAGATCTAACGGTGTAGATTAAGTATTAGAATTGTCATTTAACCGCATTTTAAAGGGATTGAGGGTTATTTTTGACCATTTGTTGAAAACTACAACTCCCATTCCCTATAATCATGGGATCTATTTAATTCATTAAAATTATATTCACACTTTTGTTTCGTTATACATGGAAATGTTTTTCTTTCTTTATTTCTCCCCTTTTTCTTCTTTCTAAATACATCATTTACGACAAAAATTAAATTTGAAAAAGATAAAAAGGAAAAAAGAAAAAGAAAAAAAAAGAAGATCAATATTTCATTAACTATGTTGAACTACTTTTATTGGTACTCAACTTTTGTCTAAAAGTATAGCAAAATAACACATAAAGAAGCATTGATATTATTAGTCAGAGAGCTTAATACATAAAAGTAAATCTTTTTGGGAAAAATTATATTATAGGGTTTATGTTTTAATCCTAAGATTTAGTTTTACATCAAGAGTATATTATAAATTTGCTTAATTATTTTTTAAAAAATGCTTATTAGTTATTATTGTATTGCTTATTTAGATATATATCCAATGGGAGTGGTTCGTGTGCAAATAAATCCTTGCGTGAGAAAATGAGAAAGATGCTTAAAACTATACAAAATCATGCTTAAGTCAGTATATATTTATGCTTAGAACACCATTATGCTTTTTAATGTACAAATTCATGCTTAAACCTAATCATGCTTATAATACCTTATAATCATGTTTAAATCAATTACAGTCATAGATCAAATTAAGATCAACGGTTCAGATCTATTCCTATTTCTCACACCAGGACTTATTTCTATATGATCCATCCTCTATATCCAATAGTAACTCATTTTATATCCTTAAAATGCTTATTTAGCTTTTCATTGAGGCTTTTATTAATTTATCGATACTTTTATTATATCCTTAAAACGAAACCATGGCTGAAAGAATAAAACCATGGGGTTTACTTTTCCTCCCATAGGGTTTAGTTTTACATCCAAAAGTATTTTAAATTTTGCTATTTTTTTTTAATTTTTTTTATTATTTTTTATTTTTTTATTTATTTTTTACTTCTTAGAGATTATTATTGTATTACTTATTTTGCTATATATTTTTCAATAACTTATTTTATATGCATAAAATGCTTATTAAATTTTTCCTTGACGTTTCTATGAATATTGTAGAATCATGAAATCAACAATAAAAAGCATTAAACTAATATTGTAAAAGCATGAAATTGCGACTTAAAATACATGAAATCAATATTTTAGAAGCATGGAATCGAAATTAAAAAAGCAGGAAATTAATATTGTTGAAGCATGGAATGAGACTAAAAATGTATGAAATCTACAATTAAACAAAACTAAAAAAAAGAATGAAATGAAAACTAAAAAGCATTAACACAACACTAATAAAGCATGGAAAAATAAATATAGCAGAAGCATGGAATCAACACAAACAAAAAGCCTGAAATCAATAATAAAGAAAATATTTTAAAAAGTAAAAAACTAAAATAACATCAAATTAATATTTTAAAAGAACGTAAAAAACATTAAAAAAACGTAAAATCAACTTTGAATTATAATTTTCTTGTTATATTAAAAAAGCATATAATACTCCAAAAGATTCTATAGCCAATACATTCGCGAAATAGAATTAATATTGGTTAATTTTCTAATTTTGAGTTAGTAGTAAGAAAATTTTGAAAAAAAATACATAATAGAAGTGGGTGCCTTGAATTGTGGACGGATTCAACTGCATTTGCAAGAAAATCTCCATAATACCCTGCTCTTATTATTATAATACAAAATAAAATTAATTAAGTGGAAAATCGGATTGTCCATGCACCACAGGATTTTGAGAAATTGAGGGTCTAGATTGGTTCCTAGTTCTCATAATCTAAGTAGTCTCCATGAGAACCATCCCCTATATATATATATATATATATAGCGGAGAGATCACATACAAAAGACAGGTTCTGTAAGAAATGAGAAATGATCTGGACCATTGATCTGTGTGATCTACGGTGTAGATTAACTAGTGCATTATGATTTTACTAAAATGCATTATGATTGTATAGATAATGCATTGTGCATTATAATTATGTGCATTGTGCATTATAATTATATGCATAAAATGCATCATTTTTTATTTTTTACGATAATCCTATTTTGTACAGGATCTCACCCCTATATATATATATATATATATATAGGGGTGAGATAATCCTATTTTGTACAGGATCTCACCCCTATATATATATATATATATATATATATATATATATATATATATATATATATATATATATGGAATACTTCCTTAGAAAAAATCGAGAAACTAATAAAATACACAGTAATTTAATACACGACTTAATATTGTTGTCTCTAGATACCAAAATTCAACAACCAAACTTGATTTTTCTAATAAATGTAGATATGGGTATGTAAGGCTTGGCTACATGCTTGCCTCGGAGCTGACGTACATGTGCCAGTTGGATGTGATAGCGATGACGTCGTGGCCAGAGTTCAACGAACATTCGAGCAACGTTTCACTCTCGGATATCCATCGATCGCTCTTGTATGGATTTGAACTCCGCTTTCTCTGCAGTGGCTGCAACGAAGAACGACCACTCACCAGTTGGGGTAATGATATTCATGTGCAGAATTATATTCTTGTGAAAATTTTAAATGTCGTAAGAACTCGCAGTCGCTATCTTTATTGCTAATAATAGGTAAACTCAAACCCTAAGCCTTGTTTCACACCTACAAAGGTATAAACATAATTTATTTTGAACATGTGACCATTTAAGCTACAGACGAACCCCTCCACCGCTAGGCTACGTACCCGTTCCAAGGGGGTCAAGTCGCCTCATACTAAACCATAATTTTTGTTTTTGTAACGCAGTAAAATTTAGAGATGTGTTCGCCACGCGACTTACAAGTAAGCATTCTCATATTGAAATACTCTTCTGTTCTACTCTACTTAAACTTACTATATTTAAACAGAGCTTATTATTACACCGAAATGGTTCAAATATAGCAAGACGGAGGGAATACTGTTACCTTTGAGTTTGAACTTATTAGTATAATCTTGAATGTTTGCAGGCCCTCTCCTGATTATTCCCGTGATTGCAGGTGCGTATTTATATTATCTTTCCTTAAACAGTACTTCATCAGTCCCATTCGAAATGTTATGGTTTCTTTTTTAGAGTATACCATACAAGATGTTAGTATATTTCTTTATTTTGTAAAACTATACACAAGCAAACACTACACTTAAAAGTAATATCCCGTGCTGAAAAGTAATTATAGCACCTCGAACGAGACGGGGGAGTATTATTGTCATGTATGATAAAACTTACCAATTTGGTAGCTAATTTAGGTGAAGAATATATTTTGCAGCTCTTTTATGTGCAGCAGTGGCCCCTCCTGTAATGGCCCTCGTTGGATTTACAGCAATAGTGGGGCTAATATTCTTCATTGTCCATCAATTAGACTACTATATTAGATGGGGTAATTTTTTTTTTTTTTTTTTTTTTTTCTCTAATTTTTTCTCAAAAAATTTAAAATAAATAAACGAATAGTCATATGCATGTTGTGTTTGCAGATTCGGGATTTAACCCGCTCAACTCCGGTGAGCCACTCTTTATTTTTGCTTCTAATTACATTTGTAATTAATTTGTGCTCTATACGTCGATCTCAATTCTCATCCTAGCTGACGCGTATTGGTTGTGGTGTTTGCATGTGTTAATTTGCAGGAAGCAAAGGAGATGCGCTAAGTAGCGGTGAGCTCTAAATTTCTTTAATATAGCATGGTGTGGTCTATGTACTACTATTATCTACGTATTACATATTATAAAAGTGTAGATTTTTATAAAATATGATTTACAGGCTTCGTCTCAAGTATCATGATGGTTTGTGCGACGAGAATCATCATCTACCCTTTTATAGTTGGGTTTTTGATCTACAAATTTAGAAGGAGGCATTTGTCACATTACGACACAATCGAATTCTTCCTACAAAGTGACAACAAACTTGCTCCGATAAGGTACTCGTACTCTGACATAAAGAAGATGACTAGAGGCTTTCAAGAAAAAATAGGAGAAGGGGGTTATGGTTCTGTTTACAAGGGGAAGCTCCGAAGTGGGAATCATGTAGCCGTGAAAATGCTTGGAAAATCCAAAGCGAATGGTCAGGACTTTATAAATGAAATTGCGACCATCGGGAGGATCCACCATGTCAATGTCGTAAATCTAGTTGGATATTGTGCACAAGGGTCGAAGCACGCCCTTGTATTTGATTTCATGTCCAATGGTTCTCTTGAAAAGTATATTTTCAACCGTGAAAATAAGAACTCCTTGAGTTGGGAAAAGAAATTTGAGATTGTTGTTGGAGTTGTTCGAGGGATTGAGTATTTGCACCGAGGGTGTGAATTCAAATCTTACATTTTGATATAAAGCCGCATAACATACTCCTTGATGATAAATTCGTCCCAAAAGTATCCGATTTCGGACTAGCAAAATTTTGCTCAATAGAGAAGAAGGCAATGACCATGACCGCCGCCAGAGGAACAATAGGCTATGTTGCTCCCGAACTGATCAATCAAGGCATTGGCCGAGTGTCCTACAAAGCCGACGTGTATAGTTTTGGTATGTTGCTCATGGAAATAGTAGGCTTAAACAAAGACAAGATAGAAAATGATGGTGACTCTAGCAAATATTTTCCATATTGGATCTACGATCATTTTAATCAAAGCATGGACACGACAACGAGAAATGTCACCGATGCAGATCATGATGGTGACGCAGAGAAGCTCGTTCGAAAGATGACGATAGTTGCGTTATGGTGTATACAGATGAATCCAGACGATCGTCCATCAATGAATAAAGTGGTAGAAATGTTAGAAGCCGATGTCGAACGTTTGAAGATTCCGGAATATCCATCACAATCGGCACACATGCCGATAAACGAGGACGACAGCTGGGGTACATGGTCAACTGATTTTAATGTTTCTTTGCAAGAAGTTGGGATTACTATTGAAGATTGAGAGATAGTTACATATAGTATAGTAATCAACTCAATATATAGATATTTAATGCACAATTTATATGTTATGCTAACATATGTTGCTTTATAGTAGTCAAAATGAATTCTAATTAAGCGCTACTATTTCTAGTAAATTTTATGACCAAATTTTGGACTGAAATGTAAATATAGAATTTCAATCCGACCCAACAACCAAAGTCCAATATAATTCAAAGGCCCATTAAGAATTCTGAAAAACATTCGGGCCTTTAAATGGCAAATATTGATTCATTTAAAATAAATAAATTGCAATATTGATGATGAATCAGAAAATCATGAAAAATGTGATGTGCAGATATGCAATCCTTATCTTATCCTCGTGGTTTTGATACATATTTCATGTATCAAAATATATTTCTATCTGCACCTCAAAAGACGATGCATATTCCTCTTTGTTCAAGACGTCATTTTTCTTTATATGGAAATAATTAGGTGTAAGTGAAAATTCAAATACTTAACTATGCACATACCTCAATCTTATTAAAATTATAAAAATTAAAATTATCATAATTTCGTCGTTCGTTCTTTGATTTTTACAATTTGTATATGAAATTAAAAGTCTCGATACTTTCGTTTATTTAAAGTCAACCCGGCCTATTCGTTTTTCTTAAAAATTGATCAAACAAGTTATGACTTTGGGTTGGTGTTTGGATGTTATAATTTTTTATTTTATTTGATCATTATATATATAATCATCCTTTGCATGCATATGTAGGGGTAAATCTTTAATTTGAAGATATTTTTTTTTATCATTATATGTTAATTTTCAATTAATTAATAACTATGTACTAGAGGTGTCAATTTCATGGGCCCGGGCCGCCCGGCCCGAGCCCTCCGGGCTATTTCAATTTTGCGGGTCGGGCCGGGCCGGCCCGGAATGCCTTCGGGCCCAAAAAATACAGCTAATACCCGCCCATGAAAAACTGTCGGGCGGGCGGGCCAAGCCCGGCCCGGTTTCAATTTTTTTTTTTTAAGGTTTATTTTTTCCCTAATTTTAGTACAAGTAAAATAAACTCAAACATATGATAATATTCATAAATAATAAGTGTCAATAAATTCCCAAATACGATAATAGAATCCAAAAAAAGTCACAACAAAGTAAAACTTAAATCCAACATTCCAAGAATAAACAAGTCTTAAAACTCCCACACATAACAAATAAAAACTTGATAAATTTTCAAGTATTTGAGTCTTTTTATTTTCTATATTAGATTATTAGGTTTAGTTTAGGTGTAATTTTAAATTTTAATAATAATTTAATATTATTAAATAATTTTTGTTTACGGGCGGGCTTCGGCCCGGTACCCGCCGGGCTTTTCAGGCCCAAGCCCGTGCAGCCCGCGGGCCCTCTGGGCGGGCTAAAAAAGCCCGATTTTTTTTGGGCGGGTATTTGAAGTGTGAAGCCCGCCCAAAAGTGCGGGCGGGCCCGGGCCGCCCGTCGGGCCGGGCTGATTTGGGCTTTTTTTGACAGCTCTACTATGTACTATATAGTTAGTCTTATCTTTAGTCAAACACGTGAGATGGAGCTTAAAATTCCATGTCATCGAGATTAGTCATAGGTAATAAATGAAAAAAATTGAAAATTGAGGATTTTTTAAAAATAAATCAAAGTTTGGGCTGTAAATCAAAAAAAAATTGAAAGTTGAAGGTTTTTTTCTTGACCAAATCAAAGTTTGGGTTATAAATAAAAAAAAATGAACTGCTACTAGAAACATAGAAATAAAGACTAGCTTTGACCAATAAACTGATGGTCGGTAAGAAGTCAACGAGGTAGAAACTTCAACACGGAGTTATATAGTCTTGAAGTTGGGTAGAAGAAGAAGCGGATGAGATCCCCTGTCCCTAAATTAGTGTACCAGACACAAATTGGGAAGTTTTGACATACACTAATAACCAAATTCAAAATGACCAGTAATAGAGAGAATTTAAAACTTTCTAATTTTGTATCTGGTACACCATTGATACACCAATTTGGGACCGAGGATCCCGTCCGAAGAAGAAGAAGTCAAATTCAAATATTCCTAACATGATTTCTCAAAACCTCATCTTCTCCCTAACATGCTCATCTCTCTTCTTTCTCTCACTCCAATATTCCTTTCAACTTAGAAATGCAAACTGCACCCCATCCTCATGTGGCCTCCTTCGCAACATCAGCTTCCCCTTCCGCCTCAACAACGATCCCAAAAACTGTGATGATTTCAAATTCGAGCTCGTATGCAAAAACGACGTCGCCTTGATCCATCTCAACTCCAACAAGTACTACGTGAAAGCCATCGATTACCGCAACTACACCGTGAGGGTAGCCGATGTTTCCATAAACAGCAACAGCGCTAGCATCTGCTCTTTCCCTAACTCATCTGTTTTCGACTACCCCCCTCCTTTCGAAAGCCACAGTAGTTGGCTTATTCATTTCATAAGCTGCAAACATCCTTTGCATAATGTCTTCCTCTTCACCCCGGTCACCAGTTGTGGGAAAGGCGGTTATACTTACGTAAAAGTTGGGGACTTGCTCGTGCAAGACATGGACTATACGTGCACTCTAGAAGCCGTAACACTAACGTCTTGGAACTTCACAGATCGGTATCCGAACAATGCATCGCTCTCCGAGATCCATCAGTATTTGCTTTACGGATTTGATCTGTCTTGGATCATGTTTGGGTGTCGGCACTGCAAATCTGGTTGTTTTGTCGGGCCCGATTTGCCAGCTATTTGCAACAAGCGCCGTTATGATATCTACTACTACTGGAGTATGCCTGTTTTACAAGTTCAAGCAACATGTTTATAAGTTTTAATATATATATATTATATATATGTGTGTGTGTGTGCGCGCGCGCGCTCTGATCAATGTTTGTTTTTTCGTATATCTTTACGAAAATGAAGGGGTGGTCAGGCGCTTATTCGGACTGCCTGAAGGTAAGATTTTACTTTGTCAAGTAAGAATTATGAAAAAAAACTGGTGATATATTGTTCTGAACAAAGTGCCTTGCATTTCTCAGGTCCATCTGCATGGTTTTTCATGATTTTTATGCTCGTAGTTGGTACGCTTTTATCTATGGGACGAAGGAAGTATTATAAAATATTGAAATGACCCAAGTTTGTTTGAACGGAGGGAATTGAATACTAACTCAGTCGAGAAAATTTGCAGCTTTTGTATTTGCAGGGGTAAGCATTCCGTTAAAGAACATATTTGGATTTGTGGCCCCTTATTGGCTTCTAAAACCTGTCTGTAAGAGTCCTTAATCACCATTTTGTCTCATTTTCACTGCAATTTCTCCATCAACTTATCTTGTTCCAATGTGTGTGATCTATTTGCAGGGTATACCAACTCCGAGTATACTAATCGTATCATTGGTAATCTAACATTTCAAGTTGGGATCAATACAAAGATCATAGTTCAACACAAATAGTTCGTTTTACACTCATTACTTTACTTTATGCCAGTTGTTAGCTTGGGAGTAAGATTCATTATTGGATTTCTTTGCGCAATGTGTTTCCTGATCTACAAGTTCCGAAGAAGGCGGATGTCGGTTTACGACGAAATAGAGGGCTATCTACAAAGTGACAACAAACTCACGCCTATCAGGTACTCATATTCATACTTGAAGAAAATGACAAGGGGTTTTTGAGAAAAGCTAGGTGAAGGAGGCTTTTGATCTGTTTACAAAGGAAAGCTTCGAAGTGGCCATCATGTAGCAGTCAAGCTATTGGGGAATGGCTCAACAAAGGGCCAAGACTTCATCAATGAAATTGGGTCCATTGGGAGAATCCATCATGTGAATGTTGTCAAACTAGTCGGGTATTGTGCGGAGAGATCCAAACGTGCCCTCGTATTCGATTTCATGCCGAATGGATCACTTGTGAAGTACATCTTCAACCGAGATAAGACACATCAATTGGATTGGGGTACGAAATTCAAGATTGTAACCGGAGTGGCTCGAGGGATTGAGTATTTGCATCGTGGTTGTGATGTTCAAATCTTACATTTTGACATTAAACCTCATAACATACTTCTTGATGAAAATTTTGTCCCTGAAGTATCGGATTTTGGTCTGGCAAAGTTATGCTCTATAGAAAAGGACAGTGTAACCTTTGATAGATCCGGGTCAAAGATCCACAACAATTTAAGAGATTATTCATCATGTTTTGCAAATAGCATTCATGGGTAAAGCGTTAAAACAGTAGAGAGCAAGAGATTCATGCGTATAGAAAAGCCACAGCCGAGTATCTTGTATAGGGCAAGAGGCGCACCGCAACGACGAGTAATAGTTGAGCTATAAGTAAAGGATAAAGGGCATATTTAGCCATGAACTAGCAAGATTCATGGGGTTTTGCACTCACACAAATTGATAACGCAAGACAGAGACAAGGGAGAGAAGGAGGTTAGGAATGTGGAACTCCGTCAAACCTCATTCCTTCTCAAATGATGGGTTTTACCTTAAGTTCAAGGCAGTATACGTAGGAAAGAGACCCTTCCCGATGTTGAGAAGAGCATGTGGATGTGAAAGCGGACTACGGCCTCCCGGAAGAAGGTCTTGTCCGCCTCGGCTGGCCTGAGCTCGGAGGAGCTCGTGAGAGAGAGAGTATGGAATTGAATGGAACAGTACGCTAAGGAGCGTGTTTGTTCGTAAGAGAGTGAATAATCCTGTGATGGATGAGTTCGTTTAGTATTTATAGGTATGTTGAGGGTGAAGAGTGAGCATTCGTGTGAAGGAGGGACAGAAAAGGAATTCCCTTGGAGGTGAAGTGTCCTCCGTCATGAATGTAGTGGTCCTCACTCTATAGTACATAGAGTCATGCGGATCGTATGTTAAGCAGAACCTCGGGCTTCTACTAGACATCCATAGGATCTGGTCAGATCCTCCTATCTTTGCAGATGCCCGCAGATCCCGCGCAGCTTATGGAGAGAGTTAGAGCCTCACAGCTTCTTGCAGGGCATACGATTCTTGATCTTCTTGAGCGTCTGGTGCCCACAAAATCCCTTTGATACTGTGCTACTACATAGAATGCCCCCTATCAATCATTAGAGAAAAGTAACCCTTATCTCCATTAAGGGTGTTATTGAGGCTAATCCCGTCTAGGATTTATTATTCCTTTCAGAGAGGTGAGGCTCCCACCTCTATTGTGACATCTGCCATACTAACTTTCTTAAGAACCGTAATCTAAGGTTAAGGAAAGTGTATTCCTCATTCACTTGGGTTATTTTGGGAGTATAGCTGATATTAGCCCCTATCAACCTTAACTGCAGCTAGAGGAACCATAGGTTACGTTGCTCTTGAATTGATCAACAGAGGCATTGGCCCAGTCTCTAACAAGGCTGTTGTGTATAGTTTTGGAATGTTGTTGATTGAAATGTTGGGATTAAACAAAGAGTTGGATGGAAACAGTGATGATTCTACCAAGTATTTCCCACAGTGGATATATGAATTCGTCAACCAAGGCAAAGCCACTGAAATTTAAAAAGCAGAGGTAAGCAACTGTAATGATGAGAATGAGGGTACAAAGAGTCTCGTTCGAAAGATGACAATAGTAGCATTATGGTCCATACGGACGAGTCCAGATGATCGTCCGTCAATGAATAAAGTACTGCAAATGTTGGAAGCTGATGTCGAAAGTCTACAGATCCCGAAGTATACGTCGTCTCCATCTTCCCATATTAATCATATGACAGTGAATGAGGAAGAGAGCTGGGGTACAAGTGCAACTGTTTCTGCATCCTTGCTCCATTATAACACCACCACCAGCACTGATATTAGTATTGCTTGAATATATGTTCTCCCATCTTATTTCCAATATGCTTTTTCCATACATCTCTGTTGGGGTTGTTGTATAACTAAAGCAAAACCAGTTGTTTTAGTGGTTACGACACCGGTCCACTGTTAACAATCCCTATCTGGAAGAATATGTATAAGCAAGAATAAAGCCCATTATCTCATGTTTTAGACCACGTGTCGATCTGAGTTCGGAGAGGATCACGAAGGTCGTTAATAATGATGAGATATAAACAGTTCACAGTCGAGATAGCTTGGGCTGAGCTATCGGTCTAGACTGCAGCTTAATGGTAGTGATGAGTCCTAATCACTAATTATGCTGGTACGGTGGAACGTATTGAAGGATCAAGGGAGATAATGCTCTTCTGATACTGACCCTGTATCAAAGGTGATATAGGTGAAGAGCAACACATCTCAGGCTCTAGCTCGATCTTAACCTTGGTAAACTATTAGATGTATATGTATTCTTCGATGTTACTTTGATTTACGATGATATGAACTTCTCGTTAGTTCATCTTAATCGTGTCGTACTTTGGGTAACACGAAGATGCATAGTATGTCTAATAAGTGTTATCAATAAGCCGTGTCCTATGTGAGTGTAGGCTGACGTTATCCCCTCAGGGAGTTCACAAGGATTATTATACCAAGTCATGCATGCTGATTAAGTTCAGGTATAATAATGAGGTGTGAACGGGTACTACCTGAGGAATAGATGTTAACAATTAGGAGCAGTCATGGTAGCTCTAATTGATTAACGGATATGGAAGGTCTTAAACACGGGGGTCGAACTAAACAAAATACCAACCCAATCTACATAATTGGGACAGAGCGGTGATTCAGCTATGACACTTTAGTGGAGTGCATCATAGTTCTAATGAGATACATGTTCAGGGGTGGACATGGAAATATCGAATTAGATAAGGCCCAACTCTGTATGGTATCCGATCCCTAGGATGGCCCAAACAGACCTCAGGAATCGATCTAAATAGTATTATTGAGTATGGGCTCAATAATTGTACTCAGGCCCAGTATATGATATATATTGGATTTATATCCGTTGGATGGATATTAAATATAATTAATTTAGATTTATATCCAGTGGGATAAGATTAAATCTAATTAGTTATAATTTAATCATTCAAGGATAAGATTAAATCAAATAGGATAAGATTTATTTAATTAAATCTTATGGGGATAAATATCATATATAAATATATTTAGTATATATTTATTTATTTATTCTTCTACTGGAATTAGGATTAAATTCTATTTGTTAGAATTAATTCCGGATATACAGTTGCATAACTGAACAGATTAATTCCTTATTAATTCCGTATTAATAAAGGAATAAGATTTGTAAGTTATTGAAAGAGAATAAATATGGGATTGGCAAAGATATGGTTAGAGATAAATAAGGAATCATATCTCCTTATTTATGTACCATATAAATACTCTAAGTCTCTCATCAGAAACCCTAGCACACATAAGTCGTCATTGTGAGATTGGCGCGAATCCCTAGGGCGAGAGAGAGAGTCGGCTGCGGGTACTGAGTGAGGGAGATCGAGGTTCTAGTGATCTTGAGACGTCCACCAAGTCTCAGATCTCAAGGTGTGGGATCACATCCTAGAAGATCAGAACCGTAGATCGATCAGACACGACTCAGATTGCACGTTCTTCATAATCACAAGGTATGTACTCGAGCCCTTGCATGAACTTATGTGCACGATCGAATCGACACAACCGAACCAAGATCTGGGTCGGGGCGGCTTTCAAACAGCCGTTCCAACAATCTCTTCGACATACTTCCTTTATCCCGTCCAATACGACACATTTCTTTCTACCCATGGATATTCTCGTGCTCGTTGCCTTGTATCACTCTCATGTTCTTCTGTTTGTTATCAACTTGTATGTATATATATATATATATATATATATATATATATATATATATATATATATATATATATATATATATGGGTGAAATCCTGTACAAAATAGGATTATCGCAAAAAATAAAAAAATGATGCATTTTATGCATATAATTATAATGCATGATGCACATAATTATAATGCACAGTGCATTATAATGCATTATCTATACAATCATAATGCATTTTAGTAAAATCATAATGCACAAGTTAATCTACACCTTAGATCACACAGATCAATGGTCCAGATCATTTCTCATTTCTTACAGAACCTGAGAAATATCCTTTAAAATATTTGGAGCACAGTAAAATAATGCTGAATTTTTACTTAAATCTACTTCCATTCCTGCTATAATAGCTCTTTTAATATCTTGTTTCCAAGCTTGATCTATTATTAATACTAAGGCTTTAGTTCCTGTTTCTTGCCTTCCAAATGCTTTTATTCCAATTATTATTAATCCTATATGCGAAAATAATTTATTACTCTTTATTAATTTCTTTATAGTTTCTGGTGATAATATTTCTATAAATTCTGTTGTTCCATCTATTATTCTAGTACTTACTTCTCTACTTCCTTTTATAAAACTTGTATTTATGTTTAACATTCCAGCTTGATATAAAACTCTTGGTTGTAAAATATCAAAACTTGATTATTATAAATTTCTAAATTTCTATTAACATCTATTTCTTCTTCTAATTGTATAGTATTTTGAGAGCTATTACTTCCAGATCCCCTTCTAGAATTTATTATTCTATGTAAAAATGTATCTGAAGTAATAATTTCATTTATATTACTAGTAGAATTTCTTCCTTGTTGTATAGTATGTGATCGTCCTGAGAAAGATCTAAAATTACTCATTTTCTAGGTTTCCAATAATTATATAAACTAGGAGTTGTTTTTCTAGGTCTATCTGGTGGTCCTAAATTTAGGTTATTAATAGCTTGTGTAATATTATCTATATCTTGATTTATAGATTGTTTACCTAATCTTGTTTCTAGTTTGTTAAGAGTTTCACTTAATTGTAAATCGAATTCTCCTATTAATTTTTTAATTTCTAATTCAACTTTCTTTGGTTTTAAATTTTCTATTAAATAATTTAATTGATTTATATCAGTTTTACTAGGTAAATTTTTATTAAGCTGTTTTATTTCTAAAATAATTTGATTATTTTGTTCTTTAATATAATCAAAATTTTCAACAACTTGTTTAAGAAGTTTTTTCTTTTCTTGATTACTATATAATATTTCTTTAAGTAAATTAGTATTTTCTTTTTTATCTCTTTCTAGATTTTTACTAAAACTTATAATTAAATCTGTAATACTATTTAAATGATTTTCTTCTGAATGTATTAAATGTTTAAATTTTTTATCAAATTGACAATCAAAACTATAATTTTCACAAGAAATTTTTCGTTTATCTTTTCCTAAAACCTCAGAATTTAGAGTTTCAGACTGGTAACAAGAGTTCGAATCAATGATTATGAAAAAATCCTATCCTAAAGCTTCAAGTAAATTCTAATTCCATCCTTATTCTTAAGATTAAACATATCCCTTTTTATTATAAAACAAATTTCAACAAACAACACGTGGTTTAAGCGTTTCTCAAAAAATCAAACTCTCCCTTTAATAAAAATATCATTACTGTAAAATACAACTTTATCCTTCACCTAGGCGGGTTCTTAACAAAGAGGACTTACAACACAATGTTGCCTAACAAGTTAAGCCTGTCCTAGTCTTTTAGGCCTCAGAAACACAATGTTGCCTAATAATAAATACCTATAAAGCTAAAATTCTACTTAATAATGAATGCCTACAAAGAATAACCTATGAAAGTTCTCCACCATTCCTTGAGGTCTTGTGATAAACTTGTCGGCTTTGAAATTCTTCTTAATGGCTCTCGATCGTTCTCTCTCGATCGTTCTTTTTATCACCATTTTCTATACAAGCCAAAAAACAAAACAGAAAAAGTATAATAATACAAAAGAGATGGCAGACAATAAGTGACTACCTATCTAATTTTCTGTATAATTTTGAACAGGTGTCTAAAAATCTCGATGTGTATCTGGTATGGTGTCAATACTTCCATAACTTTGCGAGTCTTCAAACATAGGGTTGTCTTCTTTATCTGTATTAATTATTGCATTTTCTTCATCAGTAAGACTATCACCCTCTCCACTGAAAGGAAGGATCATTTTCCAGTTTGGAGTGACCCAAATTTGTAAATAATGTCCTTCAGCAGCAAGTCTATAGTTCATCCATGACTCAAATTTTGGAATATTTTCTGACTTTTGGAAAATTTTAATTTGTTCTTGAGCATGGTGGAATGAGAAATTATCAGGCTCCGTCTTCATGAATAGAGTCTTGAGATATTTTCCAGCATATTCCCTGTCTGTCAAATATATTCTTTTTCGAGCAGGACGATATGTATAAGCTGTAGCTTCAGGAAAAGAAGCCAATATTTTGCTGTATACTTTTGGATTTAGAGCTGAATAAGAAATATTCCCAGCTATGATTAGGAATTTTTCTCCAAACTTATTCATCAGATTTTCAATCTTTTCTGTGTATGTAAATTCCATGAAATCAATCATACCATTATGGTAAAAATTGATTATCATATCATCTGGCATATCTGTTTTGTTTAAATCAATTTGTAACAACAGAGGTCCAGGAATTTTTTCTTGTTCTTCCATCAGATTTCCATCCTGTACTGTGTAATCAGGTCTTTGTATAACTTTTATTCCTTTATATTTTTCTTCATTAAAATAAATTTCCACAAGTTTCTTTTGTAAATTCATAATAACTTCAGGAAATTCATTTAAAACTTTTTCAGAAATAATATCCTCAAGGGCAGGAATAGTGTTTAAAATTGGTTTCATGGTTTCTCTCCAAGGAACGTCAAGAATTCTAGTTTTAAAACTTTCAAAACTTCTTGGAGAAGGGGAATAACCAGATTTATTTTTTAAATTATTAATTTTTTCATTTAACTTTGTAATAGTTAACTCCATAATTGAAATCGTCTGATCTTTAAAAGTACAATCATTTTGTAAAGTTTTTAACTGATTGTTCAGATCAGAAGTTTTTCTTTGAAATTCCACAAGTTGTGATTCATAGTTTTTTAATAAAACAGATTGCTGCTGAATCACACCACTTGGGTTTTCTTGAGCAATTTGAGCAAAACTTTTTACTTCCTCTGGTTCTATATAAAAATCTTGTATACCAAAGGCTTCTCTAGCATTTGCTAAAGCTTCTGAAAAACTGTAAAAACCTTTATAAAGTGGTTTGGGACAGAAAATATATTTTCTAACTGTATTAAAATTATGAAAAACTCCAATTTTTGTCCCTCTGAAAATCACATAATGTGTAAATTTCTTTTGTTGCTCTGGTTTTTGGTTTTGTTCTGAAAAATAAAATGCCAGAGCATTTAAAACTTGCACTTTAAAAGCAGTGGCTTTTGGAAGAGTTTGTATATGCCACAAATTATCAAGAAGAACCTGTTGTTTCTGTGTAACTCTTGAATTTGCTCTAAATTGCATAGCAGGGTTAGAGCATTGTTGTAAAGTTACAGTTCCAAACTGTATATCATTTCTAACTTCTCCCAATTTTGTAAGCTGTATAATCTTTCTGCTGTCTTCATCTGAAGAAATATCCATTCCTTCTGATCTCGAACTTTGAGACTGTATAATTTTCTCCTTGCCTTTGGAAGGTTTAATAATCCTTTTATCCATTTTCTACATAAAAAGACGATTTATTTTTCGAGATAAGAGATCAGCAATATTATTATCTTGTCCTTTAATATGTTCAAATATTATTTTATAATTATTTCCTTGAATTATTTGTTATAAATTAATCCATCTTGTTTTATTAACCTTTTTACTATTAGCATTATTAATAAATTTTACAATAGCTTCACAATCTGTTCTGACAGTAAATTCATTTTTAAGCCATATTTTAAATTTTTCTAATGAATTAATTAAAGCCTGGATTTCATAATCTAAAGATGTCCAATTTAATCCTGTTTTATTAAAATTACCACTAGCATAAGCAGCTATTTTTTCTTCACTTTTTTGACTATATTTATGAGGTTTACAAATTAAAACTGCTCCCCAACCTTCTTTACAACCATCACATTGAATAATTTTATAACTATCATCTGTAGGTAACTCTAGAGGTTTTATATTTTTTACTTCATTTTTAATTTTTTGAATTAATTTTTCATCTTCTATATTAAAATGCCGTTGACCATTTTTAGTTGTCTTACTATATAAAGGGCCAACTAATTTACTAAGATTTGGAATAAATTTTCTAGCATAATTGACAAGTCCTAAAAATGATTGTATTTGTTTTAAGTTAGTTAATTTATTAGGAAATTCTAGAATTTTTGTAGCTATATGGGGTTGTAATTCTATTTTTCCATTCCCAATTTCTAATCCTAAAAATGATATTTTTCTTTTAAATAATTCCATTTTTCTTTTACTAACAACTATACCATTTTGCTCAATTTCTTTAAAAATAATATTTAAATGTTCTTCATGCTCTTTTAGATTATTACTTGCTACAAGAATATCATCAATATAAACAAGGCAGAATTTATATTTTAAAAATATTTTATCCATAAATCTTTGAAAAATTGCAGGTGCATTTTTTAATCCAAAACTTAAAACATTCCATTCAAATTGTCCTTCAGGACAAGAAAATGCAGTCCATGGTTTAAACCATTCTTCTAACTTTAGCTGATTATAACCACTTTTTAAATCAAACTTGCTAAATATCTTTTTGTCTTGAATTAATGCTAAAAGAGTTTCTTTATTAGGTATATTATAACCATCATCTTCACAGTTATCATTTAATCTTTTATAATTATAAACTATTCTAGGTTTTCCTCTTTTTATTTCAGAATGATTTCTTACTATAAAAGCTGTAGACCTATGAGGACTTTCTGAATGTCTAATTAATCCTTGTTTTAACATTTCACTAATTTGTTTTCTAAATTCTTCTACATCTTCTGCACTATATTCTCCATTTTTAGTTCTTATTGTTATTTCTGGTAATTTTATATTTATTTTACAAATATAATTAACTCTTGTTTTAGTAATATCTTCTCCTATTAATCCTAATTTTTCTAATTTCAATATTATAGGATAATTTTTACTTTTAGTAATATCAGGACCCTTTTCTAATTCTTGTGAAATAAATTGTGATAATAACATTATAGCCTCATTTTCTATAAAATTATTTTGTTTATTTTGAACTTGTTTTAAAAAATCTAATTCTCCTAGTCCACCACGCTTTCGAGCAAACTCTGATGTATGTGTATATCTATGTGTTGGAAAACTGTAAACTTGTTTACTTAACGTAATAAAGTTTTTTGCAATTGTAAGGTTACCATTTAAACTAGTGATAAAATTTAATCCTAATAAGAAATCTTTAGAATTTGTTTCCTTTGGATTTATTATAACTTGAGGTAAATCATATTTAAGACTATAATTTCCTGCAAATTTAAAAATTGTATTCCAGCCGGTTCTAAACAATGTGTTATTTTCATTATTCTATTTTCAACTGTTCTTGTTTCCATTTTATAATTTAATAGCTTATGAAATTTAGGATCTACTAAGCTATATCCTATTAAGCTTTTAGTACTTCCTGTATCTAATATAGCATTTAGATCTACATAATTTTTATTATCTATCCATAATCTACATTGAATATTTATTAATGTTGCTGTAGCTGGATTTTTAATATTGCTATTGTTATTATTATTTATTAAAATTTTCTCTTCTTCTTCTACTTGTTCTGCCATTTTATTTATTTCAATATTTTCAAATTTATTATATTCATTGAACATAAATTCTATAGCTTCTACTCTTTTCTGTATTTCATTATATTTACTTTCTAATTGTAAATATTTATACTTATGTAATTCTAACATTGCTTCATGTTTTTCTAATTTTTCTATATATATATATATATATATATATATATATATATATATATATATATATATATATATTTTGCTTTATTGTCTCACTACAATTTTGTTATGGTGTCAATATGTGTTTTTGCAGGTGCTAGAGATGATGCGCTAAGTACCGGTGAGCTCTAAATTTATTTATTTTTAACGATTTAATTAAATTATCGAATATGAGACATTTGATTTTATGCATTCAGCTGAGCTAGGTTAATACATGCACAAAATGAGATCTAATTAATTTTAGCTATCATAATATGTTCCGTTCTATATATTATAAACACACCGATAAATTCGCTCTTTTCTGATCTATACCAAAATTAGATAAATACTCTTAGTTGAATTTCAAGATTAGAAAATAGCTGATTATCATCTTATATTGAGTAGGAATGCCAAATAGAAAATTTGTCTCTCTGAATTAATATAAATTAGAAAATAATCAACAAGGAAAAATAAACATGCATATATAAAAATTAGACTGCAATTAAAGAGTAAGTTTCTACATAATCTCATCACTAAATCACTTGTAATATCGCATTCCATCATCTCAGGCTTCGTTTCAAGCATTATAATGTTATGTGCGCCAAGGTTCATCTTTTGTCTCATCGGTGTGTGGATTTTGATCTACAAATTTCGAACAAGGCATTTGTCACATTACGAAACAATCGAATCCTTCCTACAAAGTGACGCCAAGCTCGTGCCGATAAGGTACTCCTACTCGAACATAAAGAACATGACTAGAAATTTTAGGGAAAAGTTAGGAGAAGGGGGTTATGGTTCTGTCTACAAGGGAAAGCTTAGAAGTGGCGGTCATGTAGCTATAAAAGTGCTCGGAAATTCTAAAGCAAACGGTCAAGACTTTATCAATGAAATCGCGACTATAGGAAGGATCCACTATGTCAATGTCGTAAACCTAGTTGGATACTGTGCACAAGGATCCGTGCGTGCTCTCGTATTTGATTTCATGCCTAACGGTTCCCTTGAAAAGTACATTTTCAACCGGGATAACAAGAACACCTTGAGTTGGGATAGAAAATTTGAGATTGCAGTTGGAGTGGCACGAGGGATTGAGTATTTGCATCGAGGGTGTGACATTCAAATCTTGCATTTCGATATCAAGCCTCATAATATACTCCTTGATGATAAGTTCGTCCCAAAAGTATCCGACTTCGGGCTAGCCAAATTTTGCTCGATAGAGAAGAATACGATGACCATGACCGCTGTCAGAGGAACCATAGGCTATGTCGCTCCTGAACTGATCAACAGAGGCATTGGTCGAGTGTCTTATAAAGCTGACGTGTATAGTTTTGGAATGTTGCTGATGGAAATGGTGGGCTTAAACAAAGACAAGGGAGAAAAGGCTGGTGATTCTAGCAAGTATTTTCCATATTGGATATATGAACAGTTTAATCAAGGCATGGACATCACAATGGGGAATGTCGTCGATGAAATTGATGATAGTGATGATGTGCAGAAGCTTGGTCGGAAGATGACAATAGTTGCATTATGGTGCATACAGATGAATCCAGACGATCGTCCGTCGATGAACAAAGTGTTGAATATGTTGGAAGACGATGTCGAGCGTCTGCGAATTCCGGAATATCCATCGGAATTGGCACAGATGCCGGTAAACGGGGACGGTAGCTGGGGTACGTGCTCAAGTGACTCTGCATCCTTGCTGCACCATAATAATGTTTCTTTGCCTAGTGTTGAGATAACTATTGACGAGTGAGCACCTTTGACTATGTCTTATGATTAGCAAATACATATACTTTGTAATAGTGTATTGAAGAAGCAATAACCTTGTATATGTGGTTTGACGATTTTTAAGAGTTTATTTTTATTTTTCTTTCTTAAATTTTATTTAGGAAAAGATAATTGTAATATTGATAATTGATGAAGCATTAGTATCAAAGGTTGTGGTTGACTGGGGAGTGACTGCAGCAAATATGTCCACATCGAGAATTTAGCATGTCATGTTCCTTTGAACCGGTCAAAATGGGCAACATGCACCTCTACAATTTGGAAAATCGACCACAATTTGGATCTTAGTGATCTATCCCTTTCATTTATATTGGGTCATTTTTCTCATCGGAACGTTTCATTCATTTCAAACCATTTCTTAATAAAATAATTGTGACCCAATTAGTTAGGTTTAAAATCAAGTAAAATAAACAAAAATTAAGAATAAAGAAAAGAAAAGAAATTAAAAGGGCTAAAACTTGGGCTGCTATTGCGAATAAGATTCTCTGTTGTATTTGTAAATAATTGACATGTGACAAGTTATAGGGTTTAGAAATTTCAAAAGGTTAGGTTATATATTTTCTTTATAAATATAAATCTTAAATTCTAAAATATCGATTATGTCACATGTCAATTATCTACAAATGCAATGACAATAAATGATTCTAACCACCAATATTGTTGTGTTAATTCATGCGGACACAATGGTGGAGCCACCTTAAGCCCACTCCAACTAATGTTTTTTTATTTTTAGTTCTTGAATTTTTCGATCATTATCGAATTTTATTCTCGTCAGTCCATGACAACTGTGAAAAAAATGAGTATTATATTCTCATCTCGTTTATATTACTAACCAACCCAAACTCCGCCATGAAAAATTCCTGGCTTTGCCACTGTGAACATATAGCCTCACGTCCTTCTAATTAACTTCTAAGCTCAATAGTAAAATCGTACGGGCTTAGACCCAATAGTAAATAATATCATACTAATGTGGTTCAGTAGCTCGTCTGACGGTCCATAACATATAAGCACTAAATGCTTAGTCACCCGCACAACTACTTTTTTCTTGCGCGTGATGACCGCTGCACTCAAGTCTTGTTGCCTATTAAGATAAGAGAAGTTTGTGGAGTAAAAATCATGCCAAGCCAAGCAAGAACCATGATCACCACTCAAACCCTTTACACCTTCCTCACTTACTCATCTCTTTAAGATAAGAGAATGTTTTGGCGGGGCTTCGACCTCTTCATGACTTGGGCCTCCTAGTTGGATTCCTTCCGCTGTATCCAGAATATTCGGCCCACTATCTATGTCTAAACCAACCACACTTGCTAGCTCTTTCCCCGTCTCTTCTCTATCTCTCTATAACTTCACCAGTTTCACTGCTTCTCCTCACGAAATCTCAAGTTTTTATAGCTACCTTTATGTGCTCGAGCCCACCCTTATTAATTTTATAAGCTGCCCAAATCCGTTGAAGAATCCTTCCCTTTTCACAGCTGATATAACTCATGACTGTAATAACTCATCATCGGATAGTAGGTATACTTATGTGCACTATTGAGGGGGTGTTTGGCTAATAAGCTGGTCGAAACAACTTCACTTATAAGTTGTTTGATTGTTTATAAGCTCTTTCAAATAAGCTTTAATCAAGCAGTACCCCTAAGTAGTTTATACAAAAGATAATTGATCCTTGACATCAACTCCTTTTTATTTGTGCTTATATGCAGATAAATTTAGAAGCTTGTTCGCCAACAGGCTCAATAGTAAGCATTCCTCATACTCCATGCTTGCCTCAAGTCAATTATAGTATACTACTATTAATCATTCGCATGCTTCTTGCACGCGCGTGTGTGTACATACGACTAATTCCAATAATTTCAGACTATAATCTTTTATTATACGTGTTTAAATATGCAGGCCCTCTCCTAATTATTCCGGTCATTCTAGGTGCGTCACCCCCTTAATTTTGATGTCTCAATCGTGTCTAAAATGTTGATTTTTACTAGTTTTATGCAAAAAATATTTTATCATGATTTATTTTATTTTTATTATTATTTTAATATTGTTATATTTCAACATTTAATTTCACTTCTATTGGTTATATTACTATTAACAAATTTAATTTTTATTTTTACAAAATATACTCCATATGTACTACTTCACTAGTTATATTTCTTTTTCGCCAAGAGATTTTAGGCGTAAATATTAAAAGTAAAAAAGTGAGGATTCCGCATTAAAAAGTAATGGTTAAATCATTCTATTTTAGGAAGTGAAATTGCTTAAAATAACCTAATGGAGTGTGTCATATAAAGTAGTGATATTTAACTAATAGTAACAATGAAGATTTAGGATATAATTGAGATACTGAATCCGAAACAATCCACAGCGTTTTCTTAAACTATTGATTTGAATAGTCTGATAATTTCATAATTATATGCAACCTCTGATCGGAACCGATCGATCGAGTTTCTAATTTGGTGAAAAATATTGCACAGCTATGTTATGTGCGGCGGTGGGCCCACCTGTAGTGGCCCTCGTTGGATTAGAGTGTACATATACATATATATATATATAGGATTTTAATTTTTAGTTATAAATATCAGTTATGACCCACAAACTATATCAATTTTTATTATAAAATAAAATAAAATAAACATTATACAAGGATCTCATCTGGTACCCTTGCTATTGATTTATTCAAAACTATTGTAAAGTATAAGGATGATGGAAAATTAATGAATACTACTCCTTTCATCTACTTTCATCGTACTCTCTTCGTATCATTATTAGTGATTCCGTTTTCTAGACGTACGAGCATGGCGGACGGGAGGGGTACTTGTTTTGCTTCAACTACTTACATACTGTTGTTTGTATGTTTTTGCAGCGGTCAGAGAAGATGCGCTAAGTAGCGGTGAGCTATAAATTTACTAACGTACCACCTCCACTATTATTATTATTACATGCACGAACATAAAACTATACATGTTAATAATATCCCTAATATTTACCCTATACCAAAATTAGACAATACTATAGCTCATATTAAAGATTAGAAAGAAGATGGTTATCTTATATTGATTGGGAAGGCCAAACATAAAAAATTTCTCTCGTATAAATTAGAAAATAATCTGAATTAATAATCTTTCTACAAAGTACTATTTCTAAAACTAATAAACTGTTGGAATCTAGACCGGGGGTGAACGGAGGCATTTGCAGGGGCTTGCTCAGAGCAAGGCTCTACTGAACTTTACGCAGCGGAAAAACGAAAATAAGAATTAAAACAATGGATACGAAAATGGTTTTCCTGCAAGATATATGAATAATATCTTGCAAGTGCCTCAAGGCCAAAATATCCACTATAAGAAACAATGAATAACGAAAATACAAGTCGAGAAAAAGGGCAATAAAAAAATACTAACACAAGACAAACTAACTATGCACTAAGCTAGCCGTCCTATGCTAATAATAAACTCTCAATGACCGAGGTAGTATAAGTATATTAAACATGTACAAAATTTAGACTACTATTAAAGAGCAATCTTCTAGATAATCTCATCACTAAGTCACTTACAATATTGCATTCTATTTCATTATCTCAGGCTTCGTTTCAAGCATTATAATGGTATGTGCGCCAAGGTTCATCTTTTATCTTATCGGTGTGTGGATTTTGATCTACAAATGTCGAAGAAGGCATTTGTCAGATTACGAAACGATCGAATCCTTCCTACATAGTGACGCGAAGCTGGTGCCGATAAGGTACTCCTACTCGAACATAAAGAAGATGACTAGAAAATTTCGAGAGAAATTAGGAGAAGGGGGTTATGGTTCTGTTTACAAGGGAAAGCTCCAAAGTGGCGGTCATGTAGCTGTAAAAATGCTCGGAAAATTCAAAGCAAACGGTCAAGACTTTATCAATGAAATCGCGACTGTTGGAAGGATCCACCACGTCAATGTTGTAAACCTAGTTGGATATTGTGCACAGGGATAGACCTGCCCATTCACAATGAACCGGCGGGCCAGGCCCGGAACCGGCCCGTCGGTCAACGGTTTTTAACCGGCCCGCCGGTCAACGGGCCGAAAACCGGCCCGGAACCGCCTGACGACGGGCCGGTTACGGTTCAAGAAGGTGAAGGCCCGTTAACCGGCGGGCCCAAACCGTCGGGCCTCCATATAAACCGGCGGGCCTAAACTTTGCAATAAAACCGGCGGTTAACCGAAAAACCGCCGGTTAAACCACCATGTACATGTGATTTGGGCCATATTTAGTTGAGAAATGGGCTCCTAAAATTAAAAATAAAACATTTAAATTGGGCCCATGTTCTCAAACCATAAATTGTTGATATAATAAAATACTTATATATTAAATATTTAATACAATAAATACATTAGAAACCCTATAATCAAAATCAGAATCGCGACTCCATCCGCTTCTTTTCTTCTTCTTCTTCTACGGCCGCTTCTTCTCCTTCTTCTTCTCGTGCCATACATCCTCTTCTCCGACGAATCTATTGTCACGCTGCTCCATAGTTATCCACACCTTTTCAATTTAGTTCTTCATCTTTTCTTTTTTTCTTCTTCTTCTTCTTCTTCTTCTTCTTCTTCTTCCCATTTTCTTCATCTATAGATTTCCGGCCAAATTGCCGCCCCACCACCAGCGGCGTCGCCGCCAAACCCCCCATGTCGTCTTCCCATCGACTGGCTCAACCGTCGATATAGGTTTGCCGACTTTTGGGGGCGAGCCTAGCCGTCGATTTTTTCAAAAAATTTAGGGTAAAAACCGGCAAAAACCGGCCCGGAACTGCCGGTTTTAAAAACCGGCCCGTAACCGTGAGTCCTGTAGACGGGCCGGTTACGGTTTGAATTTTCAGGAACCGTGAACCGCCGGGCCGCGGCCCGGAACCGGCGGTTTAGGGCCCGGCGGCAGGTCTACACAGGGATCTAACCGTGCCCTTGTATTTGATTTCATGCCCAAATTCTCTTCAACATATGTCAACATGTACCAACTCAAAGAGATGCTCAGTTCTTCTATTTAAAACTGGAAAAGAATTCCTTGTCTGTTTAGCTCGAATACAGACCTCACACCTTTCAATTATATCTATCATGTCCTTCATCATTTTCCCATCCAAAATTCTCATATGCTGCATAGTAGTAAGAGAAGGATGCCCAAGAGCAATATGCCACTCCAACAGATTAAGATCTCTGGGGTTAATCATATTGCAACAATACCTTTCAATAAATGTCTCCATAAGATATAAATTCCCCTTCATTCTGGCAATGGCTAACACTTGATCAGTGTTATTCCTCTGGAAAACACAATGATCCTTATAGAATAGACACTTAATCCCATAGTCTTGTATAAGCCTAGCCACTGACAAAAGATTGTGAGTAAAGCCTGGAATGTATAACACATTGATAAGCAGTATATCCTTGGTTAACTTCACCTTTCCACCATGTGTAACCAGTTTGGATGTATCATCTGGAAGATGAATATTGATTGGCTTCTCAAGCCTATAGGTAGTACACAGAAGTAGTGGATCACAACAGATGTGATCACTAGCTCCTGAATCCACTATCCATACATCTTTACCCATACTAGGTAATACACTAAAGGCATAGTGACCATCAAAAGGAGTAGATTGAGCAGGTGCCTCATGCACAAAATTTACATCTGCTTTAGGCTTTCCTTGTGCTGACTGCTGCATGTAAGTATGTAAATACTTGGCTATCTCAGACTGCACTAACTTCCCTATATCTTGAGTAACCTCCTTTTGTCCAATTCCTTCTTGAACAGACTCAACTTCCTCATCATTCTCAACCAGATTCACTCTTCCTTGTGGTTTGTTGTCCTTCAACTTCTTGTACCAATCTGGTACTCCATGAAGTTTGAAACATTCACTTGCTTCATGTCCTGTACCATGACAGTGTGTGCACTTCAACCTTCTCTTTTGTTCTTTAGTAAGCCTAGGTTTAAACTGCCCATTCTGATTTGCATCATTCTGGGATCCACTTGAGTATTTGTTAAACTGCCCTGCGTTCATACTCATCAATCCACTTGAATCATAGACTGAGGTATTCAACTGTTTCCTATCCTCTACCTGTACAACTAGTGAATATGCTCTCTCAATATCAGGCAGTGGATCTATCATCATTATTTGATCACAAACTGATTCATACTCATCATTAAGGCCTTCCAAAAATTTCATCAGCCTTTGCTGTTCCTCTCTAGCAAGCACTTGACCCCTAGCTCTACATACACATTCAATAAGAGGTAATACAGCATCCAGTTCATCCCATAGTGCAACTAGGTTATTGAAATACTCTAGTACACTTTGATTACCCTGAGAATATTTGAATATCTCTCTCTGTAATCTATACACTTTTGGTCCATTCCTTCTACCAAATCTCAGTGTTATAGCTTTCCACAATTTCAGTGTGTTATCAATGTGTGTGAAAGCATTAACAAATTCCTTAGATATAAAATTAACAATCCAAGCAGAAATCATTAGATCCACTTTCAACCATCTTTATAATAAGAATTACTCGTATCTGGCTTAGGAAAACTACCATCAATCAACTCAAGTTTGCTTCGAGTAGCTAAAGCTCTACGTATAGACTTATTCCAGTTTATGAAATTAGTACCTGTGAGCTGAGCATTCACTAGCTGCATCCCTGGATGATCAGATTTCTCCAGATGCAAAATCTCACGAACTTGCCGAACTGTAAATCCTGCTGGAGGTATGATATCATCATCATCTCCATCATCAAATCCACCACCTCCATTCGGTCCTGGTCCATTAGGAGGAGGTCTTCTATTCGATCCTGATTCCTCGCGAGGTCCTGATCCGTCCGATTCTTCTCCATCGTTCTTCAATCCAAACGCACCAGCTACCTCATCCTCTACTCGACGTTCCCACACCTCTCTTCGTTGTTGTTTCACCATCGAAAACAACAAATCTCAGCTCAAAATCAGAGTTACGCAATGAAAAACCCTAGATTCCCGCTCTAGATACCATGAAGAAATCGAAAGTAAAGAGGAGGAAGAAGATATTTCATTTCAGAGTACTGCAAAAATACAATAGAATATCCAAAAATCATACTCGAAAATACGGTTAGCACAGTATATATACTATGCTAACTACCAGTGTACAAAGTCGTGAAAACAAAATAAAAGAAACGCTATGCGACTATTCCCTATTACATGTCTTGATCTACACCGTTGATCTTTAAGTAAGATCAACGGTCATTATTTAAACTAATACATGCTACAGGGTTCGAACCTCAACTGTAGCAAAAACAAAACCCTATTTATTCTCCATCTTCATCTTCTTCACTTGAACTCCATCACCATCTCCACTTAGCTTCGTATGCACTTCATGTATAACTTCTTCAACTCCCAGTTCCTGCATACTTCTATATAAGAAATGAAGTTTTTCGGTGAGGGAGTCGGCCTGTTTTTGGCTGAAGGTTATCGATGATATGCATAACGGAAACAAGAGCTGCGTACGCCGCCATATATAGTTTCGAACTTGTTTTATTCCTTTGAAGTTGAAGGTAGGAGAGGGGAGAATTTGAGAGCAGAGTAATGCAAAGCAAAAGAGATTTCAAATTCAGTTTCAGTCCAGTGTACACACTGTAATTTATTTTATTCAAACTTTTTTATCTTATCTTATCTTATCTTATTTTATTTTATTTTATTTTATTTTACGTTGAATTTTAACGTCGGTATTCCTTATATATTTAACGGAAAGTATGACTTTTCCGTTATCAATTATGCCACATCTATATCTATATCTATATAATATATAAAAACAAAAAACGAGGGTTATTTTGGTATTTTCACTTCTATTTTTAGGGGTATTTTAGTATTTTGCTAATTCAAATATATAAAAAGGTTTATGCTATTAATCGTAATTCTAATTTACACCTCTTCCCTCGGTGGTTGCACAACCCTACCGAAGCGGCGCCTCTATTCATAATCTATATATACGCCCAATAAAAAAAACTTAATTTGTGTTGCCGTCCCAAAATTAATTTAACACATTGGATTAGTAAGATTGGAAGACCGCAAGAATTATCGGTATCATCTCCGTCAACCGCGCGCTGTATCTCCGTCTTTACTCTTTTATTGCCTTCTAGATGAATTTCCCGGCTTCTCTGAGGTACCATTTCTTACCATCTCCTTCTACTGAACTCCGAAACACTTGGTTAGACTCTGTACATCGACTTTTCTTCTTATTCTATTTGATTCCGTTTTGTTACATTCAAATTCGATTGTACTAAACCGGTGGGAAAAATTCTCATGCTTGAAATAACTTACTGCCTTACTAGCAATATTCGTTTTGTTATGGGTAATGGTTGAAGTCGGTTCCAAAGCACTGAACCATTTGCTGAACTATTTGCCTAGGACCTGTAAAACTATTGCTTTTCGCTGTGGTTATTTTGGTAGAGGGGGGAAATGTGTACATACCTAATGGAGGACAAATAGAACTTTGCAAAGTTCAAGTTAAATAGTGAAGAAGAGCAAGTAGAATGTAAACATACTCTTCGGATGGACGAGTTGAAGAGTTGAGGATCTCCAATACATACGAACCATAGGGGGTTCTTTTCAATAGCTTGGTTGTGCCTTATTCGACATAGTCGAGAGTGCTCGTGACTTTGCAACACAAGTCATATGTAAATTTTCAACACTACGAACAAATTTGTATGTTTTAGAAAAGCTTGATCAAACTCGGGAGAATCTTAAATGACAAGTAATTTATCGTTTTAGTTACTAAGATGTGATATTCTTGCAGGGCATTGTGAAAAAAAGTGAGCAGATAGAGAGTGAGTGGCGTAACTTTGTTGCAGCCTATGTGGCTGCCTTTTCTCACTTTGTAAAGGAGATAGGTGAGTTTGTTCTGCTAACTAAAATCCACACGTTTCTTTACATGCTTTCATGGCCTTGTGTGCTTATAACCATCATATTATCTTTTTGTATTGCATTGTGATACCATGTGCCATCTAATATGATTATATTATTGTGACTGAATAAATTCATTACTTTATTGTGCATGGTTACCAAGTTTCTTTTAATATTGAAAGATATAATCTTTCAACGGAGGAAACGTTTTTTTTTTTACCTAGTATAATATTTGTTGCGATATCAGCAAGATAGTATAAAATTTCAAGAAGACAATTAAAATATCAACTTTTCATGGTAAAATTGCTTTTTTAGCAACTCTTATAAGAACATGTATAAAACACTTCCACTCACATTGCCTATTAATTTCCTTTTGATTTTGTTTGTTGATCTGGAAAGATTCATAAACAAAAAGAAAAAAAAATATGAGATGCAAAATGTAGTAGATATTTGAAATAAGACAAAAACTCCTGTGAGGCGAGGCTGGACTCACAATGCGGCCGGATCCACTTGACCCGCCCAACCCGACCCGAACCCGGCCAATATATTAAAAAAAAAAAAAAAAAAAAAAAAATACTCCCCGACTCAAGTGCAGAACCCCTGAAACCCGACTGACAGAACTCGTTCCTTCGCCACCGCGTCGCCGCTGTTCCTCCGCCACCGCGTCGCCGTCGTGAATCATCTTTACTCACTTATGTCAAGTGAAGCAGCCAAGATATACGATATCTCACAGCCGAGAATAAGATTATGTGCGAAACTTGTTAGAAATAGATTTTCATGTTGCATCAAGTGTTACCAATACCGTTCCTAACAAAACTTATGAAAGTAATGTTGTGCTATGGTACGTGCTGATAATGTTTCATTAATTATATTGTGAAACTTGATGTATGAGACGTATGACACATTTTCATATGTTTATTGAATTGTTTGAAATTTTTAGTGAACAGAAATGTTGTCAAAATCTGATCTGACCGTAATAGGTTTGAGATTGCATTATTCTCTATTAAGTTCAAATGGAGATGTTGGTCATGTGTACCAACACTGTTGTATTACTTTGAACTTGATAAGTATGAACAGACTCGTTTTAATCTTTCCTTCCTATATCTGATATCTATTATTTAACGTTTGTTTCTGCCGTAGAAAGAAAAGATTAAGGGGGAGATTGTTAAGTTCAAATGGAGATGTTGGTTCATGGTGTTACCAACATTCTCACATTGGTTTGAACTTGATAGTTTCGAGTAGATTTGTTTTAATCTTTCCTTTATACGATATTGTACTTATATTATTCTTTATTCTTTAATATTTATTTGTGTCGCAGGAATAAGAGATTAAGGGGGAGATTGTTAAGTTCAACGGAGATGTTGGTTCATGGTGTTACCAACATTCTCACAGTGTTTGAACTTATAGAAAGATTTATTATGTAATCTTTCATTCCTGCGATATCGATTTATATTTTATATTTTATTTATTTTATTATTATTAAAATACATAATATAGAATAGAATAACCATCAGAGAATGAAAGCAGGATCATGGCGTGTAACACCCTAACTCACACTGTAACATCCTAATTCAAAATAAACATTTAAGCGGAAACATAAGAATATATTTTTTTTTCCTAAAAGAAGTAAAGTAAAGAAATAAAATTTCAAATAAATAGAACTACTGAAAAACATGATTTAGGATTCATGGAAACCTTGATAATATACACCATGATTCTTAGTATTTACACCCCAACCATATTTACATCAAAAGGATATGATTTCTAGTTAACAAAAACTTCAGGAGTAGTCGATGCAAAATATGACTTCTAATATATAATGATGAGTCATTCGACCACGGCACGCCTCCGAGCTTAATCACCTGAAAAATATATTAAATGTGGGTGTGAGCATACAAAGTATACTCAATGTGGGACTTTATGCATTATCATCCAAGTTAATAAAATGGTAAACACGTATGATCAACATCAAACTTCACATCATTCCCGCCCTTGGCGGCATAACTCGTTGTGCACAACTAAGTGAGAGCATTCAAGGACACTTATCAGGGTAACGGTCCTGCTACTCACAAATCTTCATAACATAAACGAGAGCACCTTAAGGACACTTTTCAGGATAACGGTCTTGCTCTCTTCAAATTTCATTTATCACAATTTTAACACACATGGCAATCAAGATATTAAAATGGATAACAATATCAACAGCATAACCTTAAGTAAATCACCACACCTTAACCTTCAACTTGAAAATTATGTCGAACAATCGAAACAACTTATCATCCTAGTCGCGCCGCACCTAGTTACAAGTATAAAATTAAGTAACCTCTTAAAGCAAAATAATAGGTACTTCATATATAATTCATGGAACTTAACTTATCTTATTTCTAGCATCATGAGAATTATATTTATCATCTATATAACAATTAGCAGCAATACACATTATCAAGACCAACATTTCAAGTCTATTTCAAAACAAAGCTTAAGACATTCAAAGCTATGACAAAACCCACAATTTGCCATGCCAACTTCCCAATTTCAAACATAGAAAAGAAGCTGAGATTTTAGTCTTTAAAAACCCCCCAATGATGTCAGATTTTTAACTTGAAATGAACCTTAAATTGCATTGACACAAATGCACTGAAAATTCCCGTAGCAGACTGCACAACCTAACTTCGAAGGACTATAACTTTTTCGTTTGAACTCCAAATGAAAATCCAAAAATAGGTTTGGAAAGCTAACAAACAGAGGTTTCCAATGATACCTAATTTGTTAGGGTTTAACTGGAATAAACCCCCAGAATCGTAACAGAACAGTTGAGCTAAAAATCCCGCAGACAGATTGTACACTCTGACTTCGGAGGCTCATAACTTTCTCATGTAATGTTCGATTAGAAATTCGAAGATACCGCTAGAAAGCTAATGAAAAGTGGTTTCTAATGGTACCTATTATGCTAGGTTTTAACCGAAGGAAACGCCCAGAATCGGGTCTGAAAGGGGGCTGCTGTGACAGACACGAAAAAACAGAGCAATAGATTTGTTTTCACTATCACCCGTGCAACAACGGTGATATGGCTGACATGAATCAAAGCTAGATATGAATCAAAACGTGAAGAATTAAACCACAAGATACTTTTCTACCCATGGCTGAGAAACCCCCAACAAATTCATGAATTCCTACTTTACCCATATACTCACCACCAAAACACAAGAAAACTAAAGATAACCAAGTAATTAGAGTAGGGTTCTTACCTTGCTGCACAAAGATGAAGAGAGAATCGAATCTGAGAGAGGGACGAAGAAGAAAGGGAGAGAAGAAATGAAGGCGGTGAAGAAGGAGAGAGACGTCTAGCGGGAGAGAAAGAGTGAGATTGGTTCTACGAGATTCTTTTCCCTTCCTTATCTTCTCAATCCTTATAATTATTTAATTTTGAATAGATTATATATAAATGGGATATTTTAATTAAACTACTATTTTAATAAAATCACATAATATATATCTAATTCAAGCTTCAAAATTCCTACAATTATTTTTTTCCCTTCTCATGTTCTAGACTCATCTTATTATCTCTTATTTTTTACTAGTGACGCATCGTAGCTTCGAGTTATTCTAAATATAAGGCAACTAAACTTATTTGCAGTCTCGACTTTTAGACTAGAGGCGCGACGACTTAGACTAATACGAGCTCAACAAGCATAAATATTCATGAATTTCATATAGAAAGATTTAAACATTTAAAAATAAATAGACTCACATTAAAGTTTATTCGGGCTGTGACATGGCGCGTTCCCTGGCGGTTCCATAGAATAAAGCGGAGCGGTTGAAGAAAATCTACAACCGGCAAAGCATCATATAAAAGGAGAAGAAACCACTCTTCTTCAATTGACGACTTGGGAAAAGAAGATCAGAGAAGATTCTAAAGGTTCAACCCGGCGTCCAAGTTGTCTGCCGGAGTGAAGCAACACCAATGTTGGATTATGGTGTCTCAGCATTGGTTGTTGTAAACACAAAGGTAGATGATGTGTTTTGGTAAGACGACTTTGGGAGAAGAGATAAGAAAGATGTTCTGATGATTTGACTGCCGTTGTCTGTGTTGTTTAACTGATTGAAGTAACCCCAATGTCTAATTTTAGATAGTGGTGTTGCAAACATGAAATCAGACAACACATTTATTGATCAATCTTATGTACCGATTGATCTGTGTTAGTGTAGAATTCTTAGGCAGATTTAGTCTGAATTGTTTTTTACACTTTGCAGTTGTACGTAGATTAGTTCTGATAGAGTTAAGATACGTTATTGTTCGAATCCTTTAGGCAGTATTAGAGTCTGTAAAAGTTCGAGCATTTTTTATTCACTCATGTTGTAATAGATTAGGTATTCAACTTAGTGAATTAGCCGTGAGGCACTCGCAGGTTTTTAACCTGTGAAAAAAATTATATGTTGTGCAAATTTATCTTCCGCTGCATGTTAGTCGTCAGTGTTATGAACATCATGATCTAACATTACTCTAAGGTTTGCGCATGTTTATCTTTTACGTAGTAATTCACAACACTGCAAACCTGTCATACTACAACACTTGTAGTATCACGTTATTTTTTTTTAAATCCATTTTAAAATTCATCATCTGGAAGCGTAGAAAAGTGTGCCAAAAATTACAAAAAGAAATAACTCAACTTGAAAGAGACAAGGGAAGTATAAATTTGCATGTTCAAGATCACAAGTGTACCCGATTCACTTGACCTTGCCGAAATAATAATTATTTGAATCACTCCACTAATGGAAGAATCAACTACTTAACAAAACTAGCAACAACATCTATTCGATAAGAAGACCTAATAATATTCAAACAAGACTTATCACATGTCAACAGATCTACGCCGTACTGACTTAAAGCTATCAAGTTGGATTATTGTTGTAATTATCGTTTGTGCTCAATCGATAAAAATTCTCAATTCTATACACCATCTGACACTCTCGAATACAAGACATATTAAAGTGATACGTACAACCTAGATATCTAACTGTATAATAGACAAACTCAACCTTACTATTGTTAACAAATATACTAAAATTGCTTAAAAGAGTATATGTATTCAGTTAAAAATGAAAATCACATTTGTAGATATAAATCACACTCCAAAGTAAATATTAAAATCACTATCTCTGTAACACATAACTTTATGAGTCTACCCTATGAATAGATAGAGTTCAACACTCAATGAAGGTTATAAGAGTGTTCAAAGTCAAATAATTCAATGTGTTCAAATTCATCATATTCAAGCTCTTGTATCATCCCGTTCCCAAGGTAAATATGCCAATACTTCTAATAACATACGATGATATAGAGGTTGTCCAAAATTTATGCGCCTTGACAAAATAAAAATAACATCAAAGCAAATCGGAATGGTAAATGAACTCTAATTTTTTTTGGAGTGTTCTTAATTCTAGAGATCTACTCTATCATGCCAAACTTAGGCTCAAATCCATATCAAAAGCATATCCAACTATTATCCTACTCATACAAAGAGAGTCATTGTTGAAAATTAATTCAAAACTCAAACTTGATTGCGCATTAGGAAAACAATTAAATCAAAGCGTGTTTTAAACAAAACAATTAAAAATGAGCTTGAAAAGGTGGGAAAATCATTTTAGTTATGAATTATGGTTACTATTTTATAAAAGAGGCAAGGACAAAAATAGTCAATCTCATAAGAAAAAAGTCTTTTTTAGCCAATATTAATAAAATGGTCTAATTCTAGCCACTTTGGACTTTTTCTACCAATTATACCCTTACTACTTAAAAATAGACTAAATAGAAAATGACTTGTCGTGCACACGAACACGAGCGAAATTGTCTTAAGTTCCCAGTCGTGCACACGAACACGAGCAAAATCGTCGTAAATACTCGGTCATGCACACGAACACGAGTGAAACCGTCGTAAATACTCAGTCGTGCACACGAACACGAGCAAAACTATCGTAAGGACCCAGTCGTGCACACACGAACACGAGTAATTGTGAATTCGTGTGGACGGGATTCATGTGGAGGCTAGTTTCATTAAGGGTATACAAGTCATTACACATTAAAAATGGTTAGAATTAGACCATTTTATTTATAGTGGCTAAAAAAGACTTTTGTCTTATGAGAATGACTATTTTTGGGTATTCTCTCTTTATAAAATCGCTAAATTAACTAAGAGAAATTGATTCAATTTTTGTACAAAAGTTCATATAAATTGTTGCAGTTGATTATTATTCTAATTTAAATAGAGATTATACGTGCAACGCACGTTATATTTACTAGTTCAAACAAAAATATGAAATATTGGAATCACTACCACTATTTAACATATGTTCATACAAAAATATGGTTTACTGGAATCACTACTGCTATTTGTAGGATTTGAATGAAAGTTAATGTGCAGCATGCTTAGCCTATACTACTATAAGTAAAACATCTCTATATAAATCTCACATTCCCGCCATAAATTTCATTTCTCTAATCCTTCCACCCCACGAAACGAGCCCTTTCTCAAAGAAACCCCAACCATTTTGTCTAGGAATATGAATCTTCGCTCCGACATACACCCCCACAACACGAGCCCCGCCCTACATACCTCTTGCCAACCCGTCCTCCTCCTCTTTCTCTTGTTGTCGTGAGCAGCTTTCCTCATACGATCATACCCCTAAATATTCCGAAAAGATTAATTTCTTAAAAAATATGTGTATTTTTTTTTTATTGTTGTTGTTAAAGAATTGTGAATATGTATGAATTTTTTTCCCCCATATATTATGAAGCAAGGTGCAATAATATGGAAGCAAGCAATCGCCCCTCAAAATAAATATTCTCAAGAAAAGAAAAGAAGGAAAAAAAACGATATCCAATCGACTTATTCAAATTATCTAGTGTCCAAGACTTAGAAAGGCTATGAAAAAAACTGATAAAATGATCATTTGAGTTGTTCATTTCGATACGGAATTTTAGGCGCAGTTTAAAAATGATAAATAAGAGGTTCAGAAAGCATGACCCATTTCTTCTCGATACGAGATTTAAGACGGGAATGTTAGTGTTTAAAGAATATTGTATATGGAGATATAATGTGGTTTATGTATTTTATGCATAATTTCAATCTAGAGCATCATAGATGCATACAAACATATTGATGTTTGATTTTAAATGAAAGATCGTATCAAAACTTTTAATTTAATATAAAAATATAAATTTTAAAAATCAAATGATCAAGTTATGACAATTTAAAATTTAAAATTTAAAATTATATTGGGAGACACGTTGAGATCTGATTGAATGATGAGATTAAAATAGAGAAAGTTAATTTTAATAAGAGTAATTATTTTCCAAATAGAAATTTTTTCATGAATTGTGGTTTTTTCAAATAAAAAAAGCGAGACGGCTGTAGAGAAAGTGGTGATGGAGCTGGTTTGGATGTTGCTGTGTTGGAGAAGAAGACTGAAGAAGGCAGAAATGAAGAGGAAGAACGTGATGGTTGAAGTCGTTTTTTTACTATTCTATTGACGCTTATACACGTGGATTACTTATCCACGTGTTATGTTCTTATTAGTCCAGCGTAGCTTTAGTTTAAATAATAAGTGTCCGTTAGTTTTATCTACGTGTCACAGTCTTATTGGTCTGTTACTTTCTTCTTCCTTTTGCTGTTTTGTCTCTTAGCTGGTAGTATAAATGTTAGAAAGGAATGTAACAGTACCTGAGTTTTGAGGAATACTATTGATATTTTCTTCATTTCTTCGAGTTCATACATGAAATACTCCATAAACTACTGATTTTTACATGGTATCGAGAGCTTTGGTTGCGATCTAATGGCGAAAGGACGACGAAAGAGTTATTCACAAGTGATGATGGGTGAATCCTCCAATTCCACGGTACAGCAGAACGGTCGACGAAACGGCAAGGATCCGGTGACTGCTGCCGACGGAGATCCAGATCCGGAGCCGACGGAGCTTCCTAAGAAGAAGATCGAGGAGTTTCTGAAGCTGCAGCCATCAGATCATCCTGGAATGCAGCTTGTTGCAGCTCCTCTCACAGGTACCAATTTCCTCCAATGGTCTCGTTCGATTCGAAGGGGTTTAGGCGCTCGTAGTAAGCTTGCGTTCATAGATGGCGTGTTTACTGAGCCGGATGAGGATGCTGAGTATTATAATGACTGGATTAAGACCGATTTTATGGTAGCACAGTGGATTGTTAATTCAATGTCTAAGGAGGTTGTTAATGCTTTCTCACATTATGAAACTAGTGAAAAATTGTGGAATGCACTGATGCATAGGTTCGGTCGAAGCAATGGTCCTAAAACCTATAAATTGCAACGAGAAATCATGCAATACAAACAAGGAAATCAGAATGTGTTTACCTATTATAGTAATCTAACCAATCTGTGGAATGAATTGGATTTGTTGTTGCCTCCTATTGTGTGTTCTTGTGATGCTGAGAATGATTACATAATAAGAGATGAACATCAAAAGCTAGTGCAGTTTTTGGTGGGATTGAATGAGATTTTTGAGCAAACTAGAAGGCAAATAATGATGATGGAGCCTCTGCCCTCAGTCGAACAAGCATATGGTTTAGTTGTACAGGTGGAGGATCAGATGGATCTAACAGATGAAGGAGATAATGGAGGTCAGAGAATGGCTATGCAAGTTGCAAGGCAACAGAGTCAAGGATATGGTGCTCAGAACAGGGGATACAACGGCATTTCACAGAAAAGGATAAGTAAAGAGGACAGAGCAAAGCTTAAGTGTGCTCACTGTCAGGCTTCTGGACATGAAATTCAAGAGTGCTTTAAGTTACATGGATATCCGGATTGGTATAAGAAGCTAAAGGAGAACAAGTCAGCTAGAGTGAATTGTGTTGAAGAAGAAGATGACACAAGATCAAGGTCTGACAGTGGTCATTTGGTTCAAGGTGAAAGCATGACAGATATAGGAAGGGTGATTCAGTCAGAAATTGCCAAATATATGGGGCAATTTATGCAGAAAAGTCAAGGTGCCTCAACTGGAAATGATGTTAATATGATTCAAACACCAGAAGTTGCTAGAAATCCCTTTGATGAACACTATGCTTTCAGTGTTCTTTCAAGCATGGATAAGAATATTTGGATCATAGATTCTGGTGCTAGTTCTCATGTTTGTTGTGAGGCTGATCTAATGGTTACTACATACAGATATGAGAAGCCTTTATTGGTTAGATTACCTGATGGATCATCAAAGGAAGTGTACTGTGGGGGCACAGTCAGGGTAAATAAGGATATTTACCTTAATGATGTGATGTTTGTTCCAGACTTCACACATAATTTGTTGTCTGTTGCACAGATGGTGAGAGATTCGAATGCCAAGTGTGTTTTTCTACCACAGAGATGTATTATACAGAGGCAAGGTAGTGAAGAAGTGATAGGAATTGGAAAGATGGTCAATAACTTGTATGTGATTGAGAATGCAATTGAGAATCACTACTGTCATCTTTTTGATCCTAGAGATATGGATTTAGAAAAATGGCACATCTTCTTGGGACATCCCTCTCTTACAGCAATGAGACATATGCCTGCTTTGAAGGGATTCTTTACTGAAGAGAGTGTAAGGAAGATTGAGAACTGTGATATATGTTTGAGAGCTAAACAGACAAGAAACAAGTTTCCTGTCTTGAAGAGGAGAACAAGCAGTTTGTTTGAGATGGTACATGCGGATGTGTGGGGTCCTTATGGGGAGGAAAACATTGATAATTCAAGGTATGTTTTGACAATAGTTGAGGATTATAGCAGAGCTATATGGACATATCTAATGAGGTCAAAAGAGCAGGTTTGTTCATTGATCAAGAAATTCTTTAAGCTTGTTCAAACACAGTTTGGGAAGGAGATCAAGGTCTTAAGGACTGACAATGGATCTGAGTTTGTAAACAAAGACATGAGGGAAGTTTTGGACAGCTTAGGGATGATACATCAGAGATCTTGTCCTTACACACCTGAGCAAAATGGAATAGTAGAAAGAAGGCATCGAATGCTGCTCAATTCTGCAAGAGCTTTAATGTTTCAAAGCTCTTTACCTTTGAAGTTTTGGCCTTATTCTATCTTGACTGCTACATGGATGATCAATAGAGTACCTAGTGAGGTACTAGATTGGAAAACACCTTATGAAATGCTTTTTGGAGTGGAAGCTGATCTTGCAATACTCAAACCATTTGGCTGTTTAGCCTATGCAGTAAATGTTGGTCCACACAGAGGTAAGTTTGATGCTAGAAGTAATAGATGTGTATTTCTGGGATATGAAGCATTTCATAAGGGATACATTCTGTTTGATTTAACTGCACAAAAGTTATTAACATCAAGGGATGTTAGGTTTGTAACTGATGATTATCCATTTGCTAATTCCCATGATCATGATGCAGATAGTATACATCTGCCTCTTGTTACACAGCCTACTGGGAATGATCATGTGGATAGGCAAGTGGAGGATATGGTTGTTGATATACCATCTGCAGATAAGGATACAGTTACTGCCCAGCATGATTCTTTGACTGGTCCTTTACCAGATGTGAATCCTTCTCTTAGGAGAAGTGACAGAACAAGGAAAGGACCTGATTGGATGCAGGATTATGTGGGGTTGATTGATACTTCAGTTCTTCCTGTATTTCCAGTTGGTACATCTCCTTCACCTACTTTTCCTTTTAAGGTTTCACCTTTGTTCACAGAACCCTATTTAGGATTCTTGTTCAATGTTACCACACTGCATGAGCCTACTTCTTATAAAGAGGCATGCATTGTACCTCAATGGATTGAAGCAATGCAGGCTGAGTTGTCTGCACTGAAGGAGAATAAGACTTGGGATTTGGTTGAGTTACCACATGGGAAGAAGGCTATTGGTAGCAAATGGGTATACAAGCTGAAATTAAAGGCCAATGGAGAGGTGGAAAGGTACAAAGCCAGATTAGTTGCAAAGGGATATGATCAAGAGTATGGGATTGATTATGAAGAAGTTTTTTCCCCTGTTGCAAAGCTTGTTACAGTGAGGCTTCTGTTTGCAGTTTCTACATTGTTTCACTGGCATATCCATCAAATAGATGTGAATAATGCTTTCTTACATGGCTTCTTGCATGATGATATATATATGGAACCTCCTCTTGGGTATACAGAAGCAAAACCTGGTCAAGTGTGTAAGTTAGTAAAGAGTCTGTATGGTTTGAAACAGGCTTCAAGAGAGTGGAACCTGGAGTTCTGTAAGGCTCTTTTCCAGCAAGGTTTTCAACAGTCAGCCCATGATCACTGCTTGTTTTATAAAGGGGAAGGTGAAGCCTATATATGTTTGTTGGTGTATGTAGATGATGTGCTTATTTGCAGCAAGTCAGAAGCCTTGATAACAGATCTAAAGAGGGTCCTACATAGCTTGTTTACTATCAAAGATTTGGGAATAGCGCATTACTTTCTTGGGATGGAAATTGCTCGAGGTAATTCTAGGATTGCCTTGAATCAAAGAAAGTATATATTGGATTTAATTTCAGATGTGGGTTTATCAGAGTGTTGTTCTGTCTCTACACCACTACCTCCTGGTATTCATCTTAGACAGGCTAAAGATTCTCTCATGCCAAATCCAGAGCAGTACAGAAAATTGGTGGGGCGTTTACTTTATTTAAATCTTACACGCCCAGACATCTCTTTTGCTGTACAGCAGCTTAGTCAGTTCGTATCTGCACCTGCAAAGGCTCATATGGAAGCTGCACTACATGTGGTGAAGTACCTTAAGGGGTGTCCTTCTCTGGGCATATTTTACTCATCTAAAGCAACTCTTCATTTACAGGCATTCTGTGATGCAGACTATGGTTCATGCCCTGATACGCGAAAATCCTTAACAGGATATTGTATCTTTCTTGGTGACTCACTTGTTTCATGGCGCTGTAAAAAGCAATCAACAGTCTCTGCTTCCACTGCAGAAGCAGAATACAGAGCTTTGGGTTATGCAGTGCGGGAGCTTCAATGGCTTTCTTATCTTATGCTGGATTTTGGAATTCAAGTCCCAACTCCTATTCAATTATTTTGTGACAATCAAGCAGCGCTGCACATCACGAAGAATCCTGTCTTCCATGAGCGCACCAAGCACCTGGAGATAGATTGCCATATAGTTCGTAATCTATATCTCGCAGGTTTTATCCTTCCTCATCATCTTTCTTCTTCGAAACAGCTTGCTGATCTCTTTACTAAGGCTCTTCCCCTAGCTCGATTTCGTGTGTTGCTCTCCAAGATGAGAATGGCAGATCTCCACCATTCTCACCTTGCGGGGGGTGTAGAGAAAGTGGTGATGGAGCTGGTTTGGATGTTGCTGTGTTGGAGAAGAAGACTGAAGAAGGCAGAAATGAAGAGGAAGAACGTGATGGTTGAAGTCGTTTTTTTACTATTCTATTGACGCTTATACACGTGGATTACTTATCCACGTGTTATGTTCTTATTAGTCCAGCGTAGCTTTAGTTTAAATAATAAGTGTCCGTTAGTTTTATCTACGTGTCACAGTCTTATTGGTCTGTTACTTTATTCTTCCTTTTGCTGTTTTGTCTCTTAGCTGGTAGTATAAATGTTAGAAAGGAATGTAACAGTACCTGAGTTTTGAGGAATACTATTGATATTTTCTTCATTTCTTCGAGTTCATACATGAAATACTCCATAAACTACTGATTTTTACAACGGCCCAATAAAGAAATGAGAGAATACCCAATATTAGTCATTCTCATATAATAAAAGTCTTTTTTAGCCATTAAAAATAAAGTAGTCTAAATCTAGTCATTTTTAATGTGTAATGACCAGTGTTCTAAAAGACGCCGCCTAGGTCCGCCTAGGCGGCGCCTAGGCGCTAGTCAGTACCTCGCCGCCCGACTAATAAGTAATCCGCCTAGGCTCTATGGGATACTCAACGAGCCACTCTTGTAGCTTAATCAATAGTCTTTATGTGTTAATTAATCTATGTTTAGGTAAACTATGCTACTCTATGTATGATTTTGGATTTATAATTATGAAACTAACATATCAATTGTCATAGTATGTGTATTTATTATAAATTTGGCAACAATATTGTAAGAATAGTAAAAATAAGCATTATAGTTCGAATCCTCCTAGGCGGCGCCTAGGCTCCCGCCTAGCGCCTAGGCGCTAGTCACCCCTCCACCGCCCGACTAGCGCCTAGCGCTTTTTAGAACATTGGTAATGACTTGTATACCTTTAATGAAATTTAATATAAAAATTAAATAAGAAAATAAGAAAATAAAATGTCTTCTTCTTCCCCCATTTCTAAATTTTCAACTTCCTCCCCCCACCACCACCGGTTCCCCTCCTCTATCTCTCTCTTCCCCCGTGGCCTTCAACCTCTTGCCGGAGATGGAGGTTGATCGGCTGGGCGCGTTGCCGGAGCCTCTACTCGTTGACATTATCAAGCGGCTGGGTTTGAAGGAAGCAGCCAGGACGGCCGTTCTCTCTAATCAATGGAGATTCCTCTGGGCGAATTTGCCCTTCCCCTTTTTGTGCAGAAGCAAGGATATCGAGGAGAAACGGCGCTCGCTCTTCGGAGGGGTCCTGCTCTCCGATCCTTGTCCGTCACATTCCATTACGACCGAAGCTTCGTCCCCGACGTCGATTCCTGGCTCGATTTTGCCGCCGAATTCAAAGTAAAGAGTACTCACCGATTACACAAACTTTTGTAGAGACAGGTATGTATTTGTTTCTTTATGGCTTCTCCAATAGTAGAATGCTAAATGCCTTAAACTCGGGATTCAATGTTTGATAGCATCTATTTATTTTGATGAATTTAGGAGGTGTTCTACCCATACTCCCTGCCCTTTCCATGGACTATTTGATTTTAGTAACAAAGAACATGATAGTTTGGGAATTTAGTATACATATATGTATTGTTTGAGTTATTTTTGTGTTTGTCCTCCTTGATTATTGGGTTTTGTTTTGATTTTATGTCTGTCCGGTGTGAAGCCTTGTGGTGTTGTAGCTATGCTTGAATCTTGTCCGTTCATCCAGGAGCTGATCGTAAAGTGCTATGTACCAGAAGAAGTGGAGGTAGTTATACTTTTTTTTGCTTGCCTTGATTTTCTCAGTTATGTTATGGATGATTTTGCAATACCTTAACTTGAGTTCCTTTTTTGTGTTTAATTTCTACTTCGTATTCTAGAGTTCTTAATTAGCACATATAGTAGTGTTGTATTAAAACTTGACTTGGATACGTAAGAGGTGACACAGTTAGAAACTACTCATGCAATGCAGAGTTCAATAAGAGAGTACGAACTACATCCACCCTACTTGAGGTGCTTCAGTGCTAATGATCTGCAACTTCGTCGGTTATATGCATCTCTTCTAACCATTAGATGGGGAAGGTCGTATGAGTTAATCAATAAGTATGTGTGCGTGCTGTGTTCTGTTATACTAAAAACAAAAAAAGGGAAAATAAAAAATAAAAAAATTCCTCATGTTCTGTTACAGTTTGAAGTAAGTTTACATTACTGCTTGTATATGATCTTATATAGTTTTAATTTTAGTATTGTAACGAGGTGATACTTTGCAGTGGCATAATTTGGTCAAAAAATGCTTTATCAAATAATTTTCGATTTTGATTGGACAAATAATTCACTTCTTATTGTTTGAGTATGTATATTACAAAATCCTACATACTAGTATTCATTTTTTTCTGTTATTTTTCAGGAGACTGTCAAATATGGTCCGATCACGAGGGACGATCTAAATTGTGACTTAATGCATTTGAAGACGGTCAAATTTGAAGAGTATTTCGAGGAAGGAAATTCTGGTGAACCAATGCTAACAGTGGCCAAAATCCTGCTGAGGAGAGCTCCAAACTTGGAGAAGATGGTGATTTACAAAACCGATGATGACCCTATTTCAATGAAAGAGCTTGATGATCTGAAGAATACACTGCTCCAATTTCCGAGATCTTCACATAAAGCAACAATCGAAATAATCCAGCGACCATGGTAGTATTCTAACACAATCAATGTTCAATTTGTACAGATACCCTATCGTGTGTTCCCAATCCATTCACGCCTCTTTCAGTGTAGATTTGCACTTTCATTTTATCCAAAATTATTATTTTTGAATCAAACTTCATCACCTTTGGATGCACAATTATTCTTAGACTTAGAGGTGAGGTTAATTGTAGATAGAGAGACATGTACTCTTCTTGAAAGTTTAGTAGGAGATCAAGCTTCTGCTGTTGTGGAGGGAAAAATACATGAAAGAATGGCAAAATTCTTTCTTTTTTTTTTAGTATTACTCCCTCCGTCCCATTGCAGACGACCCATTTGCTATTTTCGGACGTCCCATTGAAGACGACCCATTTCCTTATATGGAAATAATTAGTCTAAATCCAACATAGATTAGAAGTTCAATTAATTTTGTAAATGGTTATCCTAATAAGTAAATGTTAATTATAATAGAATATGAAAAAAAAAAATTAAGATTATGCTAATTACACATATAATAAGAGACGATGGAGAGGCGGCCGCCGCCTCCTGCTGCTGATTTCAACAAAAAGTTGAGGCTCGTGGTGAAGATGGGGCGATTCGCCCTTGCCTTCTACCTGTTTGAAGAAATGCTTCACAGAGGCGCTCCCGTAAACCGCCGCACCTTGAACTTCGCCGTCCGATGCTGCTGCGGTTCGGGAAGGCCCGACTTCGGGTTCGGGATGCTGAGCTTCTTCGTCAAGCGCGGTGACGAGCCGAATGCGCATACCTTCGCCCACCTCATCAAGGGTCTTCTCTCGGCCGGAGAGATCCAATGGGCGGTGCACCTCTGGGCGAAGTTGCTGGATGAGCATCCGCACCCCGATGACGAATCTTGTTATAACCTTACCATGATCACCGGATTGTGCAAAGGCGGACACGTCCTCTACGCGCTTGAATTGCTCGAGGCATTGGAGAGAGGGACGAGCAAACCCGACGTCCATGCTTACACGGCCGCTATCCATGGCCTCTGCAACGATGGGAAGGTTGATGATGCTCTGCTTCTCTTCTCGTCTTTGGGCGATAAGGGAATTTCGCCCATTGTTTTGACGTACAGTTTGGTAATCTACGGCTTGTTGGGCTTGGGTAGATGGAATGAGGTCGATGGTATATTGAAGGAGATGGCTGCTCACGATGTCCAACCGGATCTGGTCACGTATAACGTGTTACTCGACGCTTTCTGCAAGGCCGGAAGGTTGGAAGAAGCCGAGGACATGCTGGGAAATATGAAGCAGATAGGCATCGTGCCCAACATCTTGACGTGCAATGTATTCATGCACGGATACTGCCTGCAAGGGGATATGCATAGAGCCGAGGACACATTGGATTCAGCACTCAACGTGGGGATGGAGGCTGATACCGTAAGCTACGGTACCTTGATGGATGGGTATTGCATGATCGGCCAACTGGATGAAGTTTGGTATTACTTCAGGAAAGTCGTTGCGGAAGGGTTAGAGCACAACGTCGTCTCATGCAACATACTCTTGCACGCCTTGTTCAACGCAGGCAGAGTCGAGGAAGGGCTAAAGCTGTTCAAAGAAATGGAAGAAGCTCCACGACTGTCTCTTACTATATTTTCTTACAATACCTTGATGAACGGTTTGTGCAACGTTTATCGTATAGACGAAGCATTTGCTGTGCTGCACGCGTTAGAAGCAATGGGCATCAAACCCAACATAGTAACGTACACCATCCTTATCAAGGGATTGTGCGGTGTGGGTAAAGTTCAGATAGCACAACGAATTTTCGAGCAGCTTCCGCTCATGGGCTTTCAGCCAACCGTAAGGACCTATAATGTACTTATCCGTGCGCTTTGCAGGGAAGGGGAGGTGAAGGAGGCGAGGGATCTGTTCGTGCAGATGGGGAGCATCGGCTGCTTGCCCGACAGTTTCACGTACAATATATTTCTTCGAGGCCTCATCAAAAGCGGCCGGATCCAAGACGCGGGTCGGCTCTTGGACGAGATGAACACGATGGGATTCGCCCTCAGCGCCTATACTTCTTCGATTGTGCTTGAACACCTCTACGGTGTTAAGAAGATGATGTGAGGTCGGGTGTTTGAAAATGGGGGTTGTCTATATAAAAATATGCATTAAAAATATTGACTTAGGCAATGTTTATGGTAAGAATTAAGACATAGTATTTGGTATTTTAGGCAACTAATAAGAGATCAATCATATGTAGACTCAAAACCAATCTCAAGGTATATCTCCAGGCCTCATTAGTTTTATACTGTCGTTAAAATAATTTACTTTGAAGTGGATATCTCAACTATGGTTACTATATTGTGATTGTCTATTTATGCATCGGTTGCATTAATTGTTTTGCTGTTATAATATTTGTAGAATGCAAATCCTGATGCCCGTATAAGCGTGAAGTTGGTTTCTGAAGCTGGTGTCGGAGTAATTGCCAGCGGGGTTGTTAAGGGTCATGCTGACCATGTCTTGATATCTGGTCATGATGGAGGTACAGGGGCTTCAAGATGGACTGGCATCAAAAGTGCTGGTGTTCCTTGGGAACTTGGTTTAGCAGAGACGCATCAGACCTTAGTGGCTAATGATCTTCGTGGTCGTACTGTACTTCAGACTGGACGAGATGTAGCTATCGCTGCACTTCTTGGTGCTGAAGAGTTTGGTTTCAGCACTGCACCTCTTATAACACTTGGTTGCATCATGATGCGGAAATGCCATAAAAACACATGCCCTGTTGGTATTGCTACTCAAGATCCATTTCTTAGAGAAAAGTTTGCCGGTGAACCTGAACATGTCATCAACTTCTTCTTCATGCTGGCAGAAGAATTAAGGGAAATCATGTCTGAGCTTGGTTTTCGAACACTCAATGAAATGGTGGGCCGCGCAGACATGCTTGAACTGGATAAAGATGTGGCAGAGAGCAACGAGAAGCTTAAGAACATTGATCTGTCCCTTCTACTTCGCCCAGCTGCTGATATCAGGCTGGATGCTGCACAGTATTGTGTGCAGAAACAGGACCATGGGTTGGACATGGCTTTAGATAACAAACTAATAGCTTCATCCAAACCTGCATTGGATAAAAGTGTTCCTGTATACATTGAATCTCCGATCTGCAATGTAAATCGAGCTGTTGGAACCATGCTAAGCCATGAAGTGACAAAACGCTACCAGATGGCTGGCCTTCCCTCGTGACTACAAACGCATTTTAGCTAATAAGAAAGTGGATGAAATTTCAGAAAAGACTGGCGAAGTTGCAGCCAAAGAGGCTGAGGTAGAAGAAGAGGCAGAGTTGGATGAAAAAGATGCATTTGAAGAGCTTAAAAAGATGGCAGCTGCATCTCTCAACAAAAATCCCGTTTCAATCAAATCTATTGAGTGCTCTATCATAGATAAAGCTTTTGAGGAGGGATGGATGGTGCCCAGGCCTCCTCAGAATAGAACAGGGTATGTCCTTTTCCTTTTGTGCTATGCCGGACTCTTGTTTTATTCTCACTTGTGGAATTTAACTCTTTGTACCTTAACCTATTGCAGAAAGAAACTTGCTATTGTTGGAAGTGGGCCTGCTGGATTAGCTGCCGCCGATCAGTTGAATAAGAAGGGACACTCTGTGACTGTTTTTGAACGTGCTGATAGAATTGGTGGTCTAATGATGTATGGTGTGCCCAACATGAAGACTGACAAAATCGATGTAGTTCAGAGACGGGTCAATCTCATGGAAAGTGAAGGAGTGAAGTTTGTAGTTAATGCTAATGTAGGAAAGGATCCCTCATTCTCGTTAGAACAGCTTCGTCAAGAGCATGATGCTATTGTTTTGGCTGTGGGAGCCACAAAGCCAAGGTGTGCAACAATGACTCTTGGAATTCAATGTATACTGACAATGATATTTTGAGATTGAAGTGTGTATTCTTAAAGGATGAGCTAACATTGTAAATCTAGAGCTTCTCCCTAAGCCACCGGCTACCAGGGCTCCAGGCAACCCTTGGCCTCAGGTTTGAACTTCTTTCTGCTTTTATTCTCCTACATAAGAAAATGCTCTTTTGGGCTACTTCATAGCGGTGGTTAATATCCTTAATCGCATGATCGAATCTGCCAAATTCGTATTTATATTCCCTGCCAAAGTTATATGGTTGAAGGACCATTACAATAGAATTTGAAACAACTTGTCCTTGCTTATGTTCTTTCGTTATCTTTGCTTTTCCCATTTTCCCTTTTCCTCCTATATTTCGGAAAATTGAACTTCTGTTTTCTTCAAAATTTGCAGTGGCCTCGGGTTTTCCGTGTAGATTATGGGCATCAGGAAGCCGCCACCAAGTTCGGTGAGGACCCAAGGTCTTATGAAGTGTTGACAAAGCGTTTTATTGGAGATGAGAATGGAGCACTGAAAGGACTTGAGGTTGTGCGGGTCAGATGGGAGAAGGATGCAAGTGGAAGGTTCCAATTCAATGAAATCGAAGGTTCGGGGGAGATTATCGAAGCAGATCTAGCCCTGCTAGCACTACGCCAAGCTTTTATGGAATAATAACACAAATAATGTACAGGTTTTGTCTCTTCTATTTCCTTTTCCTGTGTTGATCAGTAATCATCGATGTTGTAGTGAATGTTTGCCTCATCATTCTTTTTTCACCAATTTATCTGTGACTTTTGCTTTCTGTATAGTAGTGTTCATGTTACATAGTAAGGTTCGTTGTACGAATTCTTTGCGTGACAGGGTTCGTCGTCTATTTATAAAGTTCCGGACTTGCCGGTGTACGTGGAAATATAGAACCACGTACAAAGTGACAACAGACTTGCATCGATCAGGTACTCCTATTCGGACGTAAAGAAGATGACGAGGTTTTCGAGAAAAACTAGGTGCACGCGTGAGTGTGTCCGTGTTGTACTAAGAAAAACGTCGTTTTTCCTTGGAATAATGAAGCCTTCATTCTTCCTACATCACTAAATAACAACACAAGTCAATTGTTAGCCTGCACACATAAGTTTCTTTATCTCAAACAAGAGAACGATGGTCCCTCAACACCTCATCCTCTCTCTCTACATTCTCTGTCTCCACCATTTCTTCTTCTTTCAAGCCTGCATCTGCAGCGTGTGGCCTCATTCGCAACATAAGCTTCCCTTTCCGGCTCAAGCACGACCCCAGAAACTGCGGCAAAATAGAAATCGAATGTGAAAACGACGTCGCCTCCGTTTATCTATATCCTCATCAGAAATACCATGTCAAAGACATCAACTACACCACACAAACTATAAGGGTAGCCGATCCTTCCGTCAACAACGACGACCCCTGCTCTTTCCCAAACTCTTCTGCATATTATCAAGATTTCGAAGAGCCCTACCCCTATTTCGTTACTAGTGCCTTGCCTATACATTTCATGAGCTGCCCAAATCCATTGAAGAATTCTTCCCTCTTCACTAATGTAACACTTTGTACCCCTAACTATGCATCACATAATACATATGCATATGTCATGGTTGGTCGGATGAAGGTTTCACAAGTAGAAAACATGTGCACTTTGGAGGTGAAAGCCATGACTTCTTGGGAATTCACGGATCAGAGCAACGTTTCGCTTTCGGAAATCCACACCGCTCTCTTGTACGGATACGAGGTGATGTTTTGTGGCGTCTGCACAGAGTACACGATATGGGGTACGTACGTGCATAAGACAACAACTACTTTTCTATATATAATACATGGATCCAGTATAGTACTACTTTTCTGTATGTTGCATTCTGATTCTGGAAAAATGCAGAGAGGCTGAGTAATATTTTGTTCTATGGTAAGAGGGATTCTCAGCCTCTTCCTTTTTATATGTTTATGAATTGAATTATTGTGAATTTGTATTTTATTCTTGATGATATATCCTTTTGTTCCGATCCGCAGGCTCCGGCCTGTCTATTGCGATTCTCGTAGGTGTGTTTCGTCATCCATATATACATGACCGATCGATCTCAGGTCATCACGTGTTGGAAGATTTAGGGCCCGTTTGGCTAAGCTTATTTCAAAATGCTTATAAGCACTATGCTTATAAGATGTTTAAGAGCTTATAAGATGTATGAGGGTAAGAGCTTATAAGTTGTTGAAGTGTTTGGATAAAAGAGCTTATAAGCTTGAGGAGATAATAAAAAAAATAAAATCTGAAAATTAAAAAAAAAAAAAAAAAATTGAAATCATAATGTTGTAACATCAAATGGAAGTGTATATAATATAAATATAAGAATAAAATAGAATTATAGTGGTAAATAAGCAAAATTCTAAAAAAATAAATTGGGGTGGATGAGCTTATTTTTTGGAGTGCTTATAAGCACTTTTTGCTTATTTTTGCATATTATAAGCTCTTAAGGAGCTTATTTTGCCAAACACATTTAGAGTGCTTATAAGCAGTCAAACAACTTATAAGCATTCAAACATCTTATACAGCTAGCTTATAAGCTTAGCCAAACACCCTCTTAGATTATTCTTATTTTGTGCAGTTATCTTAGTTGTGGGGGTAACCTGTCCTTTGATAAGCACATGCATGGTTGGATTAGCACTCTTGCTACTTATTGCATTGCAATTATACAGCTTGAAGCTGCAGAATGTAGGTAAGATTAATAATTCCACTTTTGCTCTCAATTCTCCTTCTCTCTCTCTATATATATCCATGCTCATGACTTATATATATATACCTGCTGTGCTTGCAGAGCACTTATCAATGGCTGCAATCTCTGGTGCGACTTCTTCTTCTTCCAAGGTTTGATCATTGTCATTGCTCCCAAAATCATACTTTGCCCTCTGGTAGTGTGGTTTTTGATCCATAAGTTCCGAAGAAGGCATTTGTCCGCGTACGAGGCTATTGAATCCTTCCTACGGAGTGACAACAAGCTCACGCCAATTAAATACTCGTATTCGGAGGTTAAGAAGATGACTCGGAATTTTCAAGATAAACTAGGCCAGGGAGGCTACGGCTCTGTTTACAAAGGGAAACTCCGAAGTGGCCATGAAGTTGCGGTCAAGCTGCTTAAGGAGTCCGGAGGGAATGGCCAGGACTTTATCAATGAAATCGGGACCATTGGAAGGATCCACCATGTCAATGTGGTGAAGCTAGTTGGATATTGTGCACAGGGCTCCAACTGTGCTCGTGTTCGATTTCATGCCTAATGGTTCTCTTGAAAAGTACCTCTTCAATCCGGAAAAGGCCACTTCCTTGAGTTGGGACACAAAGTTGGAAGTAGCAATCGGAGTTGCTCGAGGGATTGAGTATTTGCACAAAGGGTGTGATGTCCAGATCCTGCATTTCGACATCAAGCCTCATAACATACTTCTCGATCATAAATTCGTTCCCAAGATATCCGATTTCGGTCTAGCAAAGTTTTGTGCTATAGACAAGAATACGGTGACCATGACCGTTGCTAGAGGGACGATAGGATACGTTGCTCCAGAGCTAATCAACCGATGTATCGATGCGGTGTCTTACAAGGCTGATGTGTATAGTTTCGGAATGCTGCTAGTGGAAATGGTAGGCCTAAAGGAAGACTTGATTGAGAAAAATGAGGCTTCCACTACCAAGTATTTCCCAGATTGGATTTATGATTATCTTAGCCAAGACAAGGATATTAAAATCGGAAATGTTGACGGTAACGACGATAGTGATGGTACAAGGAGTCTCGTTCGAAAGATGACTATAGTTGCATTATGGTGCATACAAATAAATCCAAACGATCGCCCCTCAATGAATAGAGTACTGGAAATGTTGGAAGCTGATGACAAGCGTTTGAAGATCCCGGATTATCCATCTCAATCTACGCAGATTGTAGCAGATTCTGATGAAAATGGGACATGTTTAACTGATTCTTTGCCATTGCTAAGCCACAACGATGCTTAAAACACTGGCTAGTTCTTGTTTTGTGTATTGGAAGAATGATAAGAGTTTTTGTAGTGTAATTTTAATTTCCAAATATGAAAACATTTAAAATTTATGAGAACGACCCAAAATAAAAAATAAGAGAGAAATAACACGTTTGACGAACAATTAAGGTAAGTTGAGTGCGTATTTGATGGATGGATTGAGCCGTTGTTAGGAAAGTCAGTGTTGATTAATGGAGGGGTTTTGTTGCAATCATGTCTATGTCCTTCCCTAAATTACCAAGAGACTAGGATCGATCGTTGCCATTCAAGACGACTAGAAACAGTGCAAAGGGAGACTAAAACTTAGTCGGTCAATGTAAGTAATTATTTATCCATGACGACTAGAAACAGTGGAAAGGGAGACTAGACTTTGACCATAAGTCAACGTGACTGAAAATTCAACACGGAGTTGTATTTTGATAGATTGATGTATTCTTTTATCCTCATTCCATTGACGCGTTTTTTATGCATAAGATATTTGTTATTACCTTCGATTCTTTTTAAGTGATAGTATCTTTAATTATTTTATACTTCACGTGTGAATATGAAGTGAATCACTTAGGAAGAGAAGGAGGTAATAATCAAAAATTAATTATTTTTTTTATAGAATCTCATGACCCATATATTTATCAAATCATATTATCTATTGTATTTCTATGTTACATTTTTTTATTATACTAACAAATGATCGGTAGATGTTAAGAAAGTATCTTCAAAAACACAAACAATATTTGTTTGGTTTATAAAAATCTTTAATGATTTGGAGACATTTTTAATACGTCTCAGTCATCCGTCGTTTTGTAATAGAAAATGTAACACAAAAATATATAATTTGACACACTATGTTGTTTTATAACATGTGTGTGAGCAATATACTACTCTATTTGTCTCATTTCAACATTCATGTATATTATATTGGAACGACGTTCAACTTCAATAGTCCTGTTTATTAATACGGAAAGAACTCTGAATAAAGTAAATAAGGTATTGTCCTTTTGGAGAAGACTCAGCCACTCATCATATTTATATACTTTAAATAGAATCCACAACTGGTGATAAATTAATGAGCAATGGATTTAGGTGAGATGATAATCACAGCAAAATCCCTCTCTCTCTCTCTTGATTCTCTTACTCCACTCATTCTCTCAAACATCTCAAGCCAAGAACCCTCCTCCCTGCATCCCTTCTTCCTGCGGAATAATCCCCAACATCAGCTACCCTTTCCGCCTCACCGGCGACCCCGTCCACTGCGGCGACCGGAGATTCGAATTATCTTGCGAAAACGATATCGCCTTCTTCCATATAAGCTATCTGAAGTACCATGTCATGGACATCAACTACCGCAAGGTCCTCAAGTCCACCATTAGGCTGGTTGATGCTTCCATCAACAGCACCGACATCTGCTCTTTCCCCATCCACTCTACATATCCCTATAACTTCAGTTACCCTAATGGCGATCCTTACCTACTCTTAAGAGATGAATTTGAAGAACCCTCAACCTCCACCGTTATTAGTCTAATGAGCTGCCCACTTCCCTTGAACAATTCTTATGATTCCTTATCTGCAGTTGATATCACTCATGATTGTAATCACTCATCATCGACTAGTAGATATACTTATGTGAGGCTTGGCCACATGCTACCCTCAGAGTTACCACACATGTGCGAATTAGACGTGATGGCGATGACGTCGTGGCCGGAGTTCGACGGATATTCGAACATTAACGCTACGCTTCCGGAAATCCACCGATCTCTCTTGTATGGATTTGAGCTCATGTTCTGCAGCGACTGCAAATTTGCTCAAACCCCAACTTGGTGTAAGAATCCTAGCTTGACTCGATCATATATATTTGTCGTAGTTATATATGTACTTCTAATTAATTGCATTTTCACTATAATATACCGGTACTAGTATTGATTTTCTCTCTATATGGACTCACGATAAGCTAATTTATATCGCCTGTTAATTGAGGATGAGATCATTTATTGCATTTCGGTGTGATATCTTCTATTATATTTCGGATGTTCGACACTGGTTGATTAAAAACATTTTCAAAACCATCAATAAATAGAAATTTTTATAAAACAAAATACTAATCTTGATTTTTTTTTTTCCCACACATGTTATTATCCGACGGTGTAATAGGATATGTAACGAAAGAGCTCAAGATCATTCTCATCCAAGTTAATTGATGCATGAGTATATTATTGTTAACAGTTACTTTTTCCTTTGTAGTAATTAATGCAGTTAAATTTAGAGACTTCTTCATCAACAGACTTAACAGTAAGTTTTTCATTCTTAAATAAACTTAATTAATCATTATCCATTCCATGCTTCTTAATTTCTTGTGTGTTAGTTAATTCAGGCTATAATTAATATTTTCTTTTTGTATATGTAATATTTAAAAATGCAGGCCCTCTCCTAATTATTCCGGTCATTCTAGGTAACCAATTTATATACTCCATGAATATTATTATTTCACTGCTTTCTTCATTAAGGAGAGAGAGAGAGAGAGAAAGTGACATATATATTAATACTCCACTTGATCGATCGAGAGCTAACCTTCATCGTTCAGTTATGTTAGGCGCAGCGGTGGTCCCACCTGTGATGGCCCTCATTGGATTGACCGTTGTAGTCGGACTCATAACCTTCATTGCCCATCAAATATGCTGGAATCAAAAAGGGTGTAAGACTAGTCAAGAGCTACTTACCTAGCTACTTTATTAATTCTTCTCATGGTCCGACGAAAAAGAGTCGTTTTCTTTATTTTATACCCCACATTTATCCAAGAAATATCTGTCTTGAGACAAAACAGAGGGATTATTAGCTAATTCTCATTATTGTCTATTAATTATCTTAATTATGCATGTATGCATATGATTATTATTAATTATAATATAAACTAACAGTCTCTATAAGTTCGAGGTTTTAGATAAGACAAAATTCTATTGATTCCTCTTCCCTAATCATGCATGCTGTGTTTGTATTGCAGATATGGGATATGATCACTTCAATAACGACAGTGAGCAATTCTAATCTATACTACGATGAAAACTATTTTTTTGTGAAAACTAAGAGAACCATGCATTTTTATGTGTATGATCTTGCATTTTTAATGAATAAAGGAAATAAATCATAAAATAATATATTTTTGTTATGCAACATCATATGCATAAAAATGCATGGTTTTTAGTTTTCACAAAAAAAAATAGTTTTCCTATGATTTATTTCCTATATATATATATATATATATATTTTTTTTTTTGGCTTTATTGTCTCACTACAATTTGGTTATGGTGTCAATATGTGTTTTTGCAGGTGCTAGAGATGATGCGCTGAGTACCGGTGAGCTCTAAATTTATTTATTTTTAACGATTTAATTAAATTATCGAACATGAGACATTTGGTTTTATGCATACACCCGAGCTAGATTAATACATGCACAAAATGAGCTCTAATTAATTTTAGCTATCATAATATGTTCCGTTCTATTATAAACACACCGACAAATTCGCTCTTTTCTGATCTATACCAAAATTAGATAAATACTCTTAGTTAAATTTCAAGATTAGAAAATAGCTGATTATCATCTTATATTGAGTAGGAATGCCAAATAGAAAATTTGTCTCTCTGAATTAATATAAATTAGAAAATAATCAACAAGGAAAAATAAACATGCATATATAAAAATTAGACTGCAATTAAAGAGTAAATTTCTACATAATCTCATCACTAAATCACTTGTAATATCACATTCCATCATCTCAGGCTTCGTTTCAAGCATTATAATGTTATGTGCGCCAAGGTTCATCTTTTGTCTCATCGGTGTGTGGATTTTGATCTACAAATTTCGAACAAGGCATTTGTCACATTACGAAACAATCGAATCCTTCCTACAAAGTGACGCTAAGCTTGTGCCGATAAGGTACTCCTACTCGAACATAAAGAACATGACTAGAAATTTTAGGGAAAAGTTAGGAGAAGGGGGTTATGGTTCTGTCTACAAGGGAAAGCTTAGAAGTGGCGGTCATGTAGCTATAAAAGTGCTCGGAAATTCTAAAGCAAACGGTCAAGACTTTATCAATGAAATCGCGACTATTGGAAGGATCCACCATGTCAATGTCGTAAACCTAGTTGGATATTGTGCACAAGGATCCATGCGTGCTCTCGTATTTGATTTCATGCCTAACGGTTCCCTTGAAAAGTACATTTTCACCCGGGATAACAAGAACACCTTGAGTTGGGACAGAAAATTTGAGATTGCAGTTGGAGTGGCACGAGGGATTGAGTATTTGCATCGAGGGTGTGACATTCAAATCTTGCATTTCGATATCAAGCCTCATAATATACTCCTTGATGATAAGTTCGTCCCAAAAGTATCCGACTTCGGGCTAGCAAAATTTTGCTCGATAGAGAAGAATACGATGACCATGACCGCTGTCAGAGGAACCATAGGCTATGTCGCTCCTGAACTGATCAACATAGGAATTGGCCGAGTGTCCTATAAAGCTGACGTGTATAGTTTTGGAATGTTGCTGATGGAAATGGTGGGCTTAAACAAAGACATGGGAGAAAAGGCTGGTGATTCTAGCAAGTATTTTCCATATTGGATATATGACCAGTTTAATCAAGGCATGGACATCACAATGGGGAATGTCGTCGATGAAATTGATGATAGTGATGATGTGCAGAAGCTTGGTCGGAAGATGACAATAGTTGCATTATGGTGCATACAGATGAATCCAGACGATCGTCCGTCGATGAACAAAGTGTTGAATATGTTGGAAGCCGATGTCGAGCGTCTGCGAATTCCGGAATATCCATCGGAATTGGCACAGATGCCGGTAAACGGGGACGGTAGCTGGGGTACGTGCTCAAGTGACTCTGCATCCTTGCTGCGCCATAATAATGTTTCTTTGCATAGTGTTGAGATAACTATTGAAGAGTGACTACCTTTTTGTAAGATTGAACTATATACGTTCATGGTTCATGAGGTGTTACGGTTAGCAATTAATTAGTATTTTCTTATGATTAACTCAATCAAATATATATTCTCAAACTACCATTATTTCTTTATTGATAATGCAGTCTGATCTACATAGCAAGTTTTACAACTTTTTATTGACGTGAAATGACTTTTCGATGCTAGCTCAAATATCACATCTATATATTATATAAAAATAAAATACGAGGGACATTTTTGTAATTTCACTTCTATTTTTTAGGGATATTTTTGTAATTTTTTTAGTTCAATTTTTTCTCCCTAAAAATCCCAAAATTTCAAACGGTTTTAAGAGATCAGAAACTGCTACAAAATTCAGTTAATTTGTCTTTTCGTTAAATGTGAATGGGCGCGACCTTTTAAAGGATGAACCCATGGAGGTTATCTCTATAAAACGTGAGGCCACATAAGTTTTTTATGGAGTAATTTGAAGGAGATGATGGAATTAGGCGGCACCAAATACCAATGGGGCAAATAATTCTGTAATTCTTCTAGCCATTATGGTTTTAATTTATAATCATCCAACAAAATTTTATTATTATTTTTACGTTTCTTTGTTTCTTCTCTCGCCAATAACATTGTTGTTGGAATATTGGTTTTTTTTAAATCAATATTTAAATATATTTAATTTATTTATTAAATTAAATATGAGATTGTTAATCGTCTCCGAGAGTTGATTAACGTGATATATTCATATTCTCGAAACCAATATGTGGTGAGTGAGATATGAATGATTAAAGTGTAGTGTTGGTGGAGTTAATTCATTGTTTAATGAATGTTTAAGTTGTTCCACATTGATTAAGCTTCATTAATTAAACTTGTTTAAAGTAATTAAACAAGTGAGCTTAGAATCAAGTGGACTTAAGTGGACTAGAGAGTTTAGGCTCTCTCGTGTATAGATACACGCAAGCGTCGTTGGTCAGCTCGAGCTCGAGCTCGGGTTTCGGGGTTCGGAGTTTTGGGCCAGAAATGTGTCTAGATTCGTTGAACCGAATTGCGTCCAGATTCGTTGAACCTAGTGTTCAACATTTGAATGTGTAACGTTTGTAACCGTCGGGAGTTACGAGTGTAACTCCTCCACTACATCATGATGCACGGGAGGTTACAAACGCAATCATCAACGACTCCTTAATGGGTCGAGCGAAACCGCCAACGAGCCATCATGGCTCGTGCGTAACTGCCAACGACCCTTTAATGGATTGTGTGTAACTGCCAACGAGCAATCATGACTCGTGTGTAACTGCCAACGAGCAATCATGACTCGTTGTGTAACTGCCAACGAACAATCATGACTCGCTTGTAACTGCCAACGAGCAATCATGACTCGTTGCGTAACTGCCAACGAGCCATCATGATTCGTGCGTAACCGCCAACGAACCATGATGACGTCTTCATGACGGCATTAATCCCTCGGGTGATGACACGCCTATAAATAGAGGAGTCACATGCATTTGTCATACACACCGCAAATCTAGCATCTCTTTGCACTTGCACTCTTCTCTCTTCTGCATTTCATTTTCCGAGCTCAGTCCTCGCCTCCTTCAGTTCGTCGGAGCTCCAAGGTTCTGCGGTGCTGCTGCCTTCGAGACGTGGTCGTTTTATCTTTGGGGACGATACGCCAAAACCGAGAGCACTACCGGGGCGTATCTCGTCTTGCGGAAAGAGGACTTTCCTCGACTCGGCCAAATAAGTTCTTCTAATTTATTTTCGTCATTTTCTTGTAATTTTGTTCTATCTTCTTGAGTTGTATTACGCCCGGCAAGTTCATTGTAATTTCAGATTTATTTTATTAAATCTCCAACAATCGCAAGACGAGATAGTGGACTTGCCATTTGAAGACGAAGACTAGAACATTGTCAACCACCTTTGCTTGGAAATGACGAGTGCCGCCAATTCAACCGACTCGAACACCGGAGCTTCCACCATTTCCTCCATGACAACCTCCTCGATGCCGACTTCATTTTCAACGGCCTCGACAACCATGTTCAACACCGGTGGTTCAACCAATTCATCAACCACCCCTTGGACGTTTGTGAACCCTTTTGGGTCGACCGGTGGATCCGCGTCTAGCGGCACCGTTGGTTCCACTTTTAGTGGTTCCTTTGGATCCTTGAATGGATCTGGTGGTGTTGGGTCCATTGGGCTCAATACTAGTGGCTCTATGTTGGGAGCAAGCTCGGCACAAAGGATGATTCCGCCCGCCGAGAAGCCACCGAAGTTCGGAGGAGCCGACTTCAAACGATGGCAACAAAAGATGTTGTTCTATTTGACAACATTGGGCTTTGCAAATTTCCTCAAGGAAGACGCACCGCCCGTGCCAAGTGAGCAAGAGACGAACTTCAACGTTCGTGCCGCCTACGACAATTGGCAAAATGGAGATTATCTTTGTAAAAACTTTATTCTAAATGCACTAGATGATAGTTTGTACAATGTATACTCCGTTGTAAACACATCCAAAGAGATGTGGGATGCTCTAGAAAAGAAGTACCGTAGTGATGATGCAGGTACAAAGAAGTTTGTGGTCGCAAAGTACTTGGACTACAAAATGGTCGATTTCAGGCCGGTCATAGAGCAAGTGCAAGAGTTTCAACTCATTGTGCACGATATCCATGCCGAGGGGATGATCTTACCGGACGCGTTCGTCGTTGCAACGGTGATCGAGAAGTTGCCCCCAAGTTGGAAGGACTTCAAGAGCTACCTCAAGCACAAGCGAAAGGAGATGACTCTTGAAGATTTGATTGTCAAGCTGCGCATCGAGTCCGATGTGCGAAAGCAAGATCCTAAGCCGAAAGGCTCTATGGATGCAAAGGCCAACCTAATGGAGCGAGGCGAACCCTCCAATAAGCGTCCTCGCCCGTCGGCCAAAGACAAAGGCAAAGGCAAAGTGACAACCAAGAAGTTCGACGACGATTGCTACAACTGTGGCAAGTACGGTCATGCTGCGAAGGATTGCAGAAAGCCGAAGAACAAGAAGAAGAAAAACGTCGCCAACGTAGCCGAGAAGGACTTCGGTGAATGGGACAAAGACGACCTCGCTGCGGTGGTCACCGAGGAAGTCAACAATGTCGAGAACCAAGGAGGGTGGTACATCGACACCGGCGCTACTGCCCACGTCTGTTCTGATAGGAGCAAGTTTGTCTCTTATCAAGCTGTTGAGGGGAGGAAGCTCAACATGGGAAACCAAGCTTCGTCCGAAGTTGTCGGAGTTGGAGAAGTGGAGCTCAAGCTTACTTCCGGCCTTGCTCTCACTTTGAAGAATGTGCTTCATGTTCCCGACATTCGAAAGAACTTGGTGTCAGGCTCTATTCTAGTTAATAAGGGGTTTAGACTAGTGTTTGAGTCTGATAAGTTTACTTTGTTGAAGTATGGAAAGTTCCTCGGGAAAGGTTATCTCACCGGAGGTCTTTTCAGGTTGAATGTAATGGCTGTGCGCCGTGTAACCAAGTCTCCAGTTATTAATGAAAATGCATCTACTTCCTCTTACTTGGTTGAGTGCTCTAATTTATGGCATTGTAGATTAGGACATGTGAATCTAAATGCTATAAAAAGATTAGTAAACTTAGATTTGCTAAAGATCAATGAAGTGAATACTCAAAACAAATGTGAAGTTTGTGTTGAGGCGAAAATGACTAAAAAACCGTTTCGTTCGGTGGAAAGGAGCACAAAACCCCTTGAGTTAATACACACCGATGTATGTGATCTAAAATTTGTGCAAACTAGAGGTGGTAAGAAGTACTTTATCACTTTCATCGATGATTGCACAAAGTATTGTTACCTTTATCTTCTAAGAGGTAAAGACGAGGCTATTGAAGCTTTTAAGAACTTCAAAAATGAAGCCGAAAATCAACTAAGCTGTCGAATAAAGATCGTTCGAAGTGATAGAGGTGGAGAATATGTAGCTCCGTTTGAGGAATTATGCAACGAAAGTGGTATAATCCATCAAACTACAGCCCCTTATTCCCCTCAATCAAATGGTGTTGCGGAACGTAAGAACCGAACACTTAAAGATATGATGAATGCTTTGTTGATCAGTTCTGGGTTACCCCAGAACATGTGGGGGGAAGCTGTTTTAACGGCTAACTATATATTGAATAAAATTCCACTCAAAGGTCAAGATGTTACACCTTATGAGTTATGGAAAGGTAGAAAACCATCGTACAAATACCTCAAAGTGTGGGGGTGTTTGGCAAAGGTTGAAGTGCCTCTACCTAAACAAGTTACGATTGGTCCGAAAACGGTCGATTGTATCTTTATAGGATATGCATTGAATAGTAGTGCCTATCGATTTATTATCCACAAGTCAGAAATACCTGACATGACTGTGGGAACTACTATTGAGTCAAGGAATGCAATATTCTTTGAAAATATTTATCCTTGTAAGGATAAAGTTGAAAACAATTCTAGTAATAGAATTGAAGATGAAACCACTAGTTCTAAATCTATAAGTGAAGTACCTAAGACGCGTAAGCGACGAAGGTCTAACTTAGAAGATGAAGAACCGAGACGTGGTAAGAGAATTAGAACTAAAAAGGATTTTGGTCCTGATTATGTTCTGTTCATGTTGGATTAAGAACCAACAACGATCAAAGCAGCGTTTGCTAGATCGGATGGTGAACTTTGGAGAGAAGCAGTCCAAAGTGAAATTGACTCCATTAAACAAAATCGTACTTGGGTATTGGTTAATTTACCAGAAGGTTGTAAACCCTTAGGATGTAAGTGGATCCTTAAAAGAAAGTATAAAGCAGATGGGTCAATTGACAAATACAAAGCTCGTTTGGTAGTAAAAGGCTTTAAGCAAAAAGAAGGGTATGATTTTTTCGATACCTATTCACCAGTGACGAGGATCACTTCTATTCGTGTGCTTCTAGCCATAGCAGCTTTGTATAATCTTGAGATACACCAAATGGACGTAAAAACTGCGTTTCTGAATGGTGATCTTGAAGAAGAAATCTATATGGAACAACCAGAAGGGTTTGTAGAACCCGGACACGAGAAAAAGGTCTGTAAACTGGTTAAGTCCTTATATGGATTGAAACAAGCGTCGTTACAGTGGCACTTGAAGTTTGATAATGTGATGTTTTCACACGAGTTTAAAATAAATGAGTGTGATAAATGTGTTTACGTTAAGAACACTAGAAACAGTTACGTTATAGTGTGTCTTTACGTTGATGATATGCTAATCATGGGTAGTAATATCCAAGTGATTAATGAGACAAAAACCATGTTAAAAAGAAATTTTGACATGAAAGATATGGGTCCAGCAGACGTTATTCTTGGAATTAAGATTCTTAGAAAAATAGATGGGATTGTTTTGTCACAATCTCATTATGTTGAGAAAGTACTTAAAAGGTTTAATGCTTTCGACAGTTTGCCTGCTAAGACTCCTCTAGAACTCAATGTTCACTTAAGCAAGAACCGCGGTGAGCCGGTTGCTCAAGAAGACTATGCACGGGTCATAGGAAGTCTAATGTATTTGACAAATTGCACTAGACCCGACATAGCATGTGCTGTGAACAAGTTGAGTCGTTACACAAGCAATCCAAGTAAAGAGCATTGGAGAGCTTTAGTACGAGTTTTGAGATATTTAAAATATACTCAAAATCATGGGCTACATTATTCGAGATACCCCCCCCGGTACTTGAAGGGTACTGTGATGCAAATTGGATATCCGACACTAAAGATTCACTTTCAACAAGTGGATATGTGTTCACTATTGGGGGAGGTGCTGTCTCGTGGAAATCCATGAAACAGACATGCATAGCCCGATCTACCATGGAATCCGAATTCATAGCTTTGGATAAGGCTGGTGAAGAAGCGGAATGGCTAAGGAACTTTCTAGACGATGTTCCTTGTTGGTCAAAACCTATACCACCTGTGATGATTCACTGTGATAGCCAAGCTGCCATTGGTAGAGCTAAAAGTGGTTTATATAATGGTAAGTCTAGACATATTCGTCGACGACACAATACCGTTAGACAATTGATCACAACAGGGATTATTTCGATTGACTACGTAAAGTCTATGGATAATCTAGCGGATCCGCTAACCAAAGGGTTAAACCGTGATCAAATGAATAAGTTGCTAGAAGGAATGGGTCTAAAATCCACAAACTAAGAGTTGTCATAGTGGTAACCCAACCAATGAGACCGGAGATCCCGAGAACTTGGTTCAATGGGAAAACTAAGCTATGAGAATTCGAGTTAAAACACTCACTTTCTAAAATTCCTTCTAAAGAGCAGTCGAGTGTTGAAAAACTTACCTAGTGGTGAGGTTAAGTCTACGACTTTTTAATGATTCCTAAATACCTCAAGGAGGTTGAGTATGGTAAGATACTCGGTAAAGAATCACCTATGTAAGTGTGAAGTGTGGCCGCTTCAAGAAATGCACTTATGAATCCAAAGGGGTATCCAAGGCCGAAAAGGATACAAAACGTGAGAACGGATGAGGTTGAAGTGTTATACTGTTGATATCGTTGTCTAAGTGCACGCCGTGGAGGAATAGTTCAAAGCTTATTGCTACTAGTCCGCCTGTGTACTCGATGATATTGACTATGGAAGGTTCAAAGCCACCAACTACCTATCCAGACAGTATAATACCTCTTGAGGACTGAGCTTCTGCATTTGCATACATTTGCATAAGGCTATCTCACTCATGTGGGGGATTGTTGGAATATTGGTTTTTTTTTAAATCAATATTTAAATATATTTAATTTATTTATTAAATTAAATATGAGATTGTTAATCGTCTCCGAGAGTTGATTAACGTGATATATTCATATTCTCGAAACCAATATGTGGTGAGTGAGATATGAATGATTAAAGTGTAGTGTTGGTGGAGTTAATTCATTGTTTAATGAATGTTTAAGTTGTTCCACATTGATTAAGCTTCATTAATTAAACTTGTTTAAAGTAATTAAACAAGTGAGCTTAGAATCAAGTGGACTTAAGTGGACTAGAGAGTTTAGGCTCTCTCGTGTATAGATACACGCAAGCGTCGTTGGTCAGCTCGAGCTCGAGCTCGGGTTTCGGGGTTCGGAGTTTTGGGCCAGAAATGTGTCCAGATTCGTTGAACCGAATTGCGTCCAGATTCGTTGAACCTAGTGTTCAACATTTGAATGTGTAACGTTTGTAACCGTCGGGAGTTACGAGTGTAACTCCTCCACTACATCATGATGCACGGGAGGTTACAAACGCAATCATCAACGACTCCTTAATGGGTCGAGCGAAACCGCCAACGAGCCATCATGGCTCGTGCGTAACTGCCAACGACCCTTTAATGGATTGTGTGTAACTGCCAACGAGCAATCATGACTCGTGTGTAACTGCCAACGAGCAATCATGACTCGTTGTGTAACTGCCAACGAACAATCATGACTCGCTTGTAACTGCCAACGAGCAATCATGACTCGTTGCGTAACTGCCAACGAGCCATCATGATTCGTGCGTAACCGCCAACGAACCATGATGACGTCTTCATGACGGCATTAATCCCTCGGGTGATGACACGCCTATAAATAGAGGAGTCGCATGCATTTGTCATACACACCGCAAATCTAGCATCTCTTTGCACTTGCACTCTTCTCTCTTCTGCATTTCATTTTCCGAGCTCAGTCCTCGCCTCCTTCAGTTCGTCGGAGCTCCAAGGTTCTGCGGTGCTGCTGCCTTCGAGACGTGGTCGTTTTATCTTTGGGGACGATACGCCAAAACCGAGAGCACTACCGGGGCGTATCTCGTCTTGCGGAAAGAGGACTTTCCTCGACTCGGCCAAATAAGTTCTTCTAATTTATTTTCGTCATTTTCTTGTAATTTTGTTCTATCTTCTTGAGTTGTATTACGCCCGGCAAGTTCATTGTAATTTCAGATTTATTTTATTAAATCTCCAACAATTGTTTCCTGCCGCCGACAGCCACCACTCCTATCAATACGTAAAAACATCTCCCACCTTTCTTTGAATTCATAAGACGAATATTGAGCGGTAGTGATGGACTAGCAATTTATATCTTTGAGGGAGGCAAACCAATGAACACGACTCATTAAAAATTTATGGTTTGAGGGGGATGGGTAACTCTTATTAATTTCGATTAATAAGGTTCATATATTGCATCATATCAAGATGCACTCATCTGTTGGGCAATTCGATCGGTCTTCCAGAATTCAGGTTTGTTTATCATTTTTACTAACACGGTTTAAGAACTTTTTTATGCATTATGATTCTCTGATCCCTCCGTCCTCTTATAAGTATCTATGCAATAAATAATGGTAACTATAGTAAAATTACTTATTTTCTTGGTATTTACTATTCAAGGGGTTGGGACACTTTTGGGACGGAGACGATTACCATTTTTGAGTTAAATTTGTGGGTTAGTTTTTTGAATTGAACATCTCGGGGTTCTATCAGTTGGTGCGAAGAGCAAAGAAACTCGGATAGGAGATTCCTACCCGAACAGCCAATCCTAAAGAAAGAATCCGCCCTATCCCTAGACATTCATAGATTGCAATTTATATTACTAATTGCATGATAAACTGGTTTTCATTTTAAAGTGTTTAAGAATTAACTTTATGAATTTATCGAAATTCTTTTAGTTACCAATTACCACTTATGACGATCCTTGCATTTTTATGAAACATTTGTTTTCATATATAGTTTAATTCTCGGTACTTTTTATCTTGGCACATTTTTCTTTTTTGTTTCTCACCCATGAAAAAATTCCTTATATAGAAATAATTAAACTCATAAATCAATATTAATAAAACATTTTATGATTTTTAATTAATTTTTTTCGATGATTTAATTGTTCAATTCTATGATTTTTTATGTTAGAGCTAATAATGCAGTTAATAGTATATAGAACTTTATGATGTTTAGTCGATCAATGCTTGAAATAGTAGAGCCACACGTACAAAAATATACTAGTTTGATGCTCGTCGAAAATCGACGGGTGCTAATTATTTTTACCATTCACATATTTTTTCAGTGAAAAAATTATTTTAAAATATTTTATACTATAGATCTCATTTTTTTATGTACTTATTACAAACAATAAAAAGAATTTTAGAGTAATAAATATGAAGAACCAATTCAATGCCGACTCATATCATATTTAAATCTTCGACGTTTAAATACTTATAAATCAATTTGGTGTCGAAAACGACAAAGCCAAGTTCCTCGTGAAATATATAAAAAAATATTTAAAGGTAATACAAAAATACTAAAAGTAATTGAAACAATATGAAAATTATATAAGAAATCCAGACAAAAATAATATGTTCGGCTCCTCTTCTACAAAGCTATTGAAGTTTGAGCATAGTCTTCCTCCTACAATTTACTCTCCTGTAAATTTAATAATAATAATTTTGTATACAAATATTAATAATTTTATGTATGCATTATTAATATTTGTATTGATAATTACCTCACAACTTTTAAAATATTTTCGTGTACACAACATTAGTTGTGGTGTTGAAGCTATTGTCATCTTTATCACACATTAAAAAATTGGGATTTTTTTCCCTAGTGATTCTCGATATTGCGACATAAAACCGTGTCTTACCAACTAAGTTGGCTTTCTTTGTCTTAATTTTTTAGAAAAATTAAAAGAGAAATATTAAGATGATTTTGTCAAGTTGTCCGTTGTTGATTCTAATAAAAAGAAAATGTCAAAGAGGGTTAGAAACAATTTATCAAGTACTTATGTCAATGAGTGAACTTTTTTCTTGAATGGTTTTTATTCATTAAAAATCTGAATGGCATACCGCCGTTGCTCGTAATAATTGAAAAGTAGGTTGTTAACGTGGTAGCTCGTAATATAAAAAAATAGAATCTATATCCAAATAAACAGTATAATATAAAAATAAATAGAATTATATTGAAATAAGTCGAACCACCCGTTGTTTGTTGTTGTTCTTGCTTGAGTCGACGGTTCACCCTTGTTTGAAATATGTGTTGTTTAGGCAAAACTGTGAGAATTTAGGAAAATAATCAAGAAAAATTCAAATAATTAAACGTAGGATTGATACATAGAATACATTGTTCGAGCTTAACTAATGAAAACATTAATTCATCTATCTATTCACAATAATAGTTTTGAAATCCTAAATATTTCAACTTTGTAAATATTAGAAATATAATAGTAAATTCAACCAAACATGTAAATAGAATATTAAAAATAGAATTCAAAAGAAAATAGGGGAATATTGTGTTTAGGGATGTCAATGGGTCGGTACCCACCCATTAAGCATTTTTTCCATACCCAAACCGCAACCCGTTGAAATTTCATAGACCCATACCCGTCCCAAAGCCATTTAAAATTCAATTTTAATGCATGTGTCCGGCTCAAACCCATCGGGTAATATCCGTTAATCCCAAATAAAATTAATAGTAATAATTTTTTATTAAATAAATTATAACTTAATATATACTTCATTCGTCCCATTTATATTGTCTCACTTTAATTATATTCAAATGTGTCTATTATAATAATAAAGCGAGATAAATTAAATGGAATGGAGGGAGTATATAACAATCGAAAATTTTAATTTAAACGTGTATATCTCAAATAACTGCTAACTGACAATAGACAAAGTCATGTGAAACAAATATCTAATTATCAATTAGATTTTGTGAGATATATCCTTTCAACTTTGTATATATTAATAAAAAACTTATTAGTCTTTATAAATTTTTTATTTTTTAAATATAAATATAGTTTTTATATACATGTGAAATATATATATTTACCATATATGTAAAATGGGTTTGGGCAGTGGGTACCCAGAGGTATATACCCATAGCCGACCCAAACATGTTGCGGGTATCCTAAACTCGTTCCAAACCCAATTTATATTACCCAAACCCGTCTCATTTAGGTATGGGCGAGGCGGGTACCCGCGATAAACCACCTATTAAGCATTTTTTCCATACCCAAACCCAAACAGGCCAAATCCGTTGAAATTTCATATACCATACCCGTCCCAAATCCGTTCAAAATTGAATTTTAATACTCGTGTCGGGCCCAAACCCATCGGATGATACTCGTTTATTACTTGTTAAACCAAAGTAAAATTAATAATAATAATTTTTTATAAAATAAATTATAACTTAATATATACTTCTTTCCTCTCATTTATGTTGTCTCACTTTATATTCAAATGTGTCTATTATAATAATAAAGCGAGATAAATTAAATGGAAGGGAGGGAGTATATAACAATCGAAAATTATAATTTAAACGTGTATATGTCACATAACTGCTAACTAACAATATACAAAGTGTGAAACAAATATCAAATTATCAAATAGATTTTATGAGATATATCATTTCAACTTTTTATATATTAATAAAAACCTTAAAATTACTAATTTTAAAAAAAATTATTTTTCAAATATAATTATAGTTTTTATATACATGTGAAATATATATATTTACCATATATGTAAATGGGTTGGGTAGTGGATACCCGGAGGTGTGTACCCATAGCTGACCAAAACCCGTTCCAAACCCAATTTATAGTACCCAAACCCGTCTCAATTAGGTTTGGGCGAGGCTACCCGTGATAACCTGGTCCATTGACATCCCTAATTGCATTAAACATGTAGTATCGAATTTGATTTATTTTTTATAATATGATGATCATGATAAATTAAAAGTTGTATATAATATACTAATATCGATTATACGAATATATCTACGTGATTAGTATTGAAACTAATGACACACATACAAATAAGATAACTATGTACATATAATACGTGTCCATTTGATACAAAAATACATTAATAAAGGTTAAAATTTCTCAAAATATAGTTGTATGTGGTCTAAAGTCAAGCCACCCGTTATTTATTATAGGTATATCAAAATAAAATACGAAAAAAAATCTAATTATAAAGCTAATCATGGAAAAATAAATAATTATAAATGTCTATGTTACAAACTACAAAATAATATATAGTATAAAATGCGAAAATCAAGAATTAAGAATAATCATAAATATTTAAATTAAAGTACAATCATGAGATACGAAAACAACTATGAGTAATATAAATAATGATGAAAAATGAATAAGTAAATTTATAAAATACGAAAATCAAAACATGAATAAGTAATATAGAATATAAAACCAAATTGATAGAGATTAAGATTATTGTATTATTATATGCCATTAGATATATACACATATAATTATATCCGTTATTAAATGATTAATATGTATAAAATACACATATTTTAGATAAATAGGAACGAAGAGCATAGGAAGTGCCACATAGGCACGTGAATTAACGTGGAACTCCGAATCCGCTTTGCTATTATATATAAAAGGATATTAGATCAAAATATTAATAAAAAAATATATATATGTCATAGTAAAAATATAGAAAATGGTAAGCATTGCAATATACAGTTTTAAGTTTGAACTTTTACATTGGCGTATTTGATGTGCCCAATACTATATGGAAAAGTGGGTTTAAAATTAAGTTAAACGATTAAGCTTATATATAGAAGTACTTAACTAAGTTTTTTTGATGAATCTATTACTCTCTCCGTTCTCCATTTAGTTACATTATTACTATATTGGGACGTCCTCCATTTACTGACATATTCCGTTTTAGGACGTAGACCTCACAATCACTTTAACACTTTAACACGGCAGATTCAATCCTAAAGACAGAAAGAAACGTCTTCTGTGCCTGCCCCCCCTAATCGCCGTCCACCTGTCAGATTTTTCTTTTTAACATATCAGCAAATTTATGCTCAGTACATTAATAAAAATAAAAAAGTCTGGTTTTCTTAATAGGGCCATCCGGCCCATCCCCCCACCCCCGGGCCCACCCCCCACCTCTTACACTATCCACTTTATATACTCTAAATACTCAAATATATATAATTTTTTAATGAGCACTTTATATAATTTTGAAATAATAAATTAAATTAAACAAATCACTACTCTAAACACTCAAATATATACTGACTTTAATTTTATTAACTCAACCTCAACCTAATTTTAATTTGAGTTATTATAATAAACTACCCAATATAAGATAACAAAATCAATATAAGGACACCAATTTAAAAAACTCAAAATATACCCATTTTTACGCGAAAAGACACAAATACCCCCGTTTTTAGTGCAAACACTCCCTCCTTTTTCACACATACGCGGGATCGCTTTCTCTCTCTCCTCTCTCTCCACACGCACAAATCATAATCTCTCTCTTTTTTCTTTCACTTTCCTCTCTCTACTCTCTTCTCTCTTATTTCCACAGACGGCGGCGAAGGAGAAACAAGCTAGCCGCAGCGGTGGAGGAGGAAGCGAACGGCGGCGGAGGCAGCCACTACGATGCCGTCGTCCTCCGTGCTGATTAAGATGCGACGGAGTATGTATCAGGTGGCTTCCTCGCTGCCGCCGCTCAGATCCGACGCCTTTGTCGGAGTCCTCTTCGTCCCTGTCCAGTAGGCCTCGAACGTTGGGGATGAACAATATTCATCGTCGGCACTTGTTTCATGAACAAGAGATTCGAAGTCCGTGGTGCTGTCTACTGCGACACCTGCCGCTGCGGATTCGAGACCGATGCCTCCGAGTATCTCGCCGGTAACTCTCTCTCTCTCTCTCTCTCTATGGTTTGATTTGGGGATTTTTTTACTTTTTTGGTTGCAATTTCGGATGTATTATGTAGATTTGTGCTTACTGTGTGTTTTAGCGACTGCATTTTGCTTGATTGCTTGTTTTTTGAATGATTAAGCTGCTCGATTGAGATTTTTTTTGGAGTTTTGAGTTATTGAATTGAGCTCATCTTATTTGAGTAATCCTCTGTTCTTTGTTTTACAATTGAATGTTTTTGGAAAAAAAATAGTGAAAATTAAGTATTTGGGGCAGCGACGAACCATAGCTTATAATAGTTGATTTCATCGCATTTTAAGTTTAATGTGATTTTATTCCATTTTTGAATCTGCAGTTGTTCATGAGTTCATAGCTTTTAATTTCGAAGAAAAGCATCAACAATGAGAATTAAGGAAATTATTTCCAACTATAAAAGTAGATCAAAATAGTTATCATATATGCTCTTGATTGTTCAAAATTCCTGAGATTGCACTGTGATGCACCGAATGATTCGACTAGTGTACCTGCTGCCCGGTGTGTACCTGTTGCTGAACCAGAAGGAGCAGCACTCTCTCAGCGATCTCGTCCCTTCTCCAACAAGCTCTACTCCGGCGACCTGCAAAAGAGGTTGGGCATCACCGCCGGTCTCTGCGTGCTGATCTAGAACTTGCCGGAGCAGAACGCGTGACGAGCTAAATATTAACTCCCGCAAGAGTACGGGTAATCCTAATATAGAGCAAGTAAGGTCGTATTCCACGAGGATCAATACAAAGAAACGATAGTGAATACTATTACTAAGTTCTTTGGATCTATCTAAGCTAACGAGATTTTTGGGTGATTTTCTAAGCTACTAATGCAAGTAAACAAAGCACATAAACGAAAACAAGTAAACGAAAGTGAACTAATGAAGAAACGATGAAGTAAAGTTATTCTAGGGCTTCGGAATCGATGGAATGCAATGGATATAGCCTAAGTCTATCAATACATGAATCAACTATCTCTATCTAGGGCGATCCCTAATTCGTATTTGCCTCCTCTCGGACGACAACTACCGTAGATTACAAGCCATGGTCATAGTCCCCTATCAACCTCTAGCCTATAACTCCTAAAAGCTCCTAGGATAAATTGCCCCCACAATTACTCTCACCCTCTCGGTTTATCAAGCAATTATGCCTTGTGATCGGTTTCCAACATCGAATCTCATCTCTCGATACTCAATTCAATGTCTAAAGCATGCATCAATGGTGATCAAGCATCAAAGCATCCATACAAAATAAGATCACAAGGAGATAAATCTAATTAATCATGCATTAATAGGAAATAAGATCAATCCATTACAAATCCAACTATCCTTCTCCCTAGAATAAAGGAATTTAGCCAATCAAACACATGATGAGCATAAATACCAAATCCAAGCTAAACATGAATAAAAGACTAAGGAAAAATGGGTTTAGAATCAAATCCAAGCTCTTGATCTTCTATTCTTGCTCCTTAGACTCTCTCCTTCAACAATTCTTCAATCCCAAGTGAAGCCCCAAAATGTGGAATGAAGATGATGGGTGAAAAGATGGTGTAGAGATTAGTGTGTGAAAAAGTGTGTTGGTGTGTGAAATAATGAGGCTTACCTAGAAAATGAGGTTTGAAATGGTATTTATATGTTTTGGGAGAGAGGGACTAAGTAGCAATTAAGATTGGGGAGGAAAATGAGAGAAAATGGGGTCGAAAACGAGAAATAGGAGAAGAATCGGGGCGAAAACGAAGTTGGAAGGAAGTCAAGCCGGAAGGAGTACCCCCGCAGGCTACCCCCGTAGCGCAGGCCAACGGCCATGTTGACTCGCGGGGGCAGACCCTGCCCTGGACCTGGGCGCGCGCGCGGTCCCGCGAGCGGGCACTCGCCGCTGCCTTGCGCTGCTGCCTCGGCGCGCGGCCCGGGCGCTTCGTCGCCCGGCCGTGCGCTGTCTCGCCGTTTCGCCTCGTTCTCCCTCATACGAACTCCGATTCGATCGCCGTTTTCGCCTACGCGCTCCTCTTGAACCGAGCTACGTCGTGGACTTACTTCCATTGTTCAATATTTTCTTGTTTCCTGTAAAAATAAGAAAAACTAAGCTCGAGAAGAAAGATTCGACAATTCAACGTTGAAACGACGATAATCACTAAAAACAAGCACGAGGAGACTATAAAACGACACAATATCACCCCATAAACTCTAAGAAAACCATGTTTGTCAACCCCTCAAACTTGAATCGTTGTTTGTCCTCAAGCAACAAAGATAAAAATAAGAAGAATTACAAACATGGAGGGGTGATGTTGATATACTAAGCTTCAGAATTAAAAACACTCATACAAGTGAAATCCCCTAATCAAAGCTCAACTCAAATCAATGGAACATGAACATAATGCTTCAATAGGAAAAATGAACCTTACGGCATGTGGAAATAATCAAGTGAGCTCTCAACTCTCAAGTGTATGGCAATAATGGCACACTCAATCCAAAACAAGATATGCAATCTACCATAAGCTTGAAATTAGTCTAACTTCTCCATTGCTAAACATGCACTTGAAATAAAGGTCAATGTGGTCTTTTAAGGGTTGTAATGTAGGCTCTTTGGTTAGGTATGAAATTTTTAGGCTAAGTGACTAGTTATCCCACAACACAAAACTATGTACCAAGAAAACCCACTAAGCCCCAAACTCCAATCATATGAGACTAAATATATAATCAAAACATCAACCAACCAAAGATAACCTTCTTCCAAAACAAAATTTCAATCCATCCCTTTTATTCTTCCATACTCTCTTGAAAGTTTCTCAAGTACTACCCCATAAATGCTCCTTCATGTTTTTTTTTTTTCTTCTTTTTCTTTTTCTAAGAGCATTATTATTGGCTCTTATCATCAATTTTCTTTTCTCTCTCTTTTTTTTTTAAATCATTTTTTTTATGAGATTAATAACACGAGAGCTCATATGGAAGTATACTCAAGTATCTCACCTATTCAAACCATAACCATACCTCTTTACACTTTTTCCACATATCCACCTCCAATACCCAATTATCCCCTTGGCTAGATCAAAGAAAAGGCTAAGGCTCAAAAAGGGTTAACTAGGATTTTATAGAGTAAATGGACAAGTGTATGGATAAAATGGCTAGCAAAGAAAAATGCCACATATCATCTCTACATTTCAAACACAATAATGCAACCTCAAAGAAGACTCAAGACAAGTTCTAGAGAAAGTCATACTTGTTAGGATAAAAATCACACAAGAAAGGAATTAGACTATAAATATGCGATAGTCTCGGCTCAAATCCTCTCACGGGTACACAATATTTTTTTTCGTTCATATTCCACAAGAAGTAAGTGTTCTAGTTCCATTGATACAAGTCTCACTAATCACAAGGAATCATCGCAAGCATGAACAAATTTAGATTTTCAAAAGAATTCATCATGAGCTTGTATCAACATTCTCCCAACACTAGTTCATAATACTTCTCACATTCATCTTGTAAACTCAAAGCGAACACAAATCAAGATCAAGATCCAAAACAAACTCTAAAATCCCTTATTACATACCATAATCCGAATGAAAATAAAATAAAATCCAAATATCCCCAATACCATAATCCATCATCAACATCCAACTAGAAAGAAAGATAGGAAGAAAAGTAGGACGACCGGATAAGCAAACCAACTTCCAACCCCTCAAACTTATTCCCTACATAGTGAGGAATGTAGTGAGGAATAAGTTTGCATGAAAGTTTGGTTTACTTATCGAGAGCTCACAACATCAACCGGAAGGCGGAGGTGAAGGTGAACGCCTTGCATGTCGAGCATGAAGATTCTCCATATATTTGATACGTCTTTATCTTCTTCCCCATTTGAATTTTGGATGAGCTCATTGTTCCTTGAGATATTTGATGCTTGTGTAGTGGAAGAGGAGGAATGGGAATGGAATAGAGGATGAAAGAATGAAGAAAAAAAAAAAAGGTGGTCAAAGTGAAATGAAATACGAAAAATAAAATACGAAAAATAAAGATACCTCGTTGGGGTGCCTCCCAACTAGCGCTTTGTTTAACGTCGTTAGCTCGACTCTTCCATGGCTCAAGTATCGAGATGATTGGTGACGAACACTCCATCCCTTTGCTCGGGATGATAAATAGACTTCACTCGTTGTCCATTGACAACAAAAGTCGAACCATCCTTTCCCTTTAATTCAAGTGCTCCGTTCATCAATACCTTTGAAATGGTAAAAGGTCCCTTCATTCCATCACCTTCTTGCTTTTCCTCCTTTTTGGGCTCTCCATTTCTTGGATCAAGGAATTGTCTCATTCTTCTTGGAATTTCCTGCACACCATTCAATGTGTTAGCACATTTCAACAACTCAAGATTAAATTCATCATTATTAGGGGAAAGAGATGAAGGAGAATCTAATAAATAATCCTCTAATGGATCTTTGGATTCATGAAACTCCTTCATTTGAACACAAGAGTCTATCATATCATGAGCCATGCACTCTTTAACTCCCTTTAGCTCTCCATCTTCATGAAATTTGAGGGCCTTGTATATTGAAAAAGTGTGGCTCTCCTCATTGACTCTAAGAGTGAGCTCTCCTTTGGAAACGTCAATGAGAGCTCTTCCCGTGGCAAGAAATGGTCTTCCAAGAATTAAGGGGACATCCTTGTCTTCATCCATGTCTAACACAACAAAATCTACCGGAAAAATAAAGTCGTTCACCTTGACTAGAACATCTTCGACTACTCCTTTGGGATATGAAATGGAACGATCCGCCATTTGAAGAGCAATGGTAGTTGGCCTTATCGTTCCAATCTCCAACTTCTTGAAGATTGACAAGGGCATCAAATTGATGCTTGCACCCAAGTCACATAAAGCTTTTCCAAAACGATCCTTCCCAATATCACAAGGAATAGTGAAGCTTCCGGGATCCTTGACTTTAGCCGGCAATTTCCTTTGAAGGACGGCACTACACTCCTCGGTCAAGTTGACCGTGCCAAACTCCTCAATGTTCCTCTTCTTGGATACAATCTCCTTGAGGAACTTTGCACATGAAGGCATCCTCCTCAATGCTTCCACGAGAGGAATATTGATATTGACTTTTCGGAAAATGTCAAGAAAGCTTGAGAAATCTTCCTCCGTCTTCTTCTTTTGAAACCTTTGAGGAAATGGAAGAGGAGGCACATAAGCGGGTGGAGCCACATACTTAGGAGCGGGTTCCTCAACTTTATTTCTAGAACTCTCCTCTTCTTTTTCCTCATCTTCATTGACCTCTACTACTTCACCTTCTTGATTGGGCATCTTGGGACCTTCATATCCCTTTCCACTTCTCAACGTGATGGCCTTGCAATGCTCTTTGGGATTCACAATTGTTGAACTTGGGAATTGTCCTTGTTGATGTTGATCGCTCAAGATAGTGGCCAATTGCCCAAGTTGCTTCTCAATCATCTTGAGTTGAATACCTTGAGACTCAATACTTGCTTCGGCTTTCTCCATTCTTGAGTCATTCATCTCCATCTTTGATTGCATAGCCGTGAGCACTTTGAGTATAGTCTCATCGGTACTTGGTTTCCTTTCCTCAACAATGACTCCTCCTTGAGTAGTAAATCCGGGGGGTGCATGCAAGGCATTGTTCGGATTTCCATAATTGAGATTTGGATGCCTAGACATACCTTGATGATAGGGATTCCCTTGGTAACCCCCTTGTTGTGGATGAGAATTTTGATAGCCCCTTTGATTTTGGATATAATTGACATCCTCAAATCGAAATTGCTCTTCCAAAGTTAGAGTAGGTTCCACCTTTTGTTGGACCATAGCATCTATCTTGCTATTCATCGTGGTCATTTGAGCCGCAAGCAAGGCTATGGGATCCGTTGGAGTTGTAGGAGTAGTAGGAGGAGTGGGAGTAGTGGAAGCCGAAGCCACTTTCCTCAAAATGGACATCTCCGTTGGCCATTGATAATTGTTCATAGCCATGCTCTCAATGATAGATAAGACGGATGCACTATCTTTACCCATTAAAGCTCCACTGGCCGCGGCATCTAGGAGTCTCTTCATCTCACCATTGCATCCATTGTAGAAGAAGCAAATCTTGGACTCTTGATCAAACCCATGGTTTGGGCATTTCCTCAACATCTCTTTGAATCTCTCCCAAGACTCATAGAAAGATTCTCCATCAAGTTGTTGAAATTGAGTAATCTCCGACTTGAGCCTCATAGTCATGCCCGGGGGAAAGAACTTCAAGAGAAACTTCTTTACCATATCATCCCATCTATCCACTAGCTCGGGATTGATTGAGTGGTACCACATCTTTGCTTTATCCCTTAGAGAGAAGGGAAAGAGCCTAAGCTTGAGAGCATCATCCGAGACCCCATTCATCTTTATGGTACTACATAGCTCAAGGAATTGAGCTAGGTGAGTGTTGGGATCTTCTAGTGGTCTTCCTCCATATTGATTTTGTTGCACCATACTAACGAGAGCCGGCTTGATTTCATAAGTGTTAGCCGCTACTCTTCCTCCATAAACTAACCCTTGTGGTGCAACGGGTTGGAATAACTCATTAATAGGCGTAGGTGGTGGCCCGAAGTTGAGCTTGCATAGCCTCGAGTTGTTGTTGCATTTGGTGAATAAGCTCCTCATTGGGTGGTGCTTGTGCCATCACTTGTCTTGCTTGGATATTTCTTCTCCTCCTTGCGTTGTTTCTTCGGCAAAGTACTTCAATCTCAAGATTCAAAGGGTTGATTGGATCACCTTTAGACCTTGTTCTCATGCACCACCTAGAACACACAAGTAAAGGTAAATATCAAATACAAGAACTCACTTAAGAACCAAAAAGTAAAAGTGCATAAAATAAATGCTTAAAGTAGACCTTCCAAACTTTTCACAATATCACTATTCAAATCACAATTGATCCCCGGCAACGGCGCCAAAATCTTGACGAGCTAAATATTAACTCCCGCAAGAGTACGGGTAATCCTAATATAGAGCAAGTAAGGTCGTATTCCATGAGGATCAATACAAAGAAACGATAGTGAATACTATTACTAAGTTCTTTGGATCTATCTAAGCTAACGAGATTTTTGGGTGATTTTCTAAGCTACTAATGCAAGTAAACAAAGCACATAAACGAAAACAAGTAAACGAAAGTGAACTAATGAAGAAACGATGAAGTAAAGTTATTCTAGGGCTTCGGAATCGATGGAATGCAATGGATATAGCCTAAGTCTATCAATACATGAATCAACTATCTCTATCTAGGGCGATCTCTAATTCGTATTTGCCTCCTCTCGGACGACAACTACCGTAGATTACAAGCCATGGTCATAGTCTCCTATCAACCTCTAGCCTATAACTCCTAAAAGCTCCTAGGATCAATTGCCCCCACAATTACTCTCACCCTCTCGGTTTATCAAGCAATTATGCCTTGTGATCGGTTTCCAACATCGAATCTCATCTCTCGATACTCAATTCAATGTCTAAAGCATGCATCAATGGTGATCAAGCATCAAAGCATCCATACAAAATAAGATCACAAGGAGATAAATCTAATTAATCATGCATTAATAGGAAATAAGATCAATCCATTACAAATCCAACTATCCTTCTCCCTAGAATAAAGGAATTTAACCAATCAAACACACGATGAGCATAAATACCAAATCCAAGCTAAACATGAATAAAAGACTAAGGAAAAATGGGTTTAGAATCAAATCCAAGCTCTTGATCTTCTATCTTGCTCCTTAGACTCTCTCCTTCAACAATTCTTCAATCCCAAGTGAAGCCCCAAAATGTGGAATGAAGATGATGGGTGAAAAGATGGTGTAGAGATTAGTGTGTGAAAAAGTGTGTTGGTGTGTGAAATAATGAGGCTTACCTAGAAAATGAGGTTTGAAATGGTATTTATATGTTTTGGGAGAGAGGGACTAAGTAGCAATTAAGATTGGGGAGGAAAATGAGAGAAAATGGGGTCGAAAACGAGAAATAGGAGAAGAATCGGGGCGAAAACGAAGTTGGAAGGAAGTCAAGCCGGAAGGAGTACCCCCGCAGGCTACCCCCGCAGCGCAGGCCAACGGCCATGTTGACTCGCGGGGGCAGACCTGCCCTGGACCTGGGCGCGCGCGCGGTCCCGCGAGCGGGCACTCGCCACTGCCTTGCGCTGCTGCCTCGGCGCGCGGCCCGGGCGCTTCGTCGCCCGGCCGTGCGCTGTCTCGCCGTTTCGCCTCGTTCTCCCTCATACAAACTCCGATTCGATCGCCGTTTTCGCCTACGCGCTCCTCTCGAACCGAGCTACGTCGTGGACTTACTTCCATTGTTCAATATTCTCTTGTTTCCTGTAAAAATAAGAAAAACTAAGCTCGAGAAGAAAGATTCGACAATTCAACGTTGAAACGACGATAATCACTAAAAACAAGCACGAGGAGACTATAAAACGACACAATATCACCCCATAAACTCTAAGAAAACCATGTTTGTCAACGCGGACCGGTATGAGGCAATCTACATCTTCTACTTCGATGACTACAGCCAAATCTTGATCTTCTAGGCCAATTCACAGAGAGTACAGTATCTGAGTTAAGTTATCAGCTCTATTGTTCATGTTTTATGCTTTGTTTAGCTGACACGGATCTAGTTGTCTGTGTTTATGTTTCGCTCAATTGCTTTTTGTGGAGTTTGTTCGGTGTTGAATATATTTTTCATGTGAATTGGAAGTTTTAGTATTATTTTGGATTGGATTGTGCGTGCATGTGTAACTTGTCCGAAGGTGTGGACGTGATATGGGTTTGATGCGGGGTAGTTCAAGTTGATTTTGTCGTTCTTAATAAACGAATATTTTGTGAAATTACGAAATGTTGATTTCGTACTTCCTTAACTATAATTTTGTTACGAATATCATATTTTTGTATCAAATTATAAGATACAAATAGAGTGTGTGTTAGGTATTTAGAAGAGAATTGATGTTTTGTACTATCACCATTTACAAATAATTATATTTCATACCGATTTGACTCTAGTTTTCTCATATATTTACTAGCATTTCGGTTTTGTTTGTACATTGAAACTAAGTCTATTGAAAATCACTGCTGGATTTTTATTTTGATCGTTTAGATCTGGTATGCAATTTTTATTTCGTACTTGATTAAGATGCACGATAGTGTTTTAAATTTTCTGTATAGGGTTTGAATATCTCAAATATGGTTTAGATTTTTCAAATAGAGTTTAGATCCCACCAAATAGGGTTTAGATTTTTTTACAAATAGGGTTTAGATTTCTCCAACAAATTTTAATATTCACCGACAAGGTTTAATTTTTAGTTTCAGGGTTTAATTCCTTAGTAGACTTTAGTACGAAGTGAATCTATTTCGTACCAATACATAGTTGTTTTAGTACGAAGTGAATCTTATTCGTACCAATACATAGTTGCTTTAGTACGAAGTGAATCTTATTCGTACCAATAACTGCATAATTGCATACTCAAATATGTATTTCGTAATTCTTATATATAACCGGTACGAATTCTTTATATTTCGTACCTCCTTAAAGTTATACGAATATCACAGCTACAGTAGTCAGAAAAGAGAAGGGGAAAGGAAAAAAAAAAAAAAAAAAATCTGAAATTCGAAAATTCGAAAATAAAATAAAAATTAAAAAAAAAAGGAAAAATAATGAAGAGTGAAGAGGACACGTGGAAAAGGGAGAAGGAGGGGGAGGAGAGAAGAGTGGTGTTGACTAGTAAGTCAAACTCTATTAGTAAGGGTATGTGTGTCATTTCGCATCAAAAATGGGTATTTTTTGTGTTTTTTAAATGTGTGTCCTTAATTTGATTTTCTTATACCATATTGGGTATTTTATTTTTCCCCTCTTTTAATTTTCTATTGACTCAATTTCTTCATAATTATTTCTATTAATATAAATAATCATGTATTTTTCTATTAAAATATTATTTAAAATTAATATAAAGTTTTATAAACAGTGTACAAGTTTGCACTATTTATGTAACATTATACTCTCCGTTCCATGTTAATTCTCCAATATAGAAACGACATAATAACCTATGCAATAAGAGACAAATGAGTTTATATATTTATGCCAAACTTTTTTAGATTATAAAAAACTCAAAAAGCGATACCCCGTATTTTTTATGTATTTTTTAAAATTAACCCTTTAATTATTTGATAATTTTTGCTATTTTAAAGAATTTGTTACCTTTTTATCCAATTTTTTTTAAAATATATGTAATTTTGCGGGAAAAAATATTTTTAAATGAAAATTAATAAATTAATAAATTATAGTTATTATTTACTATTTTTAAAATTACATATACTATGAAAATGTCGTTGTGTGGCCAGCCACATTATGGCCAAATAACATTATTGTTTATATGTCACATCCCAGTTATCGTAGGAAGGCACGTGTGCTGGGACGTGGCAAGGGGTTGGGATTAAGAAGCGGGGATAGAAAGGGACCTAGTTTCTTAGGATAATCAACCATATTATTAATGAGTTTATTTAATTAATTATGGGATTGGGACGCACAACACGAACCACGGGGTAGGCAAACCATACTGCCCGTGTCGGTCGCCATGTCTGAATACCCATAGACTTTAAATAAAATACGGGATCGGGACGCTCAGCTCAAATCATGGGGTCGCCTGAGCTAAACAACCCATAATGGCCGGCTTGTGTCTGAATACCCGTAAATACAATAAATATATATTTATATTCTTATAACGAGACTCAGGTATAGCATGCATAGAGATTTTATTTCAAAACTTGAAATTAGACTTCAGAAATTGAGTACATTGCAGGATCGTTACTAATGACAAGCGTATTTCCAAGCGTAGCGGAAGCTCTATTCTTAAATAGCACAACAACAATCCTCTTTAGCCACGTCTGCTCTACCAGCTCCTTAATCTGCAAAACATTTGGAAAGGAATTGCAGGGCTGAGTACTAATGCACTCAGTGGGGTTATGCCAAAAACATTTACTATAAAAAGAATATCCATGATAATAAAGCATACATAGAAGGGTTTTAAAATCATATAACTTCCATGCACACCAAAGCTCATTTTCGTTGATTGCGATGCGGATTATCATGTTACTCTTATACCGATCCCGGGACGTACCACTGTCGGATCCATTTTCATGATGGAGCTATAGATTAACATATACCGATCCCGGGACGTGCCACTGCCGGATCCCTTTCTGATGGAGCCTATAGTTTAACTTACACCGATCCCGGGACGTACCACTGCCGGATCCCTTTACATGATGGAGCCATAGTTTGGAGACAATGGAGTATTTCATCCACTAGTTCTCCCCTCGTAGTTAGAACCAATTGGTGATCAACCCAATGATATCTAACCGTGCACACAGTCCCTCGATTAGTGTGTTAGACCAACCGAAAGACCCGATCGTAAACATAAGAGCCTTAAACATATAATCACGCATCAAAATATTTTTCATGGATAATCCAATATTTTAGAGCTTACTAACTCGAAATAATAATTTGGAAATAGAAACCCCACCTTAACTCTAAACCTCTTAATGTCGTGAACGAAGGAGTGATACGGAAGCTTGACTCCTACGATTTTCTAGAAGAGGTAATGCAGAGCAACTTATTTTGTGTGTAGTAGAACTGGAAGTCGAGAGGAATGGTTTTTAAAGCTAGAATATTGAAGAAGAAGTAATCGTATTCTTCTATTTATAGAGGAAAATTTAATAGAGTAGCTTTGCTTAGTCATATCTAGGCTATAATAATCACGAACCTAGATTTATTAGAGAAAGCCACGTATAGCTATTGATGCATGAAAATCGGCCACCTATAATACACTAATATATATGTGTAATTTAATTAATAATCATGCATGTACTTTTACGTAAATGGCTATACTTCAATTTATTACTTCCTATGCATGCAGTTACAAGAATATGCATGAACTAAACATGCATTTATAATAGCTATAAATTTATATATTATTTATAAGATAAAGAATTAGTGGACATGCATGCATACATATATATACACATATAAATATATATTTTCTAGTAATATTTATGCATGGCAATAGTTGAACCATTAATTTAATAATTATTATTTAAAGGACTTTCAAAATATTGTATCCTAAATATATTTTAACTAAATTTTATAAGGAAAATTTGGGATATTACTGTCACATCCCAGTTCCCGAAGGAAGGCACGTGTGCCGGGACGTGGCAAGGGGTTGGGAATAAGAAGCGGGGATAGAAAGGGGCCTGGTTTCTTAGGATAATCAACCATATTATTAATGAGTTTATTTAATTAATTATGGGATCGGGACGCACAACACGAACCACGGGGTAGGCAAACCATACTACCCATGTCGGTCGCCATGTCTGAATACCCATAGACTTTAAATAAAATACGGGATCGGGACGCTCAGCTCAAATTATGGGGTCGCCTGAGCTAAACAGCCCATAATGGCCGGCTTGTGTCTGAATACCCGTAACTAAAATAAATATATATAATATATTCTTATAACGAGACTCAGGTATAGCATAGATATTTTATTTCAAAACCTGAAATTTAACTTAGGAAGCCTAGTACATTGCAGGATCGTTACTAATGACCACTTTAACTATAAGCGTAGCGGAAGCTTTATTCTTAAATAGCACACCACAACAACAATCCTCTTCAGCCACGTCTGCTCCACCAGCTCCTTAATCTGCAAAACATTTGGAAAGGAATTGCAGGGCTGAGTACTAAAGCACTCAGTGGGGTTATGCCAAAAACATTTACTATAAAAAGAATATCCATGATAATAAAGCATACATAGAAGGGTTTTGAAATCATTATACTTCCATGCACACCAAAACTCATTTTCCTTGATTGCGATGCGATGCGGATTACCATGTTACTCTTATATCGATCCCGGGACGTACCACTGCCGGATCCCTTTTCATAATGGAGCCATAGATTAACATATACCGATCCCGGGACGTACCACTGCCGGATCCCTTTCTGATGGAGCCTATAGTTTGGAGATAATGGAGTATTTCATCCACTAGTTCTCCCCTCGAAGTTAGAACCGATTGGTGATCAACCCAATGATATCTAACCGTGCGCACAGCCCCTCGATTAGCGTGTTAGACCAACCGAAAGACCCGATCGTAAACATAAGAGCCTTAAACATGTAATCACGCATCAAAACATTTTTCATGGATAAACCCACATTTTAGAGCTTACTAACTCAAATAATACTTTAAAAACAAAGCCCCACGAATATACTGAAAATAAAGCCCCACCTGATAACTTAGTATATCTCTTCACTTGATTATCATAGCCACTTTATTTCTTATCATCGGTATCATATATGGTAACGTAAATATGAGGGGTTTCATGCAACAAGGCTCGACATAAAGAAGATTGGATGGAAAATCTGAGGGAAAGAAAGGGCTTCTCGATCTTAGTATATATAGGCAGATTTGCATGCACACTCATCTAAGCTATATATTGCATATTCATAACTCTAGGTTAATGTAGATAAGCCACGTATAAAGTAAATAGTGTATTGGCTAACCATGACTTCTTTTCAATTCATGCACACACACACGTATACACTTATCCATACAATTAGGCAAATATATATAATACACACACATGTGTATGTGTGTATATATATATAATACACACACATCTTATTTCCCAAAATACATAATTCTAATATACATCCTAAATAATGCCTCGTGATTTGCAATAATATATTTAGATATGGAATATTAATAGTAATTATATTTAAAGATGAGAGTAATTAACACTACTTATAAAATTATTTGAAACTAGAATTATTATACCATATTATGGATGACAAATATTAGTAATTCATTTAATTCAATTAGCTAAATAAATAGAATTCTTTTTTTTTTTTTTACTAGATTTATTTCAACATTTTAATATCTTTATATTTTTTTAGGGATATTACAATTACATTATATTATACAGAGTATTAGTAGTTATGAGAGTATAGAGTTTCTATTTTGGATAAGTGGAAAATTAAATGAGACATTCTAATAAGGAAACAAAAACAATTAGGGTGAGATAAAAGGAGTATTAAACAATGGACTAACGGGAAAATTATAATATTACGCTTATATTTTCTTAATTGAGTAACAATAATTAGGATCAAATGAGAAATCAATTTAACAATCTATGGACTTATCATTCAGTTGCAATTTATTTCGTTCTTTGACAAACAACGACTACATATATCGTTTAGTCAATGAACAGACGGGCGGCTGCTATTAAATACAATTCTAAATAAATGTTAATTTTGTTGCATTTATCCAATAAAAAAAAGTGTAATCGTCCAAATATGTAACCTATATAATAAATACTAGAATGTTACTCATGCATCAAATGATGCATGTAATAAACATTCAACCCTGTTGGTTAATGGAGTGTCTTCAATATATACTCTATTAAAATTATATCTAGTATGTTTCGTAGTGTCATATTATTCATGTAGTACTACACTTTCAATTATACACCTGAGCAATAAGAAATTAATTATACTTTGTGCAATTCCTTTTTATTTATCGCTTATCGAGAGATTCAATATAAAGTATAATACTAGTATCAATACCAAATTCTTACAAATAAGTTAATAGAAAAACCAAGTTTATAAAATTATGTAGATTAAATATATATCATTAACATTCTTTTCCTTAATTTCGTGTCTACAATAAAACGCGGCGGAATGGAGAAAGTATAATCTAATTTATACTCGAACCAATTATATGTATATTAACAAATACTCATCCGTTTCCTATGTTAGTGTGAAGAGAGAAATGACACTAGTTATAGTAAGAAAATGGTAGGTGAAAATGAGAAAACATAGGTGGTACTAGAATAAGAGTCTCAAATAGTAAGACAAAATATCTAAAATATTAAAGATAAAAGTGTCATTTTAGTTAATGAATTTTTTCATTTTAATCAATCACACTAAATTGAAAAAAAAAAAAAAAAAAAAAAAAAAAAAAAAAAAAAAAAAAAAAAAAACCTTATACTAATATTGGAAATATAGAGAGTATTATTTATATTACATGACATTAAATTAAATTAAAAAAGGAAATTTTTATCGGACCACAGGGTGGGAGGTGGTATTGGTGGGGGGCTCCGCATTTGTTTATGCCTAGACTATTACTCCCTACAATGATAACGTAAGGTGATTTACACGTGGCACCACAGATGAAGTGGAGGCACGGAAGACGTTTTTCTCCGTCGGCAGGATAGAAGCTCCCCTTTAACACTTTACACATCTACTTTTTATTATTTTAACATTTTAATACTATTAAAAAATTCAAATGGACCCATAATTATTCCACTTTAACACTTTAACACATTAATTTATTATTATACCATAAAAATGCAAAAAAATTTGTGCCCAGAAAACAATGACACTAAGTGGAGGACGGAGGGAGTATATATATAAAGAGGGAGTTTGAAATTGAGAAATCAATTGAGAATGGCAAAAACTTGGGTGTGGCCAGCCGCATGGTGCGGCTGGACCCACCCGACCCGACCCGGTTTGACTTGGATCAACCCGACCTGGTTGACCCGATTTCGGTTCGGGTCAACCCGACCCGGTCCGTGTTGACCCGACCCGTTTAGGTAAAGTGTCAATCTTTGTTAATAAGAGTGCTAATCTTTATGAACAAAATTGTCAATCTTATAAATAAAAATTTATACGTAATTTGTATGTATGTAGTAATTTTAAAATTACTTTATAGGGTTCATATATCATTTTAGGATTTTATAATTATTGTTTAGTATTTAACTTCAATTTTATAAGGTTGAATATGGATTATAAATTGAAACTTAGGATATATAATTCTCCAGCAAAAGTGTCAATCTTCATGAATAAAAGTGTCAATTGTTCTGAATGAAAGTGCTAATCTATTTGATATCGAAAATTTTATATTTTTTTATCGACTTGTTATTATAATGTTTTGATATTATGGTTTATATTATTTTATATATATATATATATATATATATATATATATATATACATATTATTTATTTCCATAACATGAAATTAATATTCATTATTAACGTATTTTTCGTAAAAGTGACAATTATTATGAATAAAAGTGTCAATGTTTCAAAAATGTCAATCTTTGTAAACAAAAGTGTCAATCTTTATAAACAAAAGTGTCAATCTTTATAAACAAAAGTGTCAATCTTAATCCGACCTCACGGTGAGGCCGGGCTGACAGGAGTGTGCCCCATTGAGAATTAGATATTGGTGGCAATGTTGTAATTAATGTAAAATAATATAGTTACTTTTTTTTCCTACAATTAAAGGGACGATTTTTTTTCTAATCCTTTCTAATTATTGCGGTTATCTCTTTTTTTCTTTTTTCTTTTTTTTCTTCCTTTCTATATAACTTTTATCCATTATATTTTTCTTGGAATTTTCGTTATAAAAAACATATGCAATATGTATCTTGGATTAAAGAGTACAAAATGGGTTTTAAATTGATATATTATTTGTTAGAAGTAGAATAAAAGCAAATAAGTTATAAGCATTCTAAAGATTGGAGGCAAATTAAAAAATATAGGTAAATTATATGTTTTTGATGTCTTGGATTTTAATTTTTTTAAAATATACATTTGAAATTCGTATGTATATATACATTTTAATTATAATTTCACTATTTTTTTCAATTTTTTATTATAATAAAAAAAGTTATGAATCCAGTTTCTTAAAAATCTGATTCTATTATTACATTTTTAATGCAGCATATATCTATAATTTATATGACGAGTCCATGATGCATAAAAACCACAAATAAAAAATAAAATTTTAGTTTCCAATTCATTTTTGGCATATGTCACATATATTAACATCACAAGAAAAAAAAATGTACATTATATAGTATGTGAATTGTAATTAATGTCTAAATGATTACAACATAACAAAACTTAAACTTATGAACTGGGAATAAATTAACTGGTTCTTATTTATTTATTTATTTATTTATTTATTTATTTGACCAGTGAAAAAATAATTATAAAGATTTTATGGACATTGAAAGTGCTAGTTTGTGCAAAAACTAAAAACGATCTTAATTCTGTTCTTAGATGCAATAACAGAAAAGCAGTAAAGAACACAGAACTTTGGTAACCCAGTTCGGTGATAACGCACCTACGTCTGGGGGACAATATCCGAGAGATTCAATCCACTATAAGCAGTAGAGAGACTTACAGGACTTTACACCAAGGACTCCACCTTATGTCACATATTCGTCTCGATTACAACTCCCTTACAATGAGATCGAATACAACCACGAGATAAACTCGTAAAGTGATAAAACACTAATATGGTTCTAAGCAACACGCCTAGACAAAACTGAACAAAGCCAGGGAAGCTTGTTCAGAAACACACGCTCGCTCAAAAACAAAACTTGCAAAACACACGTTGCAAGAACACCAATACTCACAGAAACTCACGAACAATAATCTTCAAGAGCGGCAGCGTGCTTTAGGGTTTTCCTTAGAATATATACTCAGCACAGGAAACCCTAGAAGATCTTCAAGCTGATCTTCTGTGCATGGAAACTTTCCATGCAGAAAATATATTCCTTCTTCGAATAATAATTTATATATATAATAATATATATTCATATGATCTTCGATATATGCACATATCTAGTCAGCAACGCAGCAGAAGACTCAAAAGGAAACATGCCAACACGAATCAGAGAAGCATGCAACGCATGCACTAACAGACATAATTATTTGGATAGTAATGATTATCACAAACTCTTCTATGGACTTTGAATGCACTTAATGTGCTCAAGATGATACGTGACATTGTCAAGTTAATAAAAATTTCATTCAAGATTTAGATTCTTTTGATAGTTGCGTAGGTTCGTATAGGGTTTATTTTAAGATAAATATTTATAATAATTTTATTTAATTATGTCACAACTACGTACTCCCCCGTCTCACTTCACTTGACTTCATTTTCTAAACGGAACTTCTCATTTGAATTGAAATGTTTTCTAAAATTGAAAGAATTAAACCTTAATCTTCAATGTGAACACGTACTTTACACTTTTAACATTGCCTATAAGATACGGTGTCTAAATAAAACAAGCCAAGTAAAGTGAGACGGTGAGAGTATAATTGAATGCTCAAACTTAATAACATATTTGTAAATATTATTTTAGTTTTAATATAAGTATCTTTTAATCGATAATCATATACCTTACCGTGCATCGCACGGGTGCAAAATCTAGTTCCATATAAGTAATTGAATCTAACTTAATCGATTTTGGACCCACTCAAAAATATATAATTGCATTATATAATTTTATTATATAATGCAATTTTTATTTTTTTTTTAGATATAATATTTAACTAATAAAAATTAAGATTTAAAATAGGATTGAGACACAGAATTCGGAACAAGGGGATACCTTCCGATTTAATACACATCAAAACCATATGAAATCCTTTATTCAACTATATTCACATTCTGTATCAAAATATATTTCTTATTATTTCTTCTTTCTTTTTTCACTTATAAACTTCAGTTGACTAGATTCACAAATCCAATTTTGACTTTATTATTCATCTTTTAACATTTAATTTTATTTTTATCAGTTAAAAAAAATCATTAGAGAAATAATTATAGTAGTATATGATATGAGTAGTAACAACTAATGCATGCATGTGGGTTGTTTATGGGACTTGGTCTTCAACAAAGAAGAATGTTCGCCTACTCATCGTGAATATTCTTAATGGGTCAACGAATAACGTGACATTCAAGTAAAATGATTAAAATATACCCAACAAATACCCGAGTGACCTTCATTTACTTAAATTGCGGAGGAAACACGTGAAGCAACAATCCATCCATCATGAACACTCAAAGTCAAACCCTCACCTTCCTCCTTTACTCATCTCTTCTTCTCTCAATCCAACACTTCTTTCAAACCTGCATCTGCTCGTCTCCTTCGTCGTTCGCATTCGTGTACTCCAACCTCTACGCCTTGGACTGGGGCTTAGCCTTAAAGGACCAGCCTATTCATTTCATCAGCTGCTCATCACCCCTGCAGAATCCCGCCTTCTTCACGGAGGCCACCGGCTGCGACGAGCAAGCCAGACATACCTACATAAAGGTTGGGGAGATGTTCGCCCATGACATGGAGAACATGTGCACGCTCGAGTCAGTATTCGCGACGTCTTGGAATTTCTCGGATTTGAGTAATGTGTCTGTTTCGGAAATCCGTCGGTCTCTGCTCTATGGATTTGACCTGACTTGGTGCAAGTGCAAAGGAGGAGACTTCTGCTTCGGCGGGATGAGTGATTGCAGCGATAGCCATTCTTTTCTGTATTACAAGTGGCGTAAGATTGCCTAACTTTTACGAGTTATTTGATCAAATTCCGCTGTGTTAATATGCCTTGAATCTATCTCGCTATTTATATAATACAATCTGTTCTCCTTTATGTCCGTGGCTGTAGTCAACTCATTGTTGGTGTACAAAACACGTAAATCAGTGTCTTCATTACGTTTTCTGTTTTGTTTCGATTTATGTGGCTGATGCTTTATTCTACTCTGGCTAATGCAGAGCAGAACATCAGGGATTCCTTCCGACGACCGTTGAGTAAGACTGATTTATAGGTTTAATAGCTGTATATTTTCTTGAGAATATCCATGATTTCTAAGATATGCTTTTGTTCTGTTTCGTTTTCGGAAATATGCAGAGGATGAACAGATGAACTCCTTCCCACCATTTGAATGTAAGTCTAGTTGATATACTATTCATGTTTATGAAGAAACAAGAATAAATTAATAAAAAATGGTGAAATGCATGTCTGAAAAAGGTTTTCATTGATGATGATCAGGTCCATATGCAGGCTGTCTCATGATTTTCATGCTCATAGTTGGTGAGCTTTTGATGTTATGCTTATGTTTTTCATATAAGAGATTCATGTGTAGGCAACTCTACTAAAACAACTCTGTGGAGAACACTTGCAGCAGTTGTATTTGCAGGGGTAACCATTCCGGCAAAGATCGTAATCGGATTTGGCTCCTTCTATCTTGTTCTTGTGAGAGACTTTAAGAATTTATTGACATCAATCTCTGTTGATTAATGCAAAACCACACTAATTGATGCCATAAATCGCAGGGAGGCGCGCCGATATTCAACGTATATTTGGTACACTTTCTGTATATGCTTTGATATATTCAAGTTTTTCGAACTATATGAAGATAGAATTTAACTATATATATAGATATGATGCATGGCATAAACATTATCTCTGTTACTTTCAAATGCTAGTTGTCAGCTTTGAAGTAAGATTGATCGTTGGATTTCTCTGCGCGATGGGGTTCCTCATCTACAAGTTCCGAAGGAGGCGCTTATCGATGTATGAGGACATAGAGTGCTTCCTAGAGAGCGACAACGGGCTCACGCCAATCCGGTACCCCTATTCGGACTTAAGGAAGATTACTAGAGGTTTTCGGGAAAAGCTAGGTGAAGGAGGTTTCGGTTGTGTTTACAAAGGAAAGCTCCGAAGCGGCCATCATGTGGCGGTCAAGGTATTGGGAAAGGCCACATCTAATGGCCAAGACTTCATCAATGAGATCGCAACCATTGGGAGGATCCACCATGTTAATGTCGTAAAACTAGTCGGATATTGTGCAGAAAGATCCAAGCGAGCCCTCGTCTTTGATTTCATGCCAAATGGTTTGCTCGACAAGTACATCTTCAACAAAGAAACAAAGAATCCTTGAGTTGGGATACGAAGTTTGAGATTGTAGTTGGAGTGGCTCGAGGGATCGAGTATTTACATCGAGGGTGTGACATTCAAATCTTGCATTTTGATATCAAGCCCCATAATATTCTCCTTGATGATAAGTTTGTCCCGAAAGTATCTGATTTCGGACTAGCCAAATTTTGTTCTACGGAGAAGAATACGATGACGATGACCGTCGCTAGAGGAACTATAGGCTATGTTGCTCCTGAGTTGATCAATAGGGGTATCGGCCGAGTGTCTTACAAAGCTGATGTATATAGTTTTGGAATGTTGCTGATGGAAATGGTAGGCTGAAACATAGACATGGTAGAGAAAGACGATGCTTCTACCAAGTATTTTCCGTGTTGGATATATGACCATTTTAATCAAGGCATGGACATTGCAATTGTAAATGTCGACGAAAGTGACAATATTGACGATGTGCAAAAACTTGGTCGGAAAATGACGACAGCTGCGTTATGGTGCATTCAAATGAACCCAGACGATCGGCCATCGATGAATAAAGTGTTGGAAATGTTGGAAGGTGACGTTGAACGTTGCAGATTCCCGATTATGCGTCTCAATCAAGCCATATGGAAATGGTAGTAAAAGAGGAAAAGAGTGGGAGTACAAGCACTACAAGATTAGCGTTCATTGCCGACGGAAATTTATGCTATAGAAGTTTAGAATTCCGCCAGCGTTAGGGCCTATTGTAGATCGCCGACGGAAAAGCAGACGTCGCGAAACACCGCGTCGGTAAGTGAAAACTACGGCGGAATTTCTGTATCGTACCATAAAAAAACATGAATTAATATGGCTATAAAGTGACACTACTCCCAAAGTCAATTTCATGGCAATGATAAGAAAACATACCACATTTGGATTTAACTATAAGCATCATCTATGTAACTCAGTGCCTAAATAATTTTTTTGGATAAACATAATCTTTTTCCCACAAAGTATCAACCATAAAATTCCACCGAGAATTTTGAAGCCCGAGTTGCTGAGGTTTTAGCTGAGAGAGGTCGAGCAACAGAGACAATTTCATCTCAACTTATGGTTTATGATATGATTAGTTTCTTGTGACATCATATTCTTTGTTCCTACAACAACGCTACTTGGCTCGACAAAAGGTACTAATTACAACAGCTCACCCTCACTCTATCTATCTAAAACAGCTAGCTGCTGTAAGATTTCAGTGAATTTTCTTTAGTCAAATGACTCAAATTCATGAATATTGATGGAAAGATGAACCTGAATTAATTCTCAACATTAATTCTGGAAAATTCTCAAACCATAGATAGATAATTGAAGATGGTTTATCATAAACATCAATAATTTCCCCTTTACATTAATTAATTTTCTTCCTCACCTTTTGTTACTTAATTGTTTGGTGGCTATATATATACACAACTCATGCACTCACTCACTGCTCTATCGATTTTGACATCAATTCTATCAGGAAAAAGAAGAAAAGGAAGAGGCGAAGATGAAGACGAAAAAGGAAGGTGGTGAAGAGGAGCAGAAATCGAAGGGTGAAATTGTGGAGCACCAAAGTTGATCATACTTCTTCACTAGATTTCAATTGTTGGTATTGAAAAGGATTTGAATAAGGAGGTGCAGCAACACTACTTGGCTCTACAAAAGGTAATTACAACAACTCACACTCTAGTTCCATCGGAATATCTTAAACAAGCAAATTCCAAGTCAAGTCATCAAAATATAGAAGCTTAGAGTTCCATCGGAATATAACATTCATACTAAAGAAGAACATTAACCATTAAATCCCCAAACTTCAAGCCACCAAAATACAAAACATCAAGATTTATATGAGAAGCATAAGAACTATATTCATCGAAAAGCATAAAACCTAAATTCATCACATAATCAATTAGAAACTAAAGTTAAATAGCAAAGCATATTCATAGTAAAGAAGAACTCATCCGGCAAAGAAGGTTCCCATTCCTACTGTTACATTGGAGCGCACCTTTACCAATATTTTCATACACCAGAACACTCACAAGCAAACACACAAAACACACACATAGAGAGAGAGAGTGTGTACAGTAGAATTTATTAAGCAGAAATCAATAAGCAATTAAGAAGAGTGAAACGAGGATTATTTTTCTCTACTGACTTACCTAGGCAAGCAACGGCGGTGGCGAGCAGGCGACGGCGAACAGGTGGAGACGAGCAAGAGGCGGCGAGCAGCACACAGCAACGAGCAGAAGACCTGTAAATATTGAGAAACAAAATGTGAAGAGAGGGAGGGGGGAGGGGGGAGATAGAGCAACAGGGATTAGAAAGAGATCGGAGAGAAGGGCAGCCGGCGCGAACACTATCTCTCTGAATGAACGGCGAGCTTGACGGCGAGGAGTGGAGCCGTCGACACAGGTCCTAAAATAAGGGCTCCCGCCACACACTGAAATGAAATTGGGGAAAAGTGTTGATTATATTTTCACGCGTTGCAGATTGTCGACATAAAGACCTGCAACAGAAGTCAAAGTCAAATATTTTTAAATTTTAAAAAGTCAAACAGTAAACAACGACAGGTCTACTGCGGTAGCTTCATTATAGAGCAAATCAGTGGCGGAAATATATCCGCAATAGATTATCAGACACAGCTATGTCGTAGTTCTGCAATTGATTTAGCGAGTGACACCACGCGCGTACTCGTCTCTAGCCCGTAGTAGAATCTGCCACAGATCACCCGTTTTTTCGCGTGTCGGCAATTCGTCGTAGATCCGCCTCCGTTGAACAGTATTCTTGTAGTGAAGCTCAAGTGATTCGGTATCGTTGCTACATCATACCTACTAGAGATTGCTATTGAAGAATGACCAACTATGCTACAATAGTCACGGGATTTTATGAATTTGTTCGAATATATTGCAAGGAACCATGTTTATGTTTACGTAGTATTAAGCGAATTACTTATCGATTCGATAATATGGACGGAGGGAGTATACGTGATTCGATAATATGGACGGAGGGAGTACTGTATACGTATACGCTATATAATTGATTGAATTAGGAAAGGCAAGTCTAATAAACATTAAATTCAAGAATTTGACATAAATAGACAAGGGTTTACTAATCAAAGTCGACTTTACCAAACATATCTATATATATATATATACTAAAGTAAAATACATTTCCCTCCAATTTTCTTGATAATTGAACTTTATTTTTTTATTTAATAAGGTTATTAGTTTTCTCTAATTAAATTAGACATTTTGTTATTTTCTATACAAACACTTAATGCATTTATTTCTATGAAAACCTTCTTCTTTTTTTTTTTTTTTGAATATTATGAAAACTTTTTTTAATTCATTAAAATTTAACATATAAATTGAAATTCAAGCTTCAATATAATTGATTTCCTACTTTATAATATTTTATTATTGATTTTATTTTCCCCTTGACTAATAAAATTCAATATGTTATTGTATACATTAATATTCTTTCTTTGCATATTCATTTTTCTACAACTGCTAAAGCATTGGTAAACTCAAATGATAATGTTATAAATTCTAAAAATTCATGCATACATGAATGTTTAAAGTTAAATAATCTATAAAAATGAGACATGCAAACCAACTCATGCATATATGTATATAAAATGTACATAGGGCTACACAAGCATATTTTACTAGAGTGTACTACTCTCTATAAAAATAAAAAATAAAAAAAAGAAAAAAGTTTTCATTGTGAAACGAAGTTGAATTATGAATAATTTAAATATTTTATAACTAACATTTGTTATGCACTATTATTTATCAATTAAATCCCCGCATAGCGAGGGTACAATGCTAGTAAGTACCTAATTTTAATTAATTATTCTTTCCAAAAAAAAAATTAGTTTATTAGTATACGACGACGTTTAATTATTAGATTAGGCCTATTTACAATGGTCAGAAAAGGTGAGCTGCAAATTTCAACACGAATTAGTTATGAATTATTATCGAAGCCTTTCTATTTCTCTTTCACGAAAATGACTCCACTGAATTATACTTTTTCCCAAATTAAAATACTAAGATCCTAGATGATTTTGTTTTTACGAAAAAAAACATGATAAAAACATAGTCGGAATCAAGACAAAGGATCTCATCCGTCTCGTCTTTCCTCAATAAAAGGCTAATAATTCAACCGTCTTCGAGTACCAACAAAACCAAACATCTTCTCTTCATTCAACCGAAAAGAAACATGCATCGTCGGAATCAAGACAAAGGATCTCATCCGTCTCGTCTTTCCTCAATAAAAGGCTAATAATTCAACCGTCTTCGAGTACCAACAAAACCAAACATCTTCTCTTCATTCAACCGAAAAGAAACATGCATCGTCGGAATCCGTCTCTCTCGATTCTTCTCCGTCTTTCACTCCAATACTTTCTCCACGCATCTCTTGCAGCTTCTGCAAGCCCAGCTCCCTGCACCCCTTCCATCTGCGGCACTATCCACATCGTACCGCCTTTTCGTCTCAAAAGCGACCCCGGCCACTGTCTCCAACTAGGCTGCGAAAACAACGTCACCACCTTCGATCTCGATTATCAGAAGTACCACGTGAAAGAGATCAACTACAACAACTACATCATGAGGATGGTGGATGCTTCCCTAAACACCAATGATACGTGTTCTTTCCCAACCTTCTCCCTCTTTCCCTTAACCTACACTCACCTATTTAGTGGCGGAGCCAGGATTTTCAATTCGGGGGTGCGAAAAATATATATACTGTAATATATAATAAGTCTTTTATACTAAAATACCATAATGTCATATACATTTTAAAATACAATAAAAACAAATACATTGTTATCTAATCTAAAATTTGACGAGTCATTATTTCTTGAAAGCGATTGATAACCTCGTCTTCATAAACTTTAAGAAATACGTCAATTTCGATGTAAGTGACCAAACAATTATTCAAAACTTGATATCCCAAGCTATTTCTCAACTTATTCTTGATATAAGTCATTTCGGAAAATTAATACTATTTTCACACATGCAGTACGAACTTGAATCCCTTGAAGGCTCCGCCACTGCACCTATTCAACTAATGGAACATTAACATTAATTTCATAAGCTGCCCGAATCCGTTGAAGGTTTCGAATTCTTCTCTGTATACAGAGATTACTCGTGATTGTTCGTCCGATCCTTCTAGATATGGTTATGTAAGGCTTGGATACATGCTTGCCTCTGAGCTGGCATACATGTGCCAGTTGGATGTGATAGCGATGACGTCGTGGCCGGAGTTCAACGAACATTCGAGCAATGTTTCGCTCTCGGATATCCATCGATCGCTCTTGTTTGGATTTGAACTCCGCTTTCTCTGCAGTGGCTGCAACGAAGAACGACCACTCACCAATTGGGGTAATGATATTCATGTGCATAATTTTATTATTCTTGTGAAAATTTTAAATGTCGTGAGAACTCGCGGTCGCTATCTTTATTGCTAACAGGTAAACTCAAACCCTAAGCCCTGCTTCACACCTAAAAAGGTATAAACAGAATTTTGAACATGTGACCATTTAAGCTACAGACGAACCCCTCCACCGCTAGGCTACGTACCTGTTCCAAGGGGGTCAAGTCGCCTCATACTAAACCATAATTTTTTTTTTTTGTAACGCGGTGAAATTTAGAGACATGTTCGCCATGCGACTTACGAGTAAGCATTCTCACATTGTCTTTGTGTTATGAGATACTCTTCCGTTCTACTCTACATAAACTTACTGTATTTAAACAGAGCGTATTGTGACGAAGGGAATACTATTACCTTTGAGTTTGAACTTATTAGTATAATCTTGAATGTTAGCAGGCCCTTTCCTGATTATTCCCGTGATTGCAGGCACGTATTTATATTATCTTTCCTCAAATAGAACTTCATCCATCCCATCTGAAATGTTACAATTTCTTTTTTATAATACACCATACAAGATGTTAGTATATTTCTTTATCCAGTAAAAGTATACACAAGCAAACATTACAATTAAACCACAGCACACATGCACATTTCTAATTTCCCGTGCTGAAAAGTAATTGTAGCACCTCGAACGAGACAGGGGATTATAATTTTCTCTTCTAGGTATGATAAAACATACCAATTTGGTAGCTAATTTTGGTGAAGAATATATTTTTGCAGCTCTTTTATGTGCAGCAGTGGCCCCTCCTGTAATGGCCGTCGTTGGATTTACAGCAATAGTGGGGCTAATAATCTTCATTGTCCATCAATTAGACTACTATATTAGATGGGGGTAATTTTATGTTTTTATTTCTAATTTTTTCTCAAAAAAATTAAAATAAATAAACGAATAGTCATATGCATGTTTTGTTTGCAGATTCGGGATTTAACCCGCTCAACTCCGGTGAGCCACTCTTTATTTTTGCTTCTAATTACATTTGTAATTAATTTGTGCTCTATACGTCTCATCCTAGCTGACACGTTTTGGTTGTGGTGTTTGCATGTGTTAATTTGCAGGGAGCAAAGGAGATGCGCTAAGTAGCGGTGAGCATGCATGGCGTGGTCTATGTACTACTATTATTTATAACATATTATAAAAGTGTAGATTTTTATAAAATATAATTTACAGGCTTCGTCTCAAGTATCATGATGGTTTGTGCGACGAGAATCATCATCTACCCTTTTATAGTAGGGTTTTTGATCTACAAATTTAGGAGGCATTTGTCACATTACGACACAATCGAATTCTTCCTACAAAGTGACAACAAACTCGCTCCGATAAGGTACTCTTACTCTGACATAAAGAAGATGACTAGAGGCTTTTGAGAAAAAATAGGAGAAAGGGGTTATGGTTATGTTTACAAGGGGAAGCTCCGAAGTGGGAATCGTGTAGCCGTGAAGATGTTTGGAAAATCCAAAGCAAATGGTCAGGACTTTATAAATGAAATTGCGACCATCGGGAGGATTCACCATGTCAATGTCGTAAATCTAATTGGATACTGTGCACAAGGGTCGAAGCACGCCCTTGTATTTGATTTCATGTCCAATGGTTCTCTTGAAAAGTACATTTTTCAACCGTGAAAATAAGAACTCCTTGAGTTGGGAAAAGAAGTTTGAGATTGCTGTTGGAGTTGCTCGAGGGATGAGTATTTGCACCGAGGTTGTGACATTCAAATCTTACATTTAGATGTAAAGCCGCATAACATACTCCTTGATGATAAATTCATCCCAAAAGTATCTGATTTTGGACTAGCAAAATTTTGCTCAATAGAGAAGAAGGCAATGACCATGACCGCCGCCAAAGGAACAATAGGCTATGTTGCTCCCGAACTGATCAATCGATGCATTGGCCGAGTGTCCTGCAAAGCCGACGTGTATAGTTTTGGTATGTTGCTGATGGAAATGGTAGGCTTAAACAAAGACAAGATGGAAAATGATGACGATTCTAGCAAATATTTTCCATATTGGATCTACGATCGTTTTAATCAAAGCATGGACACGACAACGAGAAATGTCATCGATGCAGATCATGATGGTGACGCAGAGAAGCTCGTTCAAAAAATGACAATAGTTGCGTTATGGTGTATACAGATGAATCCATACGATCATCCATCAATGAATAAAGTAGTAGAAACGTTAGAAACCGATGTCGAACGTTTGAAGATCTCGGAATATCCATCACAATCGGCACACGTGCCGATAAACGAGGACGACAGCTGGGGTACATGGTCAACTGATTTTGTATCCTCTCTACATCATAATGTTTCTTTGCAAGATGTTGGGATTACTATTGAAGATTGAGAGATAGTTACATATAGTATAGTAATCAACTCAATATATAGATATTTAATGCACAATTTATATGTTATGCTAACATATGTTGCTTTATAGTAGTCGAAATGAATTCTAATTAAGCGTGACTATTTCTAGTAAATTTTATGACCAAATTTTGGACTGAAATGTAAATATAGAATTTCAATCCGACCCAACAACCAAAGTCCAATATAATTCAAAGGCCCATTAACAATTCTGAAAAACATTCGGGCCTTTAAATGGCAGATATTAATTACATTTAAAATAAATAAATTGCAATATTGATGATGAATCAGAAAATCATGAAAAAATGTGATGTGTATATGCAATCCTTATCTTGTCCTCATGGTTTTGATACATATTTCATGTATCAAAATATATTTCTATCTGCACCTCAAAAGACGATGCATATTCCTCTTTGTTCAAGACGTCATTTTCCTTTATATGGAAATAATTATGTGTAAGTGAAAATTCAAATAGTTAACTCTGCACATACCTCAATCTTATTAAAATTATAAAAATTAAAATTATCATAATTTATTCGTTCGTTCTTCGATTTTTACAATTTGTATATGAAATTAAAAGTCTCGATACTTTCGTTTATTTAAAGTCAACCCGGCCTACGTTTTTCTTAAAAATTGATCAAACAAGTTATGACTCTGGGTTGGCGTTTGGATGTTATAATTTTTTATTTTATTTGATCATTATATATATAGCCATCCTTTGCATGCGTATGTAGGGGTAAATCTTTAATTTGAAGATATTTTTTTTATCATTATATGTTAATTTTCAATTAATTAATAACTATGTACTATATAGTTAGTCTTATCTTTAGTCAAGCACGTGAGATGGAGCATAAAATACCATGTCATCGAGATTAGTCATAGGTCATAAATAAAAAAAGTTGAAGGTTTTTTTGACCAAATCAAAGTTTGGGTTATAAACAAAAATATTTGAAAGTTGATGTGATGTGTTTCTTTTTTTTTTTTTTTAAATAAATCGTAATTCAGGCTATAATCAAAAATCAGTTAAAGTTTGGGTCATAAAGTATAGATACCCCTCAATGTAATCAATTATTTCTTTTATCAATAAATAAATACTCACATGGTCAACACAAAATATTAGCCGCAATGTTAAAATTAAAAAAGTAAGGAGTCCACAATAAAATGTATATGTCAATGTTTTCCATTGGGAGGATCCATCATGTGAATGTTGTCAAACTAGTTGGATATTGTGCGGAGAGATCCAAACGTGCTCTTGTATTCGATTTCATGCCGAATGGATCACTTGAGAAGTATATCTTCAACCGAGATAAGACTATTTCTTTGGATTGCTATACAAAATTCAAGATTGCCACTGGAGTGGTTCGAGGGATTGAGTACTTGATGATAAGTTTGTGACATCCAAATCTTGCATTTTGACATCAAACTTCACAACATACTTCTTGATGATAAGTTTGTTCCGAAAGTATCAGACTTTGGGCTGGCGAAGTTATGCTCCATAGAGAAGGAAAATGTGACATTAACCGCAGCTAGAGGAACCATAGGCTACGTTGCTCCCGAACTAATCAACAGAGGCATTGGCGCGGTCTCTTACAAAGCTGATGTGTATAGTTTTGGAATGTTGTTGATGGAAATGGTAGGCTAAAACAGAGAGTTGAAGGGAAACAATGATGATGATTCTACTAAATATTTCTCGCAATGGATATATGAATCCGTCGACCAAGGCAAGGACATTGAAATCGAAAAAGCAGAGGTGAGTAGTGGGAACAATGAGCATGAGAGTACAAAGAGGCTTGCTCGAAAGATGACAATAGTTGCATTATGGTGCATACAGATGAGTCCACACGACCGTCCGTCAATGAACAAAGTGTAGGAAATGTTAGAAGCCGATGTTGAAACTCTATAGATTCCAAAGTATACGTCGGCTCAGTCATCACATCTGACAGTGGATGAGGAAGAGAGTTGGGTGTCACGGACTGAAACTTGTGCCTCACGAAGTTTCCTTCAACCCGTCGTGCGGTCCTAGACTAGCTCGCCTCGACGCTAGCTAGGCAACCTTCCCACCAAGTCGCTTGGCTAAGAACACAAGAAGGCAAAGAGAGAGTTTGAGAGAATGCAAGAGAACTTTGATTGCTTGAAACTTGGATGATTACAAATGAATGGCCAAGGGCCTATTTATACAAGTGGGAGAGGGGTTCTCGATCCTTCCCATGTCTAGATCCTTCTATGGCTAGAGGCTTCCACCTCCTTCTATGACCTTCTACGAGATTCTATAAGATTATAGAGAATTCTACAAGTCTCAACTATGTACAAGAGGATTCCGGAATGTTCCGTAAGGTGCCGGACGCATCAAGTAAATTCTAGATCATTCCGGGAAGCCTCCAAGATTCGACCCCTCTTGAGCGGGGCGTGACATTCTCCCCCACCTAAGTCGAAGCCGTCCTCGGCAATACCTTGGCGTGATATTCCTCGATCCGGTCCCGAAATTGCCATAAGTGCTCTTCGTGCTCCCAAGTGCTTTCGGAATCCGGTAGCCCCTTCCATCTCACAAAGTACTCCTTGAAGGGTGAAACACCCCGCATTCGAACCTCCCGGTGTGAGATGATTTCCTCAACCTCCTTGTCGAATGAGGTTGTCATGGCCGTAGGCGCCCGACTTGATTGCCCACGCGTAGGATCCTCCGTGTCTTCGTGATAGGGCTTGAGTTGGCTCACATGGAACACGGGATGGATCTTCATCTTCGGCGGCAACTCCACACGGTATGACACGTTCCCGATCCGCCGCAATATCTTGAACGGTCCCTCGTACCTTCGGATAAGTCCCTTGTGCACGGACCGAAACGCCTTGAATTGTTGAGGGAGTAGTTTCACCATCACTTGATCTCCCTCGTTGAACTCGACCGCCCGCCGCTTGAGATCCGCCCACTTCTTTATCTTCTTGGCGGCCTTGTCCAATGATGTCCGAGCCAAGTCCGTCTCCTTGTGAAGTGATTTGGCAAAGGTGTAGGCCGACGGACTTTGCCCCTTGTATCCCGTTGCGAGGCCGGTTGGGGTCATGGGTTGTCTCCCCGTCGCTAACTCGAATGGACTCCTCCCGGTCGACTCGCTCCGTTGAAGGTTGTACGAGAATTGCGCCGTGTCCAACAGCTTGGCCCAATCCCGTTGGTTGGCGCTCATGAAGTGCCGCAGGTACAACTCCAACAATGCGTTCACCCGCTCCGTCTGGCCATCCGTCTGCGGGTGGAAACTCGTTGAGAAGGCCAAGTTGGAACCCAACAACTTGAACAACTCGGACCAAAACTTCCCGATGAAGCGCGGGTCCCGGTCGCTCATGATCGTCTTTGGCAATCCCCAATGCTTGACCACGTGCTTCACGAACAATTTGGCCGTGTCTAAGGCCGTGACGTCGGGTGGTGCTGGAATGAAAGTACCGTACTTGGAGAAGCGATCCACCACCACAATGATCGTTCCCATCCCTCGGACTTGGGCAAGCATGTGATGAAGTCCATCGACATGCTTTCGAACGGATGCTCCGGAATGGGCAACGGTTGGAGCAGCCTGCCCGGCTGTTGTTGCTCGATCTTGTCTTGTTGGCACACAAGACACGTCCGCACATACGCCTCGACATCCTCGCGCATCCTCGGCCAATAGTATGTCTCCTCCACGAGCGCCATCGTGTGGTGCATGCCCGGATGGTCTGCCCACGTCGAATCGTGACACTCCTTGAGGATGTCCCGTCGCAAGCTTCCCCACTTTGGCACATACAACCGGTCTCCCTTGGTGAAGAGGAGCCCGTCCCGTATCCAAAACCGCCGATTCTTGCCCTCCTTGCAAAACTCCATAATGTGCTGTGCCATCGGGTCCTTCTCCAAGCCTTCACGTATTCGCTCCTTGATGTCCGTCTCGGCTTGGCTAATGGCCGCAAGCTCCGCCTTCCGGCTCTTGAACGCCACTGGGTGCCCCTCTTGCATGAGCACTCCCCCAATAGCGAAATCGGATGTGTCCGTGTGCACCTCATATGCCTTGGTGTGGTCCGGCAAGGCAAGGACCGGTTCCTCTGTCACGGCGGCCTTGAGTCGCTCGAAGGCCTCTTGACACGCCTCGCTCCACACCCACGAACAACTCCGTCAACGGGGCAGCGGCTTGGGAGTACCCTCGGATGAACTTGCGGTAGTAGTTGACGAGTCCCAAGAAGGATCGGAGTTGGGACACGTCCTTGGGTGGCTCCCAATCTTGAATGGCTTTCACCTTGGCCCGATCCATCATGATCCGTCCCTCCCGTATCCGATGGCCAAGGAAAGACACCTCATCTTGGGCAAACAAGCACTTCTCCAACTTCGCGTATAGCTCGTTCTCCCTCAAGGCCTGAAACACCAACCGCAAGTGCTCCACGTGCTCTCGCAACGTGGGTGAGTACACAACAATGTCGTCAAGATAAACGACAACGAATTTGTCGAGATAGGGTTGGAATACCTTGTTCATCATAGTGCAGAAAGTAGCCGGCGCATTCGTCAAGCCAAAGGACATGACTAGGAATTCGTACGACCCGTATCTCGTCACCATGGCAGTCTTGGGCTCATCTCCTTCGGGTATCCGCACTTGCCAATAGCCCGACTGCAAATCGATCTTCGAGAACCACTTGGCTCCTCCAAGTTGGTCGAAGAGCTCCCCGATGAGTGGAATCGGGTACTTGTTCCGCACTGTCAGCTTGTTGAGCGCCCGGTAATCCACGCACATGCGCAACGACCCGTCGTGCTTCTTTTGGAACAACACCGGGGCTCCATAAGGGGACTTGGACGGCTGGATCATCCCCGCGTCGAGCAACTCCTTCAACTGCCTTTGTAACTCCTTTAGCTCGGGCGGTGCCATCCGATAGAGTGTGCGGGATGGCGGCATCGAGTCAGTCACCAACTCGATCCGATGGTCCACGTCCCTCTTAGGCGGCAACTTCTTTGGGAGCTCGTTGGGCATCACGTCCTTGAACTCCTCCAACACTTCCTTGACCTCCTTGGGGACCTCCGCCATCCCCTTGGTCTCATCCTCGTCATCATCGGGCATAACGAATGCGGCGAACGCGGCGAACGCCTCCTCGCAGCACGCTAGGCTCCGGTTGAACTGCATGGCCGATATTGCTACCGACCCCTTCGCCTACCGCTTGGCCGGGATGGTACTAGCACCTTCCTCGTTGATTATCATCAAAGAGTCAGAGTAAGGAACGATGAAAGCCCGTACCTGATCGAACCATTGTAGTCCGAGAACCACGTCGTAGTCATCCATGGGTATGACCGTGAAGGAGACCGCGCCACGCCAATCCCCGACCTGCACTTGGACTCCCCTCGCCTCACCGGCCACCGGCTTGGCACTTGCGTTCACGGACTTGATTGATCCTTTCGTTGGGGTGACAGCCAACCCCATCGCCTTAGCCACTCCTTCACGCATGAAGTTGTGGGTTGCACCCGTGTCAACGAGCGCCTTTACTTTTGCGGAGTCGATCACCGCCTCAACGTACATCGACCCTTTCCTTGGTCCCTTCGCTGGCTCCACACGAGCCTTGATCGCGCTAAGGAACTTGAGGGACCCCATTTGCGGGTCCTCTCCATCGGACTGCTCGGTGACCGCAGCCACCTTCTTCCCTCGGAACGGACAATTGAACTTGAGATGGTTAGTGGCACCACAAATGTGACAAGCTCTAGGCTTACCCGAGTCGTCCGCCTGCTTCCCCGAACCTTGACTTGTCGATCCCGTCTTGGGTGGGCGGTCTCCCCCACTTTTCCCCTTGTCCTCCTTCCGGAACTTGGACTTGTCCGTCGAGATCTTCAATTCCACCAACCGTTCGGCCACCACCATCGCATCCGCCACGTTCCGTGCGTTCGCCCGTTGGATCTCAAGCTTTGCCCACGGCTTGAACCCATCGATGAACGCAAACAGGGCCTCTTGGTCCGTCAACGTCGGCAGCTCGAGCATGATTTCCTTGAAATCGTTCACGTACTCCTTGATGGTCTTCGAGTGCGTGAGTTGCTTGAGCTTAGACCGGGCTTCAAACTCTACGTTCTCCGGGTAGAATTGGCGCTTGAACTCGGTCTTGAAATCCTCCCACGTCTCCATCCGACACGTGCCACGAGCTATGTCCGCCTCACGAACCCTCCACCATAGCAGTGCCACACCCGTTAGGTAGAATGGTGCTTCTTGCAACTTCGTGGCATCGTCGCGTATGTTAGTGGAGGTAAAGTACAGCTCGATGCTCCATAGGAAGTCGTCGACCTCCCTAGCATTCCTCGAACCCTTGAACGGTGTTGGCTTGGGGACGTCCCGACGGGGAGGTGCCGCACCTCCACGTTCTCCGTTAGCCAGGGCCCTATCGTAGTGGACCATCCTCGCCTCCTAGGCCTCCATCCGGGTGATGAGTCTCTCGATCACCCCCGCCAATCCTTCCGGAACCATCGCACGAACCTCCTCCATCGTGCTCCGGTTCATCTCGTTGAGAGTCCCGGACATTTGATCCTCGAACGCCTCGTTCGTCTCTTCAAGTGTCTCGAGTCTCTTGGCATGGCCCTCCAAGGTCAGGGCCAAATCCTCATGGACAACTATGTGCTCGTCCATGAACTTCTCGATCCGGGCCACCCGGGTCTCCATGGCAGCACTCTTGTCTACGGACTTGTCCCTCTTCCTGGTCTTGTCTTGCGCAGCGTTGTTGGTAGTGTTCTCCATCTCCCACGAACCCTCGAGCAACCTTCTTGATTTGCGGAAGCAACAGAACCACTAGCGTGGCTCTGATACCACTTGTCACGGACTGAAACTTGTGCCTCACGAAGTTTCCTTCAACCCGCCGTGCGGTCCTAGACTAGCTCGCCTCGACGCTAGCTAGGCAACCTTCCCACCAAGTCGCTTGGCTAAGAACACAAGAAGGCAAAGAGAGAGTTTGAGAGAATGCAAGAGAACTTTGATTGCTTGAAACTTGGATGATTACAAATGAATGGCCAAGGGCCTATTTATACAAGTGGGAGAGGGGTTCTAGATCCTTCCCATGTCTAGATCCTTCTATGGCTAGAGGCTTCCACCTCCTTCTATGACCTTCTACGAGATTCTATAAGATTATAGAGAATTCTACAAGTCTCTACTATGTACAAGAGGATTCCGGAATGTTCCGCAAGGTGCCGGACGCATCAAGTAAATTCTAGATCATTCCGGGAAGCCTCCAAGATTCGACCCCTCTTGAGCGGGGCGTGACATGGGGTACAGATGCAACTCATTCTGTGTCCTTGCTTTATTACAATGATACCAACATTGAGATTACAATTGCCTAATATCTGCATTTTAGTATTGAAAACACAGGTCAAATAGGCAAAATGTACCTTACTCAGCTCTAATCTCCACAAGCATAGGGTTTTTTTTCTCTCTCTATCTGTCTCTCTCTTTTCTTTTCTTTTTTTTTTTTTTTTGGCTTTTGTCGGATTAAATTGTTTTTGAAAATCTTTTCTAACCTACGACAGAATAAAAAAAATTCAATTTTGTACTACTCCCTCCATTTCTTCTGAAACAGTCAGTTTCTTTTCGACACGCAACTTAATAAAAAATAGGTGATTAGTGGTTAATGATTAATTATATTGGGTTGATCATGGGTATTAGAAGGGCAATTAAATGATAATTGATAATTATATTGGGCTGCACATGGGTATGTTGGGCTGAAAATAGAAAGTGATCATTTCGAACAACGCGACCCTAATGGAAAATGGGGTCGTTTCAGAAGAAACGAATGGAGTATTTAAGTCAATAAAGTCGATACTCCACCACCCGTTAAAAAAGAAAAGTAAAGATTAATTATTTTCATTTTAGAAAACAAGACTAGTGAAGTTGGACGTAAGGAGTATAATTTACCATTTTTCTTGTAGGTAAAGGTTTGATCTAAATAATAGTATTTGATTCTCAATGATTACCAGCTAACTCCGTCCTATTCATCTAGAGATATGAATAAGTTATATTTTCGTTCGTCTACTAACATATATAAGGATATTACGTTGAGTGGCAAAATTTTAATTCACTAAATCCATTCATACTACTTTATTCACCATGATCACTCACATCTTAATTCACCATATTCACCATGAACCTCATATAAATGAGACGGAGGTAGTATTAATTAAGCATTCATATTCAAGCCTAGTATCCAGGAAATTTCCCAAAAAAAAAATATGTGATAGTCTTGTTCAAAGTCTACCGATTGAAACAAAATTCCTGCAACTGACTGGAGCTATATAGTTCTTCTCTTGGAAAAATCTCAAGCAAAGAAGCATGGTCAACAATCAAAACCTCATCTTCTTCCTCACATGTTTATCTCTCTTCATTCTCTCTCTCCAATCCTGTGATGCAGTTGCAAGCTGCACCCCTTCTTCCTGTGGCCTCCTTCCCAACATCACCGCCCCTTTCCGCCTCAACACCGATCCCATCAGCTGCGGCAATCCCCACGCCGAATTCGAACTGTCATGCGAAGATGGCGTCGCCTCAATCCACGTGGACTCGGAGAAATACTACGTGAAAGAAATCGACTACCGCGACGACTCCGTCAGGCTCTCCCACATCCTCCCAAACAGCAACAACAACGTTATATGCAAATATTTCTCACCTTCTACAGATGAGTATATGGCTTTGGAAACTACCTTGGCCTACTATAGGCTATCAAACAAGCTTATCAATTTCGTAAGCTGCGCCAATCCCTTGCAGAATACATCCTCCTTAATACATGTTGCAGAGTGCGAGGAGGAACGCAGCGGCAGGCATACTTACCTCAAGCTCGGGCCGATCCGCCCCAAGGATTTGGACTACACGTGCACACTAGATACCGTACTTGCAACGCGTTGGAATTTCACAACAGATTTCAACAACACATCGCTCTCTGAAATCCATAAGTCTCTGTTTTATGGATTTAGTGTGCCTTGGATCTTGTTCATGTGTCCCCAATTTAAATGCCCCAGTATCCATTATTGGCTCTATTACAAATGGTGTAAGAATGTTTTCTTGCAGAATCAACCATCAACTATATGCTTAATTTTACGCTGATTTTTTTTTTTTTTTTCCCCTGTAAAATGCAGTACACGTGATGGAGTCCTTCAAACCAAGTTACGGTGAGAAATTGATCAAAATTTAATCTTTTCCCTCATTTTCGTCGAAGAGAACTCATCCTTACAAAAATGTAATTTCCATTGCTCATCAGATCCAGTTGCTGGCCCACTCATGATTTTTATGGTCGTAGTTGGTGAGCTCTTAAATTTTATTCTGCAATATTAATTTTATACTAGCTGAGATTACGTGTTATGCACGTATAATCTTATTTTGTATATAATGTTTATTTTTAATGTTATTAATTTATTATAAATATTAAAATATTTAAAAATAAATAAAAAATCATCACTAGTCGTAGTCGGTTATAAATTGAGATATATTCGGAATCATTATTCTACTTATAATATTAATGTTATGAAGATTTATTTTAATGATAACGTTAAAATTGACACATCGAATTTTATAAACAAGATACTTTTTATATTACTTTCATCTCTTTCTAAGTGACCCCTTGTATAAAATAATAAATGATGTCTATTAGGAAGAGACAGAGAGAGTAATAGTATAGATGTAATAAATTCTAATGAACTTAATAACTTTTCTGGAGAAATTTTGCAGTTGTTGTATTTGCAGGGGTAACCATTCCATTGAAGATCATCGTAGGATTTGGGGTCTGCACCTGGGTTCTTTTGCATAAATGTAAGAACTCCTACACACCGCACCTCTTCTTATGCTCCGTCCATCCTGCCGAGTGATATGTGTTTCTTGAATAGAAGTTACGTATAAAATATAGAAACGCACATCATTCGATGGGACGACGGGGAATATATGTTAGAGATGAACATTGAAACAAAACATGAGATTAGCATGGCAAATCTGAACTTTGTTTTGATATATAATATCATAATTCATGAGTATGCGTGTTGATCACTTGCAGGGTACCGAAACGATATTCGACGTATCATCGGTGCGTTTCTAATAAATGCCTTAATGTCAAGCTTTGAGTTCTGAACCAAATAAGAATGGCAGATCTTTTAAGCATTTTTCTAAATCTGTTTTTAAAATGGCAGCTATATTCTTCGGAGTAAGATTCGCCATTGGGTTTATCTGTGCAATGGGATTCTTGATCTACACGTTCCGAAGAAGGCGCATGTCCGCGTACGAGGATATAGAGGGCTTCCTGCAGAGTGACAACAAACTCACCCCAATAAGGTACTCTTATTCGGATATAAAGAAGATGACGGGAGGTTTTCGTGAAAAACTTGGGGAGGGGGGCTTTGGAGCTGTTTACAAAGGGAAGCTCAGAAGTGGCCATCATGTAGCAGTCAAGCTACTAGGGAAGGGCAAAACTAAGGGCCAAGATTTCATCAATGAAATCGGAAGCATCGGGAGGATCCATCATCTGAATGTTGTCAAACTAGTCGGATATTGTACGTGCAGAAAGATCCAAACGTGCACTCATATTCGATTTCATGCCGAATGGTTCGCTTGAGAAGTACATCTTCAACCGAGAAAACACATGTATTTTGGACTGGGACACGAAATTTAAGATTGTTGTCGGAGTGGCTCGAGGGATTGAGTATTTGCATCGTGGTTGTGATATTCAGATTCTACATTTTGATATTAAACCTCATAATATACTTTTGGACGATAAGTTTGTTCCAAAAGTATCCGATTTTGGGCTGGCCAAGTTATGCTCCTTAGAGAAGGACAATGTGACCATGACTGCTGCTAGAGGAACCATTGGCTATGTTGCTCCTGAACTAATCAACAGAGGTATCGGTGCAATCTCTTATAAGGCTGATGTGTATAGCTACGGAATGATGTTGGTCGAGATTTTGGACTTGAATAGAGAGTTGAAGGGAAAAATTGATGAATCTACTAAGTATTTCCCATCCTGGATATATGAATCCTTCAACCAAGGCAGAAGTATTGGGATTGAAAATGGAGCGGAAAGTAGTGGTAATGATGAGAATGAGATTACAAAGACTCTTGTTCGAAAGATGACCGTAGTTGCACTATGGTGCATACAGATGAATCCGAACGATCGTCCATCAATGAATAAAGTGTTGCAAATGTTGGAAGATGATCTCGAATGTCTGCAAATTCCCGAATATCCGCCTCGATCAACACATGTAGCAATAAATGAGGAAGAGAGTTGGGTTACAACTTCAACCGATTCTATATCCTTGCTCCATTGTAACAATGCTACAAGCATTGAGATTGCTATTACTTGAGTGTGTATTCTCCTTTTGATTATCATAATACAATAAACTCGTGTAGCAATTGAACCGGCTTTTTTTCGTTGTGACATGACACCACTAGGAGAAATTCGCTCATAGATAACTTAAATTTTGAGTTATCTATGCACCAGAAAAAGCGTTATAGAACTTGAGTGTAATGTATAGTCACGCTCATACATTACGGTTTTGTAGCGTAATCTATGTGACTTACTCATAACACTTTGAAAGTTCATAGATAACAGTAGATAATCGTAATATATAGTGATGATACATTACGGTTGACAACCGTATCTATAATGTTCTATACGTAATAATTTGTCTTCATAGATTACTGTTTCCAATGGTTTCGTAATCTTTTTATTTGCTTACATTACGGTTTTTAACCGTTATTAAATAATTTTATAATGTTACTTCTTGCAGTTGAATACATTACGGTTTGTAACCGTTATGAACAACATATATGCAGACAATGAAATACCAAAAACTAAGTTTAGTCTTTCATTCATGAAAAACACAAAATGGTATCATAGAAACATAATTGTTCATTATCCAAACAAATTTACTACAAAATCTCAAAATCACTTGACCAAATCCCATAATTCTTGTTCCGATTTCACCAAAACACAAAAGTAAAGTCGTCTTCCTCGCCGACTTATTGCTTGACAAGTGAAGTTGCTTCAGGCTTACCAGAGCACCAATTGCCGAAGGAGCTGTTGTCAAACTGTAAGGAATAAGTAAGAGAAAGGTTCACGCTTAGTATCTCCCTCCTTCATGGTCACAGCAAAAAGCTTCCCTTCCCTGTGTAATATACATAGCAAAAATTACTTATCAAATTCCACATAAGTCTAGGACAAGTTGCAATAGTTGAACTAATAATCAACAAATTATTTGCCACAAAAAAGCTACTACTGCTTTCTTGATAAGCTCATCCCAAACCAAAATGTTGTCCAAACTTCGGATGAAGTAAAAAAGTTATATGATCAAAGTAATCGTAATGAGACCAATGCCTAGAATGCATATATTTAGAATGGCTAAGGATAATTTCGGCTCAACCTACTAAGTAAGTTGAGCCACAATATATAAGCTGATGACCTTGAGATGAACCCAAGTGACAGCAAAAGCAAAGTTAGAGAAAGAAAGATAGGACTACATACATTCATAGCAGGTTCTTTTCCCTCCTTTACCATATTTTAAAATTTCAAGTTCTCATACAGAGTATTTCCTATTCCTACATAGTAGGGTATAGAATAATCACAAGATCAAGATTGTGACAGTCTATGCATTAATCAATTTCATGTACCCCCATCTAGCGATATTCTGAGTGTTTGAAACTAAAAGCATATTTTACATTTGCCAGATTACTGTGAGGACCAGAAGACATCCGAACACAAAAATACAATATTTCCAATAAAGTAACAATTGTTTCTTCATGTTAGAAAACACCCAGAAGACACCAGATGATGATCTCTCTAGCTAGCCTGCATGAGAAAGGTTGACCACATTCCATTTTCAAGTATTATGCGAGCATGACAAAGAAATAGAGACCAAGTCAAAGAAAAACGCTGTACGGAAACATAACAAATAATTTATGCTCACCCATACTGACAAAGTCAAGTTCAGAAGCCAGCCAGGACTTTAGTACTTTAACCAGGAAATCTTAATATGCATTAGTGCTTTTGGCAGACACCAGAATGCAATGAACCTATATGATCAGCAAGTAAAAGACCAGAATCGAGCTGACAGCAAATGAAACAAAGGCAGGAGGGGGATGTAAAGAAAACAGTCACAGAGGAATTAAGCGACCTCAAATATATATTCAACTTACTTGGAAGGTCGCCAAGGAGGGCAGTGAATGGCTGCCAGAGACCACGCGAGTTTTCAGCTTTGGACTGAATAGCTCAGAGCTTTGAAGCTGCAACCATCTTCATAGCCTTTGTGATTTTTTGGATATTCTTAACACTCTTCATACGATTGCGGAACATATGAGGCAATTCAATTCAAATTCAAGCTGGGAACAGTTGCATCAAGCAACAAGTGACTCACATCTACAACCACCACTTCCCATATTCAGCTAGTCTGACTTCCAAACCAGCTTCAAGAAATAAAATCAGCAAGTCTGAAGAGCAGAAGAATTTATCTATGAGCACAGTAACAATCTATGAACAGAGTAACACCTTCCTTCCCAATATTATATAAGACAGAAGGAGGTTGCCTGAATATCTACTCAGATTAATCAAAACCCTAATAAACAAAACCGAGACATAATTTAGTGAAAGAAAATTTAGTAACTTATCAAAATTAAGGCTCAGATAGGTGCTTTATGTGCTCAAGTGCCAGAGAAGGCTCTTCTCATACAGGAGGTGTCAGAAATAATAAGCAACAATCATCATAGGTAGAAAATCAACGGAATTGGAGATGAAATGAATTGAAATTGAAAGAAATAGGCCTCGTAGAGAAGATTAGATTGCCAACATATGGTGATTTGGACATATGCTTGTCTATAAAAGTTTAAATCATAGGCCCAAAACTGAAGAAATCAAAAACTTTTCAAAATAAGAAGTCATCAGACAGGAGCAAAAGACGAAAAAGTTGTTTAATCATGAATAATTCATTTGAACTATGCTTGTAATCATCACTAATTAGTAAGCCTAAGTAGACATAATTTTTAAAGTGCCAATAACTCCAGGTGAGTTACTACATGAAAGAAAGTAGTAAACTAGTGCTAGCATCTTCTATTAGCAAACACCTGAAGAAGGATTTTCAAAAGCCACAAACTACACTAATGCACACAACATAAATAGAATATATTATTGTATCAAGTAGAGAGATGCCTTACAATCAACTGATGCATTGGATATTTAAGGTCATGATACAATACGTGTTTTATCACTTATATTAATACTACCCTCTAATGGTTTCAAAGAGCTTCAATTTTATCAAAGGATCAAAACACAAACAAGCTATAAAAACAGTAGAATTACCCAATGTCTTTATACTGTACAATCGTGTGTTAGTTCCTCTAAAATAAACAATATTGTGTTAGTATATGGCGCGTGCAAAAATCTGATTTTTAGAAATTTTGCAATTTTTTATGTAATAACCCAAAACTGAAATGTACTAGTATATTAATGTAAAAGGAGTAGATAATTAAAAAGAAAGAAAATGAAAGAAGAAGAATGGCACTAAAGCATATGGATTCATGGCATGCACGGCACGCACACAGTACACTTGAAATGTTTCACATACATATACTCCCCGGTCTCATTGGGCTAGTTTGCTGCTATATCAATGGAATGGAAGGAGTCTAAATTATAGTTTTTTACCTTAGACACAAATGACATGAAAGTTATGACTCGACAATCTCTTCAGTGCTTCGTACCTCGTCTTGAGCGTGACTTGGAGTGTTGTTTCCCCACATAATTCCTCTTGTAACTCTAATACATTTTTAGCAGAAAAGACAACAGAGTTGCTGCAGTACACCAAGTCAATCATTCGAAGTGTGGACATTTCTGCAAAATCTAATGGGATCTTCGTGAGCTCATGCATCTGATCAAGAACAAGATGATCAAGGCATGGAAAGTGGGAGCTATCCGTTGTCCATTGTTGCAGACTGCCACATTGGCGAAGAAGCAAGAATTTGAGGCTGCAGAAGTGCCCTTTGGTTGTCTCCCACTGCCCTTCCGTGAAGCACCCCCCATAAAGTGCGAGCTTCTGAAGAAAGGGCAATGTGCCTATTTTATTCAACATGCCTTTCCAACATTGAGATCTGTCGATAACTAGAGTCAACTTCTTGAGCGACTCCGGAAAGCTGATGAGTCTTTGTAGATAGTCAGGTCCAGTTTGATTCGTCACTTGAGAAAAAGCACAGCTCAAGGACTCAAGTTTATCTAGACGATCTAGATTGGTGAGACAGTAGCTACCATCAAGTCCCTTGTCATAACATATTTGCAGTTTCCTGATATTGGGAATCCTCTTGATCACTTGTTCGCTACACTTGAAATTCTTTATTCTTCCCAATGATTGTAGACTTCCCAAAACAATGTTATCATGGCCACTTGGAGGGTCGGGAAGGCAAAGCCGTAGGAACTTGATATGCCTGATGTGAGGCATGGACCAAATATCAATTGGCGCAGTAAACCCCCACAAACGGCCAACGACTAATGTCTGTAGATTCCAAAAATGCCAGACTGGACGAGGGAATTCACAGTCTGTCGCAATAGCAAGAAACCTCAAGTTAACTAATCGATGTATTCTTTCTATGAATTTTGTGCTTACAATGGGTATAGATCTGCATGAGTCCAGAATCTTAAGCAACCTGAAATTGAGAGGTGGTAGTATTTGCTGAACATCCCATATCAAAGAACGAGGTAGAGACATAGACAAGGCATTTATGGCTTCATTCTTTGAAATAACAATACGACGTTGGGTGTTTTCTATCCCTTGACCTTGAGAAGTTGGCAGTCTTGTGATAACACTGAAAAACCTTTCCCTTTGAGCTTCTCTTAAGCACAAGTCTCTCAGCACGTCATGCATTTTGCAGCGTTTTATGTTTCCTGTACGTCCCAACTCATGAATCAAAATGAGATTTCTGTCAATAAGGTCATTTAAATAGTCCCTTGCTGTCTCTTCCAAGATTTTCCCTCTTTGTAGTTCTATAAATCCTTCAGCAACCCATAACTTAATGAGCCGTGAGACACGAATCACCTTATCTTCCGGAAAAACACCCATATAAAGAAAACATGGCTTCAGATAGACCGGCAATTGCTTATAGCTCATGTGTAATATCTTTAAACAACGTTCATCATCCACTGAATTCACAATCGAATTTAAGTTTACCGCTATATAATCCCAAAATTCTATACTAAGGGCAGATCTAAACTTGGCCAAAAGTCCCCCGACCACAACAATTGACAACGGAAGGCCTTTGCAACTTTTCCCTACTTTCTTTCCAACTCCCTCCAACTCAACTGGGCAACCTTTTACCCCAAACACAATATTGGAGAGCAAGTTCCAGCTATGAGTCTCATCCAAAAGTTTCATTTCAAGGCTACTAGAGGAAGGTAATTGTGAAGCCAAATTTGAGAGCCTAGTTGTTATAACTATCCTACTACCATTTTTGTTATCCGGAAAAAACCTCCCGACTCCATACCAGGCCTCAACGCTCCACATATCGTCCATTATAACAAGATAATTTCTACCATACAGGTGTTTATACAACACTTCTCCTAATGCAGACTCACTCAAATGGGGATCAACTAATATATTCAGTTTACGAAGAACATCTAAGAGAATTTCTCCAATGTTAAATTCATGAGTGAAGGTAATCCAAGCACAAATATCAAACTTCTCATTAACAAACCGGTCTTGATAAACATTCGTAGTAAGAGTAGTCTTACCCGTTCCGCCCATGCCTACCACGGCCAGGATTTGAAGATCGGGCCAATGAGAAGTGAGCTTATCCTTCATTTGAAACAAGACATCATCAACACCAACCATTCTACTGTTCTGCCCGGTCGGAGAAGATGACGCGGAGGGATCAAGGGGCTTTGACTTTCTGGGTACTAGATCTTCTTGGACCCCGACAGTTTCCTTGATTTTCATGGCCTCTTTTTCAATCAATGCCATTTCTGCAGTCACCTTCTCTACCACTCGACAAAAGCCTTCGTAGCTGCTATTTTGCCCGGTGATCCGATCCACAATGTGAGATTCGATCGCATCTTCGGCCGCATAAGCTGCATCCGCGATGCGGATCTCGAGTGGATCTGCTTCTACGGTGTAGCCCAGATGGGAATTGTAGCCTTGGAGAAATTCTTGTAAGAAGCGAACTTTTTCAGCGAGGGAGTCGACCTGTTTTTGGCGGAGAGAAATAGGTGGGCGGGGGTGAAGCTGAAGGTTATCGATGATATGCATAACGGAAACAAGAGCTGCGTACGCCGCCATAGTTTCGAACTTGTTTTATTCCTTTGAAGTTGAAGGTAGGAGGAGAGGGGAGAATTTGAGAGCAGAGTAATGCAAAGCAAAAGAGATTTCAAATTCAGTTTCAGTCCAGTGTTCACACTGTAATTTATTTTATTCAAACTTTTTTATCTTATTTTATTTTATTTTATTTTATTTTAAGTTGAATTTTAACGTCGGCATTCCTAATATATTTAACGGAAAGTAATAAATAAATGAAACTTATCAGTTTTGGACCTTTTGGTCAAAGTCCATTCCAACTTATTCTTCCAAACAAATAAAGCAGTATCTCAAGGTGGACAATTTTTTATTTTTGATCTAGAAGGAAAATTATTTATCTAATTTATAACAAACCCTATTAACTAACTTGCGCCATTTAGGTACTCGTAATCCGATATACTACCTCCTTCCCATTATACTTGTCCCGTTTCCGTTTTGGGACGTCCCGCTATACTAGTCCCATTTCCATTTATAGTAAAAAATTATCCTTGTTTTCTGGCCCAATTAACACTAACCCAGCCCAACCCAAATAACCCAACCCAATTAACCCAACCCACTTTCATTAGGGTTTTCCCCCACCCCTCAATTATTGACACTCTCACTCTCTCATTTTCTCCGCCTCACTCTCGAACTCTCTCATTTTTCTCTCATTTCCTCCGCGATTAACTCTCTCATTCTCTCCGCCTCCCTGCCTCACCATTTTCATCTCTCTCTCATTCTCTCCGCCTCTCCGGTACTCTCCATCTCGCCGCCTCCGTCTCCCTCCGCCTCCCAGTTTCCCGATGTCTCGCCTGGCGGCGGCCGCCGCGGCGGAGGAAAACCCTAGATCTCCTTCTCCGACGGAGGAAAACCCTAGATCTCCTTCTCTGCAGAGATCTGGTTCTCCACCGCCTCTTTCACCGCCGCCCCTTTCTCCCCTGCCTCTCGGCGTCCCGCGGGCGGCTTCTGTGGGCCGGGTGGAGGAAAACCCTAGATCTGGGCGTTCCTCGGTCTCCCCGAGTCCAGATCTGACCCGATCTGTTTCGCCGCCACCTCCCGTCGTCTCACGGCCTCCTGCTCAGGCCCCAAGGCGGAGCCGCAACCGCTTTGTTTGGCGCCTTACCCCGAGGACACCCCAAAATCGGGTCCGGGGCGCCAAGCTCTCGTACGACCTTGTCTACTCCCCCCCGAGGCGAAGCGATGCTCCTCCACCGCCCGAGCCGCCGCCGCCGCCGCCGCAGCTTTCGGGAGACTCTTCAACGCCGCCGCAGGCCTACCGTCGAGCAGCTGAAGAGATGCCGGGAGCCCTCCGCCGCCTCCCCGGTTCCTTCCACCCCAATCCCCTTTAAAGATGAAGCCGACCGGCAGGCGTTTCCGATTCCTTCGACCTGAAAAGGGGATGAAGCTGGCCGGAGCAGATGAAGCCGGCCGGCTCTCTTTAAAGGGGAATCGGGCAGGAGGGAGGTTGAAGACGACTGAGGCGCGTGAAGATGGATGGAGAAGCCGAGGCCATGCGCTGGAGATTGGAGAGCTTACAACTCGGTGATTCCTGACCTTTTTTGTGTGATCGACTGTGATCCTTTTTGATGCTCTCTGTAATTATGGCTTCCGTGGATATGTTAATTATGTGAATTAATTAGTTTTCTGTGATGATCCTTTCTTGTGTGATCTGTTGTGATCGTTTATTGTTGTCATATCTGAGAATTATGTGATTAATCCTTCTGCATTGATGATACAGGTAATCTGTGGGAAGATGGGCTATTTGAGTAAGCGATGATGAGTTATTCTAAACACAATTTTCTAAAATCTTAAAAGTCTCTATGTGAAGTGGTTTCAACTGCATCAGTTTGTGTGTGTGAGCTTGGGTCTCGTCAAAACACTACAATGTGATCTTATAACATTGAAAATCGGTTTCAACTGATGGCAAAATAGCCAAATGATGGTTAACATGTTCAGTCCTTTACATTGCATCTGCATAATTCAAAAAAGATTTTTAACACAAAAAATTCTGTTTTCTGCACAAAAAATTCAGTCTTCTTGTTCTGTTCTTTCAATCAAAAGTTCAGGTCCAACATTCCTTCTCCATTCTGAGGTGGGATGATTCCTACTTCAGCCATTAGTTCCTCAAGTCCTTCTGTTGCTTCTTCTCTGATAAGATCTTCTATGCTTTCCATAACTAGATGACTAGGAATTTGAAGATTAGTAGGCAACATACCCTGCCTAATTAACCTGTCCTTCCCCATATGCGGTGGATTGAAGTTGTTCTTTCCTTGATGATCCAAAATCTTGATCATCACACACTGTAGGCTTAAGAAAACCTTGTTGAGAGTCATTGGTTCAACTGCATTGAAGCTGTCTTCAACTACCTTGATGAGTTCATCTGAATTCTTGCATTTCTTCCTTTGTTGAAGGCTTTGAATTGCATTGAAATAGCCTAAGTCTAGAGCATTGCACAGTGGTGAGTTGGGTGGTTGTTGTACCAACTTCATGTGAAATCCATCTGTATTTGCAGCTGCATTGAATTCTGCATCTGTCCCTTTGATGTGTGGCCTTGCATTGTCTTGTTGAATGGTGATATTCTTGCTAAGAAGGGTTGGCCATTTCTCTTTAATGGTTGGGACAATCTGTAAGTGCATTAATAACACAACAATTTACATGCATTAAATGATATTTCTGGTAGCAATAAATGTAACAGTTTTTGAATGATTGGAGCTGAAACATGTTACCTGTTTGATTAGGCAGTCTCTGATCACATCCCTGTTGATTTTCTGTATTGGTTTCAATTCTTTGGTGCCTCTTTTCCTGTTAATACTGTCCCTCTTTGCTGTGATCTCTTCTGTGAATGGACAGATGCCTATTTTTCCATCAAAAATTACACTGCCATCTTCTCCTAACACTGGCCTACTCACTGCACACATGAACATGACTTTGGGGATGAAATTCTTTGACTTGCATACTCTTAGAGGCTCTAGTTCTGTAGGAGTGAGGTAGTATCTGCATGTATCTCTTGTTAACAGAAACCACTTCTCATCAATATGAATGGTGTTCTCCATTGGCTTGAATCTGAACTCGTCCTTGATTGCATCATAGTGTATGGCTTGTAGACTAAAGCTCACTCTCTCTCGCATGTTAGAAGCTGTCAGTAGAGACTTCATATTGTTTGTGTGAGCTCTGAGCTTCTGCCCCTCATTTGCCCATCTTCCCAGTGTGCTCTTTGAGATCTTCAACTTATCTGACAAGTTCTGCAGTGTACCTCTTTCTTCTAGTGGAATGGCTTCAATCTCTTCATAGTTTGGTTCATGTTTTTTCTTCCTAACTCTGTTTGCTCTAATGAAAGAAACATTTACAAACTCACCTTTGCTCCTTTGTTCTTTTGCAGTATTCCAGAGTCGAGTTATTGTCTTCCTGCTGACTTTGAAAGCTGTCACAGCCTCACCAATGGCTCCATGGGCAGGCTTTCCATTGGACTGCATCTTGCTGGCCAAAAGAAACTGAATGATCGCCATCCTTGTGCGTTCCGGAACATCCTTCGCCATCTTCAAAAGAGAAGAAGCAGAGCAGAAAGTAGAAGAAGAAGCAGAGCAGAAAGTGAGCAGAGGGTGGAAGAGAAGAAGAAGTTGGTGGGATTTTGCAGGGATTATGCCCTTTATAAAATGAGAATAGGGAGCAAACTAGCATGTTTTTGGTGCCAAAATCATTTTTGGCACCAAAACTGTAAATTTTGAAAATTTTCGTTTTTTTTTTTCTGTATTTTATAATACATGAACAGTTAAATGATGAACAGTAAAACGCGCTACAGTATTTTTTCTACGGTAATTTTTCAGCTTAATTACCCTTAATTATTCTTCTTAAATGAGGGTTTGACCAAATATTGGTTTGTGTGCAAGTCCAAATGGGACTACTATAGTGGGAAGGAGGTAGTACTTAAGATAACAAGAGGTTTTTGAGAAAAAATTAACCTGGTGAAAGATGCTTCGAATCTGCTTACATAGGAAAGCTTCGAAAAACTCATAGGCACTATCGAACAAATGTGTCAAATGACGGATGGGATCGTCTGTCCTCATTTTTGTGTATATCAATTAATTATTTTTATTATTTTTATAATGTTTTTTTAAAAATAAAATTAGAAATATTATATAATAAAATAAAATAAAAGATTATAACATAAAAAAATAGAATTTTATAAAATTATACCTCAACTTTAAATTTATCAACCCTATTTTACCTAATAAATTTGAAACTTGCTCGAATTTTTTGGATAATCCACACGTTGCATAAATCGTTCCGCATCAGTTTGCTTCGTAAAATGGAAAGAATTAATCCTTAATTTATGATGTGAAAACCTTAATTTAAAATCATATAATATAAATATAAAAATAAAATAGAATTATGGTGGTAAATAAGAGGGTGTTTGGCTATTTTATTTTTATTTTTATATTATTTACACTTCCATTTGATGTTACAACATTATGATTTCAAAAAAAATTATTTTTTTTAATTTTTTTTAATTTTCAGATATATTTTTTTTTATTATCTCTTCAAGCTTATAAGCTCTCTTATCCAAACACTTCAACAACTTATAAACTCTTACCCTCATACATTTTATAAGCTCTTAACATCTTATAAGCACTTAGAGCTTATAAGCATTTTGAAATAAGATTAGCCAAACGGGCCCTTAATTTGCTCATAATCTACTATAATGAAATATAATACAGTGATGCCAAATTGCCAACTGATTTCTACTACTATTAGAGATGCACATATCAACATTCTTAATGTTGAAAATTTGGCATTGTATGCCTTAGACCAAGTCCAAAGCAAGAATGCCTCAAAAACATTTCATTCAAACTTGCAATGTGAACTGCATCGCTTCTTGGTGTGGCGTAAGTAATGGTTTCATATTTCCCTTTCACGGTGACTCAAAACCCCGACTATTTGATTGGAGGGGAAAAGTCTTACCAACTGAGTTGTCTTTCGTTGTCCAAAAGAGGTAAATGGTTCTATTTCTAGAAATCAAACATTACTTGACTATATATGGTCTATGAATCCAATTAGGCTTTTTCTTTTGCTTTTTTTTTTTTTGCATTTTTTTTTTTTGCATTTTTTACTTCAATTTTATTAGATAAAAACTATATTAAATTCAAAACAAAATAATTGTAATGTGATAACTAATTTAGGGATGAGAACTTATGTAATGTGTGGGTGTTGTTTGGTCTTAAATAAATCCAAAGTGTCCTTTTTCTTCTTTCCTTCCTTCCTGTTTTTTCTTATGAAGATAAGTAGATAAGAGAAGTTTGTGGAGGCAAAATCAAGTGAAGCAAGAACCATGATCACTCAAACCCTCACTCTCCTCACTTACTCATCTTCTCTCTTGATTCTTCTCTCAATACTCGAGACCTGCAATGCGAGCTGCACCCCTTCTCCGTGTGGCGAAGTTCGCAACATCAGCACCCCTTTCCGCCTCAGCAGCGATCCTGCCAACCAGTGGCGACGCCAATGTGGGGCAATGGGGGTACAGCTGTACCCTAAAAAAAAAAAAAAATTATTAAGTCCCATCGAATAGTGTTCGTTTTTATATTTTATGTCTCACCTATATTTAAGAAAAGCCCACTATTCAGTAGTACGAAAGAAGTATATCCAGTATTAATTTTTGCTCATTAAGTTGATATTGAATTTTTCGGTTGCTACTGCAAGTGTCGAGAGAGAGTTTTTTCGAAAGACTTGATGCTAGATAATTTTTTTCGCACCTCCGAATTATAATTTCTGGAGTCGCCACTGCTGCCAACTGCGGGGATCCCAGAGCAAACAACCTCACCACACTCGACCGAAACTCCCGCAAATACTATCTAAGATCGATCGATTACCACGACTTCAGCGTGATTCTCACGGATTCCACCGTATATAGCAGCAGCATTTGCACTTTCTTCTCGCCTTCCCCATATCCGGATCCTTACTCCATGGGAAGATGGGGCATAAATAGGTATGTTTACTTCATCAGCTGCGCCGATCCACTGCCAAATCCTTCAGGCTTTGTCCGAGTTCCCGACTGCGAAGAAGAAGGCAAGCATACTTATCTAAAGACAGGGCGGATGAGGTTCAGAGAATTTGCCTATACGTGCACGATAGATGCTGTTCTTCAGACGTACTGGGATTTTGGGTATCCTCCCAGGTATTTCGACCAGGATCTGAGCAATGTACCGGTTTCGGAATTCCGTGAGTCTATGGTGTTTGGATATTACCTGTCTTGGAAACATTTCATCTGTGGGAACTGCAGCTATCAATATTGTGATGTTGAGAGAACAGATGGTTTGATTATTTGCAACAGCCGCTCTTCTTTTCTTACTGACAAGTGGGGTAAGACTATTGCAACAACCGCCATTCTCTTCTTCTTCTTCTTCTTCTTCTTCTTCTTCTTCTTCTTCTTCTTCTTTTTCTTCTTCTTCTTCGTTTTAATTCTGGAAAAAATGCAGCGAATCTCATGAATACCTTCAGACGGACACCCAAAGGTAAAAGATAAATTCATATGCTCCATGTTTTTTTTACAAATAGATGTATAGTTAATTATATTGTTATTGCTCGTCAGGTGACACAGAAATTGTTTCTGGTTGTGTCATGATTTCCATGCTTGTAGCTGGTGAGTTGTTAATTCTAGATATATGTAGTGTCGGTTACTTTTCAGGCGATAGACGATCTAACATTGTCGCTCGAGCACATTTGCAGGTGTCGTATTTGCAGGGCTAAGCATTCCGGCAAGGATCATCGCTGCATTGGGCGGCTCCTACTTGGTTTTTGTGACAGATTGTACGAGTTCTCCTCCTATATACTATACTAGTAGAAACAACAAGTGATGAGATAATTAGATTTTTCAACTTTACTAATTTGGTAGCATGTGTGTAAATTACTTGCAGGGTTTCCAAGGTATATTCAACTCATCATTGGTGCGATTCTAACATCTATGCTCAAATTTCATCTTCTTATGTGTTATCTTGAATCAAACTAAGTTTCAAATTCATTCTGTGGCAGATATTACCTTTGGACTAAGGCTCGGCATTGGGTTTCTCTGCGCAATGGGATTCTTGATCTATAAGTTCCGAAGAAGGCGGATGTCGGTGTCCGACGACATAGAGGACTTCCTACAGTGCGATAAAAAGCTAGCGCCAATTAGGTACTCCTATTCGGATTTAAAGAAGATGACGAGAGGTTTTCGAGAAAAACTTGGCGAAGGAGGATTTGCAACTGTTTACAAAGGAAAGCTCCGAAGCGGTCATGATGTAGCAATCAAGCTACTAGGGAAGGGCAAAACTAAGGGCTCAGCAGCAAAGGGCCAAGACTTCATCAGTGAGATTGGATCCATTGGGAGGATCCATCATGTGAATGTTGTCAAACTAGTCGGGTATTGTGCGGAGAGATCCAAACGTGCCCTCGTATTCGATTTCATGCCAAATGGTTCGCTTGACAAGTATATCTTCAAACAAGAAAATGCACAATCCTTGAACTGGGACAAGAAATTTAAGATTGCAGTTGGGGTGGCTCGAGGAATCGAGTATTTGCATCGTGGATGTGATGTTCAGATCTTACATTTTGATATCAAACCTCACAATATACTTCTTGATGATGCGTTCATTCCAAAAGTATCTGATTTTGGTCTGGCTAAATTGTTCTTTGTAGAAAAGGAGAATGTGACTCTAACAAGGGCACTTAGAGGAACCGTAGGCTACGTTGCTCCGGAGCTGATCAACAGAAGCATCGGCGCAATCTCTTACAAGGCCGATGTGTATAGTTTTGGCATGTTGTTGATGGAAATGTTGGGTTTAAACAGAGAGTTTAGGGGAACAATGGATGATTCTACTAAGTATTTCCCACAATGGATACATGAATCCGTCAACCAAGGCAAGGACATTGAAATCGAAAAGGCAGATGAAAGCAATAGCGATGATGAAAACGATAGTACAAAACGTCTCGTTCGAAAGATGACAATAGTTGCGTTATGGTGCATACAGACGCATCCAGAAGATCGTCCACCAATGAACAGGGTTGTGCAAATGCTGGAAGACGATCTCGAACATCTGCAGATTCCTGAATATCAGTCTCGATCATCACATATACAAGTGACCGAGGAAGAGAGCTGGGATTCAGGTGCAACTGATTCTGCATCCTTGCTCCATCATAACAACGCCAGCAGCTTTGAGATTAGCATTGCTTGAATTTGTATTCTGCTCTTTGAATTATCGTGTAAAATGTAAATCAAAATTTCTGAGAAATTGGGGGAAAAAACAGAGCTGTGAAGAAATAAATGCCCAACTACCTTACCTTCAAGTTGCAATCACCTTCAAACTTCATATTCATATATATAAGCATCTTCAATCAATCGATTCAACAAAAATCTCGAAAAATCAAAAATGATAATCACAACTCCAACCAGTCTCCTTTCCTCTCTCCTGTTTCTCTCTCTACACCTCCTCCACACCCGCGCTGCAACGAACTGCACCCCTTCCTCCTGCGGCGTCATCACCCACATCAGCCCCCCCTTCCGCCTCAACAGCACCCCCAGCAGCTGCGGCGACCCCAGATTCGAACTCTCCTGCGAAAACGACATCGCATCCCTATACCTAAACTCTCAGAAATTCTACGTCAAGGAAATCAACTACTACCTCATCTCCAGAATCAGGCTCGTCGACGCTTCAATCAGCAACGACACCTGCTCTTTCCCCAATTCCTCCGCCTCCGAATACAATTTCACCGGCGGAGATCCTTACCGCTACCCTTACCGGAGCTGGAGCCACCACAGCTTTCCGTACGGCGGATACGTAGCTAAGCCAATCAATTTGATTAGGTGCCCTAATCCGTTGCAGAATTCTTCCCTCTTCACCGATTTCACCGACTGTACCTCCGATCGTTCGTCTCGCACTGGATTCGATTACATTAGGGTCGGCCGCATGAACGCGTCGGAGGTGCCGCGCGCGTGCGGAGTCGATCGGGTGGTGATGACGTCATGGGAATTTAGGGATTTGAAGAACGTTTCGATTTCGGAGATACACGAGTCTCTCGTGTATGGATTTGAGCTCTACGTTTGTTCATGGTGGTGGTGCAGCAGTAGAACTACCTCCGGTTGGGGTAAGTAATTGTAATCTCACCATTTGGAGAGAGAGAGATGATTTATTTTTAATTATTATTTTAATATAAATATATTTAATGGTTTTTTAATTGTGGAAAATGCAGAAAAATTCACACAATTCTTACTTGGAACTAATGGTAAGGTTTCCCTAAATTCTTTCTATAAACAATCTTGTTTTTTTATATTTTATTTAATCATCTTTGCTTATCATGTAAAATTGCAGGCCTTCTCCTATTTCCTCTGGCAATTTTAGGTGCATTATGTATATATTTTTTCTTTTTTTAATTGTTAAATTGCAGTATTTATAGTTTAAATCTAATATTAAAAAAAAAAAAATTGCAGTATTTATAGTTGCAGGTGTAAGCTTACCGGTGACGATCATCATCGGAGTTGTCGGTGTATTAGTACTTTCACTTGCCACCTTTGGAGAGTTATGTAAGAATCTTTTACGTTATTTTTAAGTTTTGTCGATGCTAGGTCGAGTGTTAATGGTAATATACTTTTTCCATACATTAATATACATATATTTTCAATACTAAAATAATTTTAAAAAATCACACTTTCAATATATTTATACTACTAACACTCTTTAAGAGTCGAGTGTAACGTCGAACTTACCTTATTTTTTGTCTTTCTATAATTATTTATGTTGTTTTGATCATGTGTTTGTGTACTGTTTTTTAGGGCCTTACCACTTCACTTTCTACATATTCCCCGATGGTTACAATATTTTGGGACCTAATGTGTTACTCACTGGTATGATCTAACTTTATGTTTATTTTCTATTATTTTAATTGTTTCAGTTTTTATATTCTATCATTCTATATTTCTATGCATTTCTATATCAATATTCACCCTTTTATTCAAAACTTTCTCTTTCAAAAAAATAAATATCAAAACCCATCTAATTTATTGGGCCGGCCCACCTTTACATGTAATTGGGCTAGGCTTGCTTGGGCCCTATTTCTCTATTTCAATTTCATAAATTTCCAATATTTATTACTGTTAAAAGAAAATGAGTTAATTAATTTTATAAAGTCAAATTTACTTTAAATAGCATAAAACATTGTCTCTTCTAGCAAGTTAGTATTATCAGAAACGCCCTCCTAATGTAGGCACTCTTAATGTGTCTATCGTTAATGTGATAATGATACGATTTACTTTTCTTTAGAAATGTTAAGTTATATAATTAGATATTTTATCTATTAATAGTATGTTACGCCATTCACTAACATATTAAGAATGTTTACGGTGGATATGGAGCATTCCATTATTATGTTAATGATTTATTTTTTCAGTTTAATTAATCACATTGTGTTGTGTATCTGCAGCACTTCTCGTGGTTTCACTGGTCCTTTTAGGTACGCAAATTTACGTATCAAATATTTTATACATATTTTTGTCGACTTGTTATGAACATAACAATTGATAATTCTAATTTGTTAAAAAAAAAAAAAAAAAAAAAAAAACAGTTTGTTTAATTGCAGCAATAAACATCCTAGCGTCGATCATCCTCGGAATGGCCGGTGCTTTAGTACTCTCGTTTATTCTGATAGCAAACTGTAAGAATCTTTACTTTCGTCTTTACTTCTCCGTCTCACACCAGTAGTCCAATTTCTTTTTCTGTCTAGGTATGAATTCTTACGTACAATGGCTTTTAGAAAAGTGGACTACCAATTTGAGATGACTTATGCTGATTTGAGACGGAAGGAATACATTTTTGTCAGATGTTAATTTTTGTTTATCATGCGCTCTTGTAGGGTCATATATATTTGGGGCGAGTTTTGCACCTAAATTCATATACACAGGTGCGTTTCTCTAATATAATTCTATTTAACTATCATTTCAAATCTTCCTCTACTTCTAATTACGAGTTAATGTATTGATACAAATTTTTTTGGCCTTCTTAATTCTTATCTTAGGCGTCATCTCAAGCATGGTCATCTTTGTACCAAGGTTCATCATATGTCCTTTCGCAGTGTGGTTTTTGATTTACAAATTCCGAAGAAGGCGCTTCTCCGATTTTGATGCAATAGAATCCTACCTTCAGAGCGACAACAAGCTCGCACCGATCAGATACTCTTACTCCGACTTGAAAAGGATGACCAAAGGTTTTCAAGAGAAACTAGGCGAAGGAGGTTTCGGTGCAGTTTACAAAGGAAAACTTCGAAGTGGCCATCACGTAGTAGTCAAGTTGCTTGGAAAAGCCGGAGCGAGTGGCAAGGACTTTATCAATGAAATTTCGACTATCGGAAGGATCCACCATGTCAATGTAGTGCAACTAGTTGGATACTGTGCAGAAGGCTCTAAGCGTGCCCTTGTCTACGATTTCATGCCGAACGGATCCCTTGAAAAGTACCTTTTCAATCGAGAAAAAACGAGCTCCTTGTCTTGGGAGACAAAGTTTGAGATTGCAGTTGGAGCTGCTCGAGGGATCGAGTATCTACATCAAGGATGTGATGTTCAGATCTTACATTTTGACATCAAGCCTCATAACATGCTTTTGGATGATAACTTCGTCCCCAAAATATCCGACTTTGGATTGGCAAAATTTTACTCTACCGACAAGAATGCAGTGACCATGACCGCTGCTAGAGGAACCATTGGCTATGTCGCTCCTGAACTAATTAGTCGAAGTATTGGAGCAGTCTCTTATAAAGCTGACGTGTACAGTTTCGGAATGTTGCTGGTGGAAATGGTGGGCTTAAACAGAGACTTGACTCGAAACAATGGCTGCGACTCCAACCAATACTTTCCTAATTGGATATACGATTCCTTTGAGCAAGGCAAGGATATTGAACTAGCGAGGGGTAATGAATATGATGTCGATGAAAGCACAAAAAAAGTCGGTCCAAAAATGACGATAGTTGCGTTGTGGTGCATACTAATGAATCCGGACAATCGCCCACCAATGCATAAAGTGTTGGACATGTTGGAAGGTGATGTCGAACGTCTACGAATTCCGGATAATCCGTCGTATTCAAACCAAATCGCAGTGAACATGGATCAAAGTGAGATGACACTTTCTAGTGGTTCTTTGCCCCTACTACATGAGGTTGATACCTCCTCCTCTCGTGTGTAGTTTAGTGCTCAAGAGTGATAAAAATGTTTGTATTTTTATGTAAAAATTCAATTGTCTGTATCTATTTTGTAGTATTACTACTATAGAACCAGTGTCTTACCAGTAGATTCTTCATGGAATGGATATAGAGTAGTTTATAAGTGATAATTATTAGAAATGTCATTCCACAATAACAAAAATCAATATATGTCAGTATTATAAAAACACACAAATTTTGTCAAAAGTAATATTTTTGGACCAAAATGCCCTTACTAAGATCTACTTTTTTTCACTTTCTCACATCCATTCCACCCCCCCCCACATGACTCATGGAAACTCCCTTTTTCCCTCATCTCTTTCTATCAGCCCCCCTTTTTCCCTCCTCTCTTTCTATCGCCACCCCCCCCCCCCCCCCCCAACCCCTCACCACCGACCCCCCCCCCCTCTCCATCCCTCACTCTCACTCTTCTCTTTCTTTTCTCTCTGTAAACCAACCCCTCCCCCCCCACCCCCCAATTCTTCTCTCTTCATCCCTCACTCTCACTCTTCTCTTTCTTTTCTCTCTATAAATAGCTTGACGGAAAATTCACTTGACTGGAATGAATTTCTGCATTTCTCCGACTCAATTTTTTCACAGTCCCTTTTCTTCATCCATTCTCTTTCTCCAAAAAACAAAGAACTTTTGGGAAAGAGGACACTTCATTTAAAACTTCCGCAAAATTTCACTTTTTCTACACTCTTGATTGGAATGTCTTTCCCTCGCTCCTCACTTCCCCAATCTTTGCTCGCTTTCACCGGGAAACACTGCTGATCGGCCGGCGCGAAAGCTGAGTAAGTGGGCGTGTGATTTTTTTTTTTTAATTTCTTGAATATTTAGGGGATTTTATTGATGATATGCTGTAATTGATTGATTATAATCGAGACCCTTCTTGATTGTGCGTGAAGGTTTAATCTTTTTGCTAGTTCCTTTTGGATGGTGTGATGGGATTATGTTCCCTCCAAATTTTATGTGTGTGTGCCCTTTTGTTTGTGTGGATTTTCTATTAAGAAAATTGTTTGTATGGAATTAGTAAAATGTTTTGTGGCCTTTTCTAATGGTTTTAAGCTCACTTGATAACTACTTTAGTAAAGTATATAAAAGCGAGTATGTTGATGGAGATGTGATCTGTTTTTTAGCTGCAAAATGTGGAAAGAAGATCAAGGTCGTGGCTTCTCCAACGGTTGCCTCTCCGAGGAGAGAAACCGATTCAAAGAAAAGAGTGTCATAACTTAAATGAGTCTTGTTTCTGTTTTTGGAAGTGACATCGATACTTACTGCGACAAATTGCTTGACAAAATGAGTGGAATCATTCCCATAGACAAATTCGATTCTTCGGAGTACTTGTTGACAAATGAGGTTAATATCGTCGTCTAGATTATATAGGAAACTTGTTGATCCTTGTTTGTAGTTGGTTAAGTATTAACCATTTACAATCATTAAACGTTTGTATTTTATTGTTTTAGTATGTTTTATCTCTCAATTTTTTGCATTAGATACGAAAACCTTATACATATTTTTGTATGTTTGTGGCATTCATAATGCTCAACACAACAATAAATGTTGCATTGATAAATTTGATTCTTAGTAAAAGTTGGGCAAATACTATTGGCACTACTAGCACCAATAGTAGCACTGGGATTTACTGTCATATAGCTTGTGATATGTATTTGACTCTAGTGCCGGTAGTTCCAAATTTAATTTTTCATTATTAAAATACATTTTACTTTAAAAAAACTTTTACACTATAGGTTCCAGTAGTACCAACTGTGACAACGTTGATATCTGACTAGTTCTTGTAGTCACTATTGGCACTAGTAGAACCAATAGACTCTCGTTTAAGATTCCATATTTCCAGCTAAGGTTATAATAGTACCTAGGTTTTTGTAAATAGTCCTTTTGAAGACATTTTTCTCTAAAATATCTTTTATACTATAGGTTCTAGTAGCATTAATTGTGACATGTGGACGATTCATGTATTTTCACTATTAGCACTAATATAAATGTATTTTCACTATTAGCACTAATATAACCTATAATGTACTACTTAAACAATGAAGCTCTACGATGAAAGTTTAAACCTTGGTAAATTTTTTTGGACATCCACCATCAGGTAGAATAACTTTTGGACATCCCAAAACACAAATGCAAAAGCAAGTGCTGCAAACATGCACAAAGAAACTCATAAGGAAAGTTTAAGAAAATCATAAAAGGGAATGTTTAATGCATTAAAAGTTCTCTTACAATCAAAGTTGAAGTGAAGCACATTATAGTGTGTAGAAGTATACTTCTTAACGAAAAGTAAACCATATACAACATAAAAACATGACTTAAATAACATACTTTTGGAACACTTGCAGTGACACGTGGATATCAAGCTAATTCTTGTATTGTGACTACTGTCACTAATAGAACCATGTTTGATTAATACCAATAGTACCAATAGTACACTAGTACCTCGTTTGAGATTCCAATTATGGTTCGATTAGTACCAATAGTGCCTCATTTTTATAAATAGTCTTTTTGTGCATATAACTTGTGACATGTATTTGAATCTAGTTTCAATAGTTCCAAAATTTGATATTCCACTATTGTTACTACCGGCACTAATAGAACCAATAGTACCTCGTTTGAGATTTGAGATTCCAATTGTGATTCTAGTAGTACCAATATTGCCACGTTTTTTTAATAAATATTTCTTTTGGACATGAGTTAACTTTCGGTGATAGTTACCCATACACGGGATTGGTCTTACAAGTTATAAAATGCTAATTCAAAGACAAATTTACAATCCAACAAGTTCCAAGAGCATAACTAAGATCTTAACCTTCCATATTGCATTCTTATTTATTAACTTCTACTTCTGGCCATTTCAATTCATGACCGGCATTTCATTATAAAGTCTGTAGATAGAGTAGGCATATTTATTGTAATAATTTCAATTTCATTTGTTAGGATATAATCTATAACAACCTCCCTGTCCACTCACTCCTCTCTTCCCAGCTTAAATAATTTCCTCAAAATCAGGCCACGTGCATTTCTACGGAATGAAGAGGATAAATAGCACACACAAATCACAAATACCTTATAATCAGGTAGCAAAAGCTTAGTAGTAAAGATCAATAGTAAAGGATGTCCGCGGAACATTTATCCAAGACAAGTTATAATTTACGAGGAATGTCGACATCTAATCTCTAAGATCTTTGTTGCATATAGGTGCAAGAAAATTGAGCTCCCTCATATCTGCATGTACTCCATTCAGCCAGAAGATTTCCGGTCAAATCGATTTCTCTCAAATCTACAAAGAAAATATAGAATTAAAATAATACTCATATCATTAGAAAGACAAAGAGGTTGAGATGATATATTGTCAATTAATGATAATCCATAAACAATAGCAAAATTAAGGAGTCTTTGTATCAAAGAGATGTTTCATAGGAAAACTATGAGAGAGCAAATAAGAAGCAAATACAAGACATGATGTTATAGCAATCAAATATATATGCATGGAAATTCTGAAACTTTCTACTATCAAATTGAATTTGAAGCTTGGAACCTACCACTGCATGTACTATTTGTAAATTGTTGTATACAGCACCAGTTGCTATTGGAGATATTGACACCTTGGGCACCTTCATACTAACCAAATAATCTCTGTGCTGGAGTAGCTGCCAATAAAAAATGAATAATAGTAAGAGCGGTGGCAAAATATGGGGAGAGGAATAGGATGATAGCAAAAGAATGGAGTAGCAATAACATCCTCATCTGCAAAATTCAGTGGCAGCCCCACAACATACACAAGATTCCTCCGAATGACTCGTTGAACAAAAAAAAACAAACAGAGTCGTTGAACAAAACTGCCTAATATAAATCACATGTACTAAGTGTTGCTAATACTGTCGTGCAAATCAATGTTGTGTATTTGGGTGTGTTTTTCAACTATTATATATATCATTCAAGCCTAGACACTCATTTGCCTAGACACTCATTTTTCTATAATGCAACATAATCCATGCAATCGTTTTACGGAGAATAACATATGGACATAAGATAGAATGATATGGTGCCACCACTGCATCTAAAAACCATACTATCATCAGAGGGGATGCAATTCAAACCATTTGCATATAGAAATAACTTTTAATAATTTACAATGTGTTCCATCAGCCCAATAACATCCAATCCAAGAACATGAAAAGCAATAGATAAAGTAATGAGTAAGCCAATTCTGCGAGCTCAACACACATCTTAGATTTCCCAAATAGTCTCAACTTGGTTAGTATAATCAAATTAAGGCCTTTATAACTTAAGACTTCAAAGTTGTACAAGGCAATGATTGAAAATACTGAACAACAACATATAAAAGCTACATATAGAAGTGCCAGGACAATATCAAAGATATTAAAGATATTAAATTGGATGCTCCAGTAGGAAGCAGAAAATAAGACAAAATTAACGAAGACTGCAGTGCAGGTTAATAAGAAGGTCAAAAAAGAAAGAGTATAAGAAAAAAGAGAGAGCAATATAACAACACATATAGGGTAGATGTAACATTCATGGACTAAGAAGCAGAAAAAAATACCAAGGCTTATGCAATAAAGGCCACCAAGATCAGCAAGAGAGCTCACTGCAATTTTGGAAGAAGAAAGAGACTGTCAAGCTATTGGTAGAAAAAGAATAATCGTCAAAATCATAGAAACAGTATCACATAATGATCTCTTTCTTCATTGATGGGGACTAACTATTGCCATTAATATATTTAAATACAGCTAAAATGATATAGATACATTTTCAAATATAAATGAAGAATACCCATTAACTACATAAGCAATACTGAATGGTGAATGGAACAAATCAATAAAATCTAGAACTCAAAGACCCATGACAACATACCATATGCAGGGAAACTTGATAAGAAAAATCTAAAAATCACAAGGTAATGTAAGAAAAATATTCAGCAGTATGGATACTTTTTCAAGTGTCCTTGAAAGAAGAAACACTATAATGAATTTGATTAGATTTTCAGAGGTTTTAAGCATTATTAAACACTCACGAAACAGGCAAAACTTGCCATTACGCCTATCTCAAGCACCATAAGTATCACAAAGTACAACAAGCAAGAATGCAAGTTAATAAGTGGAAGATAACAACATATAAATATGGTGAAACCACTCACCAGGTCCTGAAATTCGTTTCCAGACTCATCAGTTGCATCTCTAGCCATTTTCCCTACTCCGTACTTTCCACCACACCTCGTCTACTTCACCTGCATCTGTAAACACAAAACCAGCATTCAATTATTAATACGTTTCAAAGTTTCACTATTTCACATGGTGATGACAAGCATTCATTATACAATCTCAAAAGGATGGAGCTTCGAATCCATTATATCCAACACATCAAATGTACCAAAACCACATAAATAAATAACAAAAGTGTACCCAAATTACAATAGCTAACATAAGAAATTCCACTCCTTAACGTCAACACAAACTCAAAAGTCTAGAAATGAAATAATCAGATGAGCCAACTTCCAATAAACCCTAAACCCAAAAAGAGAGCCAACAAATGGAACCTAAAAATATACAAAATTACCATATTCTACTGTAATTAGATATCGGAGCAGGGGGTGGAAGAGAGAACAACGACTTCTTCCTCGGCAAAAGTGCGTGCAGGACTAGGCGGCGTCGGCTACGATGAACAGCAGGCGGGGAACGACGCTTTCCATGAACGTCCTAAACCTAGACAAGAAAAAGAAACTAATCAGTAATTTCGTATAGGAGAGACGAAGTAGAACGAAAAATACATGCCAAACGTGAACGGCGGCGTGTATTCCGGCCTAGCTGTTCCACTTCGATGATGGCGACGCCAACGGCCACGAGCAGAGCCTTGAGCCTTGAGCCTTGAGGACCCTCGGGAAGCCTTGACGGTGCGGTGCGGTGCGGGGCGAGGGGATGGGGGGCGGAGGGCAGAGCCTTGACGACGGCGGCGGGAGGGGAGGGGGGGGGCGATGCCAAAGGGAGAGAATTGTGAATTTTGGGGAATGTGAAATGGAAAGGTGGGGGTGGGGGTGGGGGCGGGCTTGGGGGTGGGGTGAAGATGCGGAAGTTTCAATTTTCAAATCCGAGGAAATTTTCGGAAATTTGGGTTGGGGGAAAGTAAGGGCAGTTTCGTCCTAAAAATTGCTTTTTAGAACTTAGTTGACAAAATTTGTGTGTTTTTATATTTCTGACATATATTAATTTTTGTTATTCTAGAATGACATCTCATTTTTTTCCCCAGTTTATAATGTGACAAATATAATAAAATGACAAGTATTGTTTATTCTAAAAAATTATATATTGCTTGCGTCCTATTATATTAGTTTAGACCCATGAAATGAATATATGTTGGATATAAAATATTCTAATTAAATTGATATAGTGGGACAAATGGAGCAATATTTTAAAACCGAACCAGAAGTCGAACCGACAAGACCTCCGGTTCACAGTTTTTCGATCAAACCATGGTTCAACTGGCCATAATCGGAAAATCGAAATAAATCATGAACAGAAATTACGACTGGTTCATGGTTCAACCGGTTGAACCGCCAATCCGATCCCTTTTTTTAAACATTGAGAGCATCTCCAACAATGCACTAAAATAGTGCTGAACACTATTTTAGTGCAGAGTTTTGCTCCAACAGTATGCACCAAAATAGAGTAATTATAGTGCAATGAACAATGTTCCATCAAATATAGAGTAACACTATTCATTGCACTATAATTTTGTGTTCATCATTTTATGCTCTTTTTTGTTTGCGATTTTTATTTTGTGACGTAGTTTTTCAATTTAGATTGTTTTGTTGTATGAGTAATAATTTTTTTTTTTCACAATTTAATTTGATATATGCTTATTTGTTTTGTGTGTATTAATTTTTTTTTTTTTCTTTTCACAATTTATTACTCGTATGTTACTTGTAATTTAACTAATTTTTCTTTTCTTTTTTTAAACTCTATGTATAATTTACATGTGATACAAATATATACAGTATACAAAATGATTGTGTAAATTAATGAGTTAAATTTTTTATCATTGCCATAACTTTTTTTTTAAAAAAATCATGTTTACATTTTATTAAAAAAATAAATGAAAGGGATATTTTGGAATATTCCTTTTCTGCTGTATTTTAGTGTGAGCTGTTGGAGATAAGTTACTGTTTCTGCACTATTTTAGTGTTAGTGCTGCTGGAAAATAGGGGAAACTGTTGGAGATGCTCTGAGAGGGAGTACAATTTTTTAAGAATTAAAGTATTTTTTTTTAAATGTCTAAATAATTTGAAATACATAAAAGATTTTACTGTTTGATTTTGATAAAACTGTACTAATAGATTTTCACTTTTTTGATTTTATTTTTACTTAAAATCTAGTGAAGTACCTAAAATCTGTAAATAGATTTTCAACTCTGTAATAGATTTCAGTTACGTAATTTGATATTGTTTTCTTTTCTTTTTTCCTGATCATTTAACTTAATTAATATTATTTGAAAAAACAAACAAAATTAATATAGAGAGGTGAGAGAGAAACAGGTGTGCAAAAATTAATTAGATTTGAGTGATGTAAGTAGAGTAGTAAGTTAGATTTAGAAATGGACGGTTGAATTAAATACACTTAACCGAAAATCGAAGCTCCCACCCTTTCCCATCGGATCTCACTCACTGTCTTCACACACACACTCAACAACACAGACTGAGAGAGAGAGAGAGAGAGAGAGAGAGAGAGATTAAGATATTCAAACACGCCCCTGCTCCGCCGCATCTTGTGGCCTGTCCCCCGGAATGTTTGGCTCAATCAATTCGATAGGCTGCGGAGTAGCTCGCAATCTAGGTTGCTGATTTCGTGTCTGTGTGTGCGTGTCGGAGAGAGAGAGAGAGAGAGGGTAGGGTTTGCGGTGAAAAAGATTCGAGCTTGCGAGCTGTGGAGATTTGGGGAAACGAAATTAGTCTTTATTGGCAGTGGTTCCTCGTCCGAATCGAGCCGTTCCGTTATCGAATCGGTAAATTGCTCCGACGAGAAAGGCAGCAGCTTTGATTGAAGCATTCATAGCTGGTGATTTTCAAGGTTAACGTCTTCACTTCTCTACGACTCTGGTGAAAATTGATGCTTTCTTCGTTCAATTTGAGTAGCTGGTGCTTGAGCTAGCTGTTTCTGGTGTTTTTTTTAAGAGAAACAATAATTTTCTTAAGTCTGTGTTGGTTAAGAAACGGATGAAGAAAGCATGTAGTTAAGATTTTGGTTAATGTGTTAGAAGTGATGATAAATGGTGCAGAATGAGATGTTCTAGAACAGAGTACTCCATAGAAATTTCGACGGAGGATTCGATAAATCTGAAATTCGATGTGTACTTGAAGAAAAATCAAGGAAACTGGGATTCATGGATATGGAGGGCAATGAGCATGGTGGTTATACAAATTAAGTAAGAGCCTAATTTATTGCCGGTTAAATGAGTTCGAAGATGCCGCGGCGCCGACGAAGAATTTCCGTTACGTGGCTACTAGTTGTGATTGCATTAGTCACGATCTTCGGCTTGTTGATGATGGATCTCAAGTCGATTGATCCGTCGCCGGAGCTGCAGATCAGGAACGAAACGTTGGAAATCATCGACAAGGAGGAGTTTTTAGCTAATAAGACGATGAGTAAGCTGGAAGCAGCTGAGTTTGGGAAGAAATGTGCGACGGTAGAGGAGATGGGGGAGATCTTCAGCAGAGGTTATGTGGAGGAAAGTCTTAGAGTAAGAGGAATGATTCGGGATCACTTCGCCGTTAATGGTGTGCTGTTCTACTTGCCTCCACTTTTATTCGGTTGCTATTGATATATAGAGTAATTAATTGCAGTTTGATGTGTTCCAATTAAAGTAATTGTTTCGATAGATTTTGTTCGAGATCATACGAATTTATGGAAATATCTGCTTATGTTATCTTGCCTTCTTCACTTATGTTGAATTATATTGTGCTAGTTTACTCAAAAATTGGTTCTTGATATTGGGATTATGCCAGATTTATCGAAGTTAAGTTTGAATCTTTGATAGAAAATGGTTGTGTGTGTTTATGGCGGATCTGGTGTAGCGATAATATGCTTTGCTATCTATTTCGTGTCTTGGTTCACTTTATAATCATCGTTTTCTTGGAGTACTATAAGTAGATACCGAAAGATTGAAACTTTCTATTTATATGGTTGTGGTTTATGCGTTATGAACTGTGAGAGTGTTTTCATGCAGAAAATGGCAGGTTCTATTTATGATTCTTCATTGCCATATTCATAATAAAGACGATATGTATTGGAGTACCTATCTCATATACTTGCTAGTCTAACCGAAAATCACTTCAAAGAATTCTTCTTGATGATTTGTGTGTGATAAATGGTTCGTTCATTGATGATCTAGAAAGATTATTAGCTACTTTTAGATAAGAGAATGAAGAAAAATCATGTCTTCATGGTTTTAATGTTTACTAACCTTGATTTCAGGCGCCTCAAGAGTACGAGATCTCTCCCCAGAACAATTTTGCAACCATGGTTTTGTGATTGGGAAAGCATCGGAAGCTGGTTTGGGAAACGAGTTGTACAAGATACTGACGGCTGCTGCACTAAGTGTGATGCTGAACCGTTCATTGATAATTGGGCAAACCAGGCATATTACTCGTCTCTCAAGTCTTTCGTTTTGCTTTAGCATATCAATTGTGAACTGCAGCTGACTTTCACCATTTTTATATAATCTCTCAGGGATAAATACCCTTTTGGCGATTACGTCTCCTACTCCAATATAACCTTTACATTGAAAGAAGTTAAACATCTATGGAGACAGAATCGATGTGTGACAAAATACAAAAGGCATCTTACAATCAGGATTGACGATTTTCTGAAGCTACCTCGGACAGGCGTTCTGTGTAGTAACTGGAGAAAATGGGAGCAGCCTATCATATGGTAATAAAGAGTATTAATTAAGGCTATAATATCTGTACTTAGTCTCATAGTTATTAGATCTCGTGCTCTCAGGTTTCAGAACACGACTGATGCTGTGGCTGCCCAGTTCTTCTTAAAGAATGTACATCCTGAAATGAGGGAAGCCGCCTCTGATTTATTTGGACGTCCGGAAAATCTTGAGTATCGAGCTAATGTGTTCGGGGAGCTTATGAGGATTCTAATTTCTCCTTCTAAAGATGTGGAAAAGGCGATAAATTGGGCTCTTGGTGGCGGGAGGGAGCCCGATATAGTACTGCACATGCGGATGATGACGAATAGGTACCTCGTCTGAATTACTCGAGAATGAATATTACCTTCTAGTTATAGTCAAATACCGAAATTTAGGCTCCATAATCATGCCATGTGCTGAAAACTTTGCATTGCGTTTGCAGGTCTGTGAGAGCAATCCAGGCTGCGGTGGATTGCCTGAAGAAAGCTCTCCGTACTCTGCCTACAGTATCGAAACCAAGAGTTGTTGTGGTTTCTGATACCCCTTCGACGGTGAAAGATATTGCACTAACTTTAGAAGGATTTGCAGAGGTAATGTCTCAAGGTCTCGTACTTCTATCTCCACGTTCCGATTATCTTATGCTTCTCCAGAAGGATTTGTTATCAAGATTTTCTCTATTTGCATTTTGAGAAACTGATTAGAGTGCTCATTCCTATATCTCTTCAGGTTTTACACTTCGATTATGAAAAGTACGAAGGAAATATTACTGGCAACACTAACAAATTGAGCGTCGTAAATTTCAGAGCAAAGGACTGGGGCCCTGCACCTAGATGGGTAGCCTTTGTCGATTTCTTCCTCGCCTCACGAGCTAAACACGCTGTCATTTCTGGAGCTCATCGGCGCGTTGGGACAACGTATGCTCAGTTGATTGCAGCACTTGCAGCTGCATACACCCTTGGTAAACTCAGTAACTTCACACCTCTCTTAAATCAATTAGTAGCTCTTCGGTTGCCTTTACTTTACATCACCCTCTCGACAACTATTACACAATCAAACAAGCCCAGAATCGTTCACTTCATCAAAAAGTATGCGGTGGATTAGCCTACATTGATGTTTTTATCTACTTAAGTAATCACTTGTTCTCCTCTGTCTACAGACGACAACACTACTCTCAACTCGAGCATCACATTCCTCAGCAGCTTCCAAAGCCCTCTACTTTCTGAAGGTCTGAAGAGGCAGATCGGATGGGGGCACGTTTGGAACAGATTCGCAGGCCCGCTTAGCTGTCGGGGGCAACGGAACCAATGTGCTCTAACTCCCCTTCTTCCACCGGGCTGGTGGGATGGACTCTGGCAATCTCCCATTCCACGTGACGTTCAGAGGATGGAAGCTTACGGCGTAAAACTCTCGGGTTTCGGAACCTGCGACGACGGCCACTTGAACAGTTTCTGCCAGTCGCGGAGCAGGAGTTCGGCTGTAGTAGCTCAACTGATTTAATGTTGATGTTTGTTGTGTATTGATTTATTAAATTATTTAGATAGTAAGAGTTGTATTTGTATCAAGATGTAAAAACGGTCTCTTGTAGCACAGATGAGAGGAATATTAATTAATTTTAGTTACTGATTATACATAAATAGTACTCTTGCCCTCTTGGTCCCAGCTAAAGTGCTAAACACTCTCTCTCTCTCTCTCTCTCTCTCTCTCTCTCTCTCTCTCTCTCTTATCTATGCAGCGAACACCAGATCTCCAACATTTGAAAATGAAAAAAAAGCAAACGCAGTACCCACCACAACCACCCACCCAAGATTCCCAAACTCACAAGTCTGATAAATCTCACATCCCCCACTCATCTCTCTCTCTCTCTCTCTCCCCTTCCTTCCTTCACTCCCATGCGTATAGTGCCCCTCTCTCCTACCATCCCACTCCACTCCCGTGACTCCACTTCCATCTCTTCTCACTATCCTCCACTCCACTATGTCTTGTCCCACTTTCTTCTCTTTCTTAATAATCCCAAGCCTAATTTAATTCCCGATTGGGACGCTTTAGGGATTAAATCAACAATCTATGCATAATTAATCTCATCAGAAGAATTATGCAGCTCAGACGAACTATAAAACCCCCTTCACTCCCCCCATTACCTTCCCCCACGGACATTACCAATCAAAAGCGATTTCTCAAACTCAAATCCATCCTCATTTCCATGGCCGCTCTCCTCACATTCGCTCTTCTCTCTTTCCTCCTCTTCTTCACTGTCTCCTCCGCCGCTCGCCATCCCCACACTTCCGGCACCGACATTGTTCAGGAGCTCTGCAAGGCCTCGCGCGATCCTCCCAACTGCCAATCGTCGCTGTCCCAATTGCCGTCGGACTCCACAATTTCGCAAGGGATCCAATCGGCGCTGCGGGTTTCCTCAAAGAATCTCGATTCGGGTCGGGTCATGGTCCAGCATATCCTGGGTGCGTCTGCCGCCAATCCCAACCGCTCCGCCGCCGCCAGGAACTGCCTCGAATTCCTGCATTACGCGGAGTACCGGATGAATCTGGTGGCGGCCGACGCGCTGCCGCGTGGCAGAACCAAGGACGCGCGTGCGTGGATGAGCGCCGCGCTCGTCTACCAGTACGACTGCTGGTCGGCGCTCAAGTACGTGAACGACACCTCCCTCGTGGATAAAACGATGGCGTTTTTTCACTCGTCGGTAATCGGCTCCAGCAGCGACGCTCTGGGGATGATGGTGAATTACGACGTCTTTGGGGGCAAAACCGGTTCTTGGGGCCCGCCCAAGACAGAGCGGGACGGGTTCTGGGAGCCCGGTTCGGCCTCGCCCGATCCCGGTTCGACCGGAGGCGTGCCGGCGGGGCTGAAGGCAGACGCCACGGTCTGCAAGGGCGGCGGCGCCTGCGACTACGAGTCTGTTCAGAAGGCGGTGGATGCTGCCCCGGGTAGACGACGGTTTGTAATATGGATCAAGACCGGAGTTTATGAGGAGACGGTTCGGGTGCCGTTGGAGAAGAAGAATGTGGTTTTCTTGGGAGACGGCATGGGCAAAACGGTCATTAAAGGGTCCTTGAACGTGGGCCAGCAAGGGGTGTCCACCTACAACTCCGCCACAGTCGGTGAGTTTTCTGTTAGTTTTGCTTTTTAATATTCCGGCTTATCTAAAAGCTCGAAGTTTATATCTAGGGATGTCAAAAAAGCCCGAGCCCGATGGGCCGATCCGAATAGCCCGAAGAAAACAGTGGGTTAGGGCCAAAAAATAATAGCCCGAAAGTAAAAAAGCCCGATAGGGCTGGACCGAAAAAAGCCCGAGCCCGATAGGGTTGGCCCGAAAGCCCGGTGGGTTGGCCCGGTGGGTTACCATAAGTTATGAATTCATGACATATTTCATTATTCTACTTATAAATTTGATAAATTAGATTGTGTTTTTAATTATTACTGAGTATTTTAAATTTGTTTTAATAAAAATATAATCTTCATTTTAAATTCTATACGGTTTTTACTTCGGCGCTTGGTGAAAAGTAAAATAAAGATTGACATTCAAAAATATTTTTGTTAAATTCACAATATTTAATAATTTATTTAATTTTTTTATACAAGTATGTGCTAAAATAATATTTATTTTTATATTTATACGATATCAATTTTATTTTTTATAAACTTAACGGCCCGGTGGGCTAGCCCGAAACCCGGTGGATTAGGGTTAGGGTCAAAAAATATTAGCCCGAAAGAAAAAAAAGCCCGATTAACCCGATCCGAAAAGCCCGCAGCCCGATAGGGCTAGCCCGAAACCCGGTGGGTTGGCCCGTTTGACATCCCTATTTATATCTAACACATTTACTTGCTACAGCTGTTGCTGGTGATGGATTTATGGCCACCGGTCTAACCATCCAAAACACAGCAGGCCCCGATGCTCACCAAGCAGTAGCTTTCAGATCAGATAGCGATCTTTCCATTGTAGAAAATTGTGAATTCCTCGGGAATCAAGATACTTAGTATGCACATAGCCTTCGCCAGTACTACAAATCTTGCCGCATCCAAGGCAATGTTGATTTCATATTTGGAAACTCTGCTTCCTTCTTCCAAGACTGCACCATCCTCGTTGCCCCTCGCCAACTGAAACCAAAGAAGGGCGAAAACAATGCGGTGACGGCCCATGGAAGAATTGATCCTGCTCAATCAACAGGTTTTGTCTTCCAAAATTGTGTGATCAATGGCACCGATGCTTACATGGCTCTGTATTATAGCAAACCCCAGGTACACAAGAATTTCCTTGGTAGGCCATGGAAAGAGTATTCGAGGACTGTCTTCATACATTGTACCCTCGAGGCCCTTGTCACGCCAGATGGCTGGATGCCTTGGAGTGGCGACTTCGCGCTCAAGACCTTGTATTATGGTGAATTCAAAAATACAGGACCCGGATCAGATACGTCGAAGCGAGTGGGCTGGAGTTGCCAGATTCCGGCCGAGCATGCATACTCGTTCTCAGTCGGGAACTTCATCCAGGGAAATGAATGGATCCCGACGTCTTCACGATGAAATCGGCCTCTCTTATTGCAGTTGAACAATACAAGAGATCGAGGGATATCTAGTGATGATGAAATTAGTATATATGACCACTTACATGTAAAGATTTTCATAGATCAGTGACTGTTGTGAAGAGATGTTGGGCTCCGATGTGAGGTGCTTTGGATTGAGACTAAGAACAACTTAGGTGGGGCTAGAGGCCAACTAGAAGGCTAGCTACTACTACATTCGACGCATGAGTGACCCGCCATATTCTAGAGTAAAATATAATTAGTAGTTCACGTGCCTGCTAGAGGTGTTCAAAAGAACTGGAACCAGTGGTTAACACTCGAATCGGAACCGAAGCTAACGGTTTTTTAACCGAAATTGGTGGTTTTTTATTATGTTATATTATTATTAATATTATATAATAATAGCCTATCTATATTGATGTATAAATTCTTTTGAAAATTCTAATATTATAAATACCGGAAGGATCCCCTGCTGTGTGTCAAAACACAGCACTGGTGCTGTGGGTTTAAACGACCCGTTTACATGCTTTCCTTTCCTTTCCTTTTCCCTTTTTTTTTTTTTTCCTAGTTTAGTTGTTACTTTTCTTTAATTTTTAATTTGTTATTTCCTTTTTATATTTTGTGTACTTTTTGATTCATAATATAATAGCGGTTTTTTAATTATACTAATAAAGGTAACGTGCGTTGCATGTTTAACCAATTTTTGTGTTACACGTTTAACCAATTTTTTCCCTTTTCATGATAAAAGTCATTATGTATAAATTTATAGAAGTAATGAGCAATAAAAAAAAAATACTCCATATTAATTATTTCTGAGATAAATAATCTAAATAAACTAAGTTATTCAATTAACAAATTATATTAATTAATTGGGTAGCTATGATATTAGATCGTTGAGGAATGCATTTATTGTGCATGAGATATTTTTATATCCTAAAATATACTTATAAATCTCAATCTTGTACCAAATGTTTTCTTGCTCTAATATAAGGAATATAGGCATTTCTTTATCTTATTGAATTCAAAGTTCATTTTAATTAAAATTCATTTTTTTTAATCTAATAATATCAACATATGATGTTTATTGTGTATTCTTTCAAATGAAATTTCAGCATAAATTACTAGAAAATGTAAAAGTAAACTATTGAACAAATGAAAGTAGTTAAGGAATAAAAAAAATTATCTCAAAGAAGTCATAAAGTAGGCTTTTATAAACAAGATTAATTAATGTCGTGGTAAAAATAAAGAGAGATTATATATGATCTTACCTCTCTTTTTGTCTAGAATATATGACCCTTTTTTATCAATTTTGATTACTTAAGACATTCACAAACTAATATCCTTTTTCTATTTAAAAAAAGTGAATTGAAGCTTCAAAATATTCAATCATAAAGTTACGATTAATTTGTAAAGTAAATTACGAGTGAGAGTTTAATGAATATATATGGTCTGACCTTATTTATACATCTTTATCAATCTAGAATCTAAACAATAATTAATGCTACTTGGCCATAATGTGGCCGACCACACAACGACATTTTTCATAATATACGTGATTTTAAAAATGATAAATAATAACTATAGTTTATTACTTTTATATTTTAATTTAAAAATATTTTTTCAACAAAATTTACATATTTTCCTCTTTTTTTCTAGATAAAAAAGGTGACAAATTCTTTAAAATAATAAAAATTATCAAATAATTAAAGGGTTAATTTTAAAAAATACGTAAAAAATACGGAGCATCGATTTTTGAGTTTTTTATAATATAAAAAAGTTTGACAAAAAATTATAAATTATTTGATACTAAAAAAAATAAAAAATAAAAAAGTTAAATTATGGCCGGCCACATTATGGCCGAATAGCATCACCCCTAAATGTCAAAAACTATCATGGTACTCGCATCTTATCTCAACTTGTTCTCTAATGCTTATTTACAATGTTGTCATAACTACTCATTGGGCATTAATATAAATTATTAGCTGAAGTAAAATTGTTCAAAGCGACTCTCCTTTATGTTACTCCTACTTCCCGGCCATTGATAATTTTTTCAGCACAGAAACTAAGACGATAGTAATAATGGTGGATTAAAGTAACTTGAATTTTGTTTCATTTTAGGTAATAGTATCTCTTTATCAATGAGATAGACGAAAATGTAACTTATCCCTTTATAAGTGGGTTGAAGGAGTATCTCTAACACTAAAATTTATGTTTATGATGTTATTATTGCGTGTTCAAACATTTTTAAGATATGAAGTGTGAATTGCATTTCAATATATATATCCTCGAAACGTACTATCCTAAGAAACCAAACATCAACGAATAGCATGTGCCTTATTCTACTACTATATATTAAGAATCATATAATCAATATAATTCCACAAATTTCTATATGTTTGAATTTGTAGCTGAGATGAATCTAGTTCTATAATATATAAAAAATTTAAGCATAAAATCCTCGCTAGTTATAAACAAATGAAATAAAAAGAAAATTAGGCCACAACCAATGGAAAGTGGAAACGCCCTATCTATCTCATTATTTGGTGAAGTAGTTGATTCATATGCACATATTGAAACATAAAGAGGGTATTAACGCATCAGCAATCTCTTAGGTAATGGTTACTCTAAGAGATAAGAGTGAATTAACAAATTTTATCAAATATAATTCATATTTACTTTGTACGAGGACCCACATTTTTTGCTTATACTTGAGACTAATCATGCGATACGGATTCAAGTCAAACATGCCGGATTACTCTAATGCCATAACATTCTATACTTTATCCCAAAATTTCTCAATTTCCAAATTAAACTATCCATCAAAGTATATGTCCCTTTGACAATTTAATTAATGATGATTTTTAATAATAAGTTGTAAAGTGGTAAATAGAGTTTTATACTATCCATCCATCTTTTACGTCCTTTCAAATTAAAATAGATAAAGCCTAAAATAATAACATTAGATAATAATTCATTTAACATATAATATGTATTATATGAATTTGTATTCCATGGTATTAAAATTTTATTTTAACACTATATCTTTGTTCATACATATCAATGCATACGAACTATTTATGTTGATCATATGTAGCTAGAATTCACATTTCAAATTTAAATATTCATTCTAAGAAATTCATATATTCATGAATAATGAAATTCTATCATTTGCGTATTTTGTTAAAGATTTAAATTGTCTTAGGATGAAATTCTCTAGAAGTTTGATTAGTTTAATTAATGTAAACGTTTTAATTGTAATTATTAATTCATTTTTTTGCATTTTCCCTTGTCATCAAGTAAGGATATGAATGATAATTTAAAACGGTTGAACAAATTAAAAAAATTAAGTAAAAAAAAAAAAAAATTGATGATGAAACTAGTATTAATTATTTGGCGATGGAATTTTCCAATTTTGTATAGAATTAACCAATTTAATGGTAGACTAATTAATTGTTATATTGGATTAAGGGTATTAAAGGAAAATCAAATTTTATAAATAAGGCATCTTTTATAAATAACATGTTATTACTTAATTACCCTTAAAAATAAATTTATAATAAGGGTATTATAGGTAATACATTATTTTATAATATAAAGCTCTTTTTAGGGGGGTGTATTCAATTCAGATTCTGCATGATTTTTATGGATTTTAGAAATCTGTAGGTATTCAATTCAGATTTTATAAAGTCTTTAAAAATCCTGAGGTATTCAATGCAGACTTTTCAAAGTCTTAAAAAATCTATAGGTATTCAACAGTCAATGAATTTTAAAAGTCTATGGATTTTGCTGGATTCTTTTTTTAAAATATAAAGAGATTTCACTTTTCAAAATCTTTATTAAAACCCAGAGATTTCTACGGATTCTCTGAAAAAAACTCAAAGTTTCCATTTCCGCCACCCTCCTCCGTACTTTTTATCTTTTCTTCAAACAATTATAGTTTATTTTAAAAGACATTCAAATTATGACTATCTAGTACCAAAAAATTGTTTACTATGGAGTTTGCTTGAAAATCAATATTTTCATAAAATTCCTGTTCTTATAAAATTCGAACATGTAACTTTTAAATCTCAACTTTCATTTTGATTTTTGATGGTTAAATTATTGCTACGTTTTTTAAGGTTCAAGGAATTGAATAATGATTAAACTGAAATATAACATTTGAACGAAAAAAATAAGAGTAATTCTTTTTAATTAAAAATACATTAATTGGACTTTCTTTAAAATATGAAGCTTGTTTTGAAAGATGACATAGTTTGATGAATTTTGATACTCCCTACAAACATATTCAAACAATTTGAATAAAGTTATTGTTTTTTTTTTCCAAATAATATAGATAATTTTCTTTATTTATTTACAAGTGTGACTCATATGCATTTATTTATACAGATAAATAGTTACAATAGTTGAGCGTCGGAGTCTATGGAAATCCATGGAAATTTAATTAAAAAAACATATTCCACAATACTGCAAGTCCGTGAAAATCCATCAAAATCAATAAATAGAGTCAGTCAAACTATGTATAGAGTCTAGTCAAACTCTGCGCAAAGTCTATGGATTTTAAAAGTCTATAAAAATCCGCCTACTTTTCAAAGTCTATAAAAATCCTGCAGAATCTGAATTGAATACACCCCCCTTAGTATAAGGCTCTCGAGTTTCGGAACCTGCGACGATGGCCACCTAAACAGTTTATGCCAGTCGCGGACTAGGAGTTCGGCTGTAGTAGCTCAACTGATTTAGGTATGGCTGTCGCAATATTCTTGTTGTTTTTTAGTTTAATCTTTGATGTTTGTTGTGTAATCATTTACTCGGTTACTCCCTCCGTTTTTTTTATAAGTCTTTTTCAGCTCCTGTACAAGAATTAAGAAAATTTAATAATCTTATTTATGTACCTTAAAATGAACATACTCTAGAGTAGTATGTTCATTTTTTTATTCCGTAAATTACATTTTTTACATAAATATTTATTAAGTCATTTTGGAAGAAGAGAAAAACATTAAGGGGCCGTTTGGTATCCATATACGTATATCAGATATGGGTATCAAAAGATCTCATACCCATACCATGTGTTTGGCATATCAGTATATGGATATCAAATTGATATCTTTGATATCCTGATATCCTCTCTTTTAACTCTTTTCATATACTGATTTTTATAGAGGTATCACTCATATCTCCATTGCACTAATAATAATAATAATAATAAATAATAATAATAATAATAATAATAATAATAATAATAATAATAATAATAATAATAATAATTATTATTATTATTATTATTATTATTATTATTATTATTATTATTATTATTATTATTATTATTATTAACTAACGACTTATTTTGTAATTAAAATTAGAATTAAATAATAATAAAAAAATAAATTTTTTTATTAATTATTATTATTATTGTTATTATTATTATTATTATTATTTTTTATTTCTTATTTTTTATTTTTTTTTTTAAATTTAGTTTTGATATCCCACGTCCGAACAATCTACACCAAACGCATATATCGGATATCAATTTCATACCTATACCTGATATCTGATACCTATACCCTTATCTGATATCTGATATACTAGTATATGGATACCAAACGAGCCCTAATTGTTGATGGATGGAGATAATGAAAAGGAGAGAGAAAATGAGAAGAAGTGAGTTGGAAATTGAAAATGTTGTCTTCAAATGTGAAAAAGGCTTATAAAAAAAACAAAGACAAAAGGCTAAAAAGACTTATAAAAAAACGGAGGGAGTATTAATTTTATGATAGTAAAAGTTGTATATGTATCAAGATGTAAAAACAGTCTCTTGTAGCACATAGGAATATTAATTTTAGTTATTGACTTGGGATCGTCTGTCCCGAATTTTGTGTTCTAGCCGTATTTCGAATCTCAAATTCTATTAGTAGTTTTATGAATTTTTTCTTCCCCAATTTTTTAATTTGTAATGATTTATTTTAATTTTATGATTATTTCTAAGGTTCATTAATCCATCCACATTAGCGTATATAATTATCTTTTAACATTTAATTTCACTTTTATTTGTTATATAATGCTTGAAAATTTCAAAACTAGGGTGTATTACTATTAAAAATCTTTTTTTTTTTCAACGATGTCTATTATAATATTTTATACATTGCATTTTTTTTAATATACAAAATACTTAACTAATAGAAATTAAGATTTAAAACAAAATTGAGACACGTAATTTAGAACGGAGGTAACCACTGGAAGATCACTTGCCAGTGGGACCCACTTGAGATCTCCTGTGGGCGAGCATCGCGGCCTAACATGCCAAAAAATGTAGTACAGCTATGAAAATCTTTGACCCTAATTTAATTACGATTCCACCTAACCTAACAAATTAAAGCACTGTTTAAAAGAAAGCGTAAAAAATAGTACGCTATTAAATTATTAGTGATTTGTTAGTGCTTGACTTGAAAGCATCCGTTGGCGGATTTATGACTGGAAAAGTCAAAATGTGGCACAAAATAATTAGTAGTAGTAGTACAATCAACTGGAAAATCGAACTAAAATATCGTTTTCGATTTTATCGGATGTCCCTAGAGAGACTCGAATTAAAATATATGTACTAAACACGTTCCGTGCACTAATTATTAATTAACTTTGTTCTAGATTTTGACCAAACCTCGTGACAAAAAAGAAATTATATACACCTCTAATCACGATCAAGTATAGTTGACCCAAAACTTCCTCCTAAATCTTAAAATTGTTGACACAATTAATTTACGATCCGGTTCACATAGAAATGATATGCTATTATCACATTTGTTGACATTTTCGTAAATAATTTTATCGTTTTTTCACTTTGACATCACCTTTCTCAATTTCCTTTATTTAATCTAGCTCATAATGATATTTTAAGAATCAATATATAAATAACTAAATCTATAAAAAAAAAATAAAAATAAAAAAAACAAATTTGATTTGTCATTTTACTAAATTTTTTGACGTTAGAAGAAAAAAAGATACACATTGAGTTCTGATTTTACATATTTTATTGTTTTAATAATTTTTATATTATCCATAAATTTAAAAAAATATATAATAAAGCGAAAAAAATAACGAACGTACCCACGAACGAGTCCGCCAGCTAAGGAAGTAGCATATCATTTCTTCTCATTCATAGAGCTCAGAAGTGAAGCTTCCATTAGGAAAAGATGAAACCTCAAACCTTCCTCCTCAGATCAGCTTCCTCTCTCTTAATTCTCTCTCTCATTCTCATCCATCTCTCTCAAACTTGCAACGCCAACACCACCACCAACTCTTCCTGCACCCCTTCCTCCTGCGGCGCCATTCGCAACATCACCTTCCCCTTCCGCGTCCTCGGCGACCCCATCAACTGCGGGGACCCCCGCTACGAGCTCTCCTGCGAAAACGACGTCGCCTCCGTCTACCTAAACTCTCGAAAATTCTACGTCAAGGCCATCAGCTACCACAACAACAGCATCATGCTCGTCGACGCCTCCGTCGACGTCGACGACGTTTGCTCGTTTCCCGCCTTCTCCGCATACCACTACAACTTCAGCGTTCGCCTCATGCCTGCCTACTACAGCAGTTCGTACTCCGATCGCCCCCTTCCGATCAATTTCTTGAGCTGCCCGAATCGGTTGAAGAATTCTTCCTCCTTGTTTGTGGATATCAGCAGCTGTTCGTCGAATTCATCGCATGATAGGTATGATTATGTCAAGGTGGGACATTTGCATGCATATGATTTAACAGATATGTGCAGATTGAACAAGATAGTGCTAACTTCGTGGGAATTCGAGGATATGAACAATATTACGCTTTCGGAGATTCACCGGTCTTTCTTGTTTGGATTCGAGCTCGATTATTGCGTCGAGTGCCGGATATCTTCGTCGTCGACGTGGGGTAAGAGTTGATAGGAAATGTTTTCTTTTTTTTTTTTCATGAATTTTTCTTTGCATTCTGGATCTTGTTAATTATGGTGATAGAATTCCGTCTTATCTAAAAGCTCGAACTTGTAGAGAGAGGTGAAATCTATTGGTTTATATTATAATACCCGATATGGTTCTGTTTTCTAATTATTAGATTTGTAAACTTCATGCTCTGTCTTTTTATGATGGTTTTGTAACTTTTGCTAAATGCAGATAACTTCCTAGATTTCTTTGCCGAAAGGCTAACAAGTAAGGACTCTCAAATATCTCGGAATAATGTGTTGAAAACTAGATTATAATAAGATAAAATTAATTAGATCTTACTCGATATAATGTATTGTCTCATATATCTAAATACGTAGATCAATATATTATGTCAATTGAAACCTAAAATTTATCTTACCACAATTTTTCTCATTATCGAAATACGTGTCAAATGATTTTAAACACATAAATGACGGATGAAAGTAGCAATTAATATACTTATTACTCCCTCTATTTTTTTCAAGTTGAGTCAAACTTCAATTCAGTCACGCTTTTCCACGCTTCTTGATGATGATTTTTAAAATGATTTTTGAATAATTTTTCTTTTTGCTTGATACTATGACAATCATGGTATCCCGTAAAAGAAGATATTCTTCAAAAATTCATTTTTAAATCTATAATCAAGAAGCATGGAAAAGCGTGACATAATTGTCAAAATGTTTTAACTCAACTCGAAAAAACAGAGGGATCGAATACTACTTGCTACTGACTACTTATCATGTTTCTAGTACAGGCCGTGTCATGATCCTTGTGGTGATTGTAGGTAAGCACATACATACTTTATGTTTTTTCACATCAATTTTCTTAAATATTTCAATATCATCACAGAATATTGAATCTGTTATGAACACACAAAATTCTAATCTTGTAAAGAAACATTACAGTTCTTCTAAGTGCAGTGATAGCTCCTCCTGTAATGGCTGTCATTGGATTCGCCGCTGTGTTAGGGCTCTCATTACACATTGCCATATCCAGTTACTGTAATAATTTCTTGCACAATATACATGTCTTTTCACTACACTTGTTTCTCACATATTCTGTTTTGCTTATCATGCATCTTCGAGGTGTTTTGCAGGGCACGGTTCTGTTCGTGACCTAGGCGATGGTGCGTTTCTAGTACTCCCTCCGTCTCGACGAAGACAAAAATTTCTCATGTCTCGTCTTTGATGAAATTATTAATTATTTGATGAGATTGTCTCATTTGTCTTTTTCCATCTCATACCAGCCATCATCCCCAGCCTCATCATGATTTGTGCACCAAAGTTCATCATTTATCCCTTCATAGTGTGGTTTTTGGTTCACAAATTCCGAACTAGGCATGTGTCCTTGTTCGAGGGTATAGAATCCTTCCTGCAAGGTGACAACAAGCTCGTACCGATTCGATACTCCTATTCGGACATAAAGAAGATAACGAGAGATTTCCGAGATAAACTAGGCGAAGGAGGCTACGGTTCTGTCTATAAAGGAAAGCTCCGAAGTGGGCATGATGTAGCGGTCAAGCTACTAGGGAAATCGGGAGCGAACGGCCAAGACTTCATGAACGAAATTGCAACCATTGGAAGGATCCACCATGTGAATGTGGTGAAATTAGTTGGATATTGTGCACACGGCTCCAAACGTGCACTTGTTTATGATTTCATGCCCAACAGTTCACTCGAAAAGTATCTCTACAATAGAGAAACTTCGTACCCCTTGAGCTTGTGTACGAAGTTTGAGATTGCAGTTGGAGTTGCTCGTGGTATCGAGTACTTGCACCGGGGGTGTGACGTTCAGATTTTGCATTTCGACATCAAGCCTCACAACATACTTCTTGATGAGAATTTCATCCCCAAAATATCCGATTTCGGGCTAGCAAAATTTTGCTCCACGGATAAGAATACAGTGACCATGACGACTGCTAGAGGAACCATCGGCTATGTGGCTCCTGAACTGATCAGCAGAAGTATTGGCGCTGTGTCTTACAAGGCTGATGTTTATAGTTTTGGAATGTTGCTGATGGATATGGTGAGCTTGAAGAGAGACTTGATCGGAAACAACGGTGGTTTGAGTCGGTACTTTCCATGTTGGATCTACGACCACATTAACCAAGGCAGGGATATTGATATGGGGAAAGCTCTCGAGAACATTGATGATGGTGAAATCGACGATATGAGGAAAGTTGGTCGGAAGATGACAATAGTCGCGTTGTGGTGCATACAGATGTACCCTGATGATCGTCCATCAATGAATAAAGTGTTAGAGATGTTGGAAGCCGACGTTGAACGTCTACAGATCCCCGATTATGCTTCTCCGTCGTCCCACGCCGTAGTAAATGTGGATGAGAATAATCTGTCGTCCCACGCCGTAGTAAATGTGGATGAGAATGACATTGCATTGAGCTCCACTAGTTCCTTGCCCATGCTCTATCATGGTGGTGTTTCCTCCTCTTTGGAGATTGCTTCTTAAGGGTGGCAAAGTGTGCAACAAAAGTCATGGGGCTTATAACAACTTCAACATCCATACCAATTATGTGTCGACATTTTTATTTCTTGAATGGGCTTTAATTAATTGGCCCGGTTAGGAATAGGTTCTTTAAGGTATACTATTATTATTATTTTAATTTTTTAAAATCGGGCAAATGTTAGTTGTTAGATTAGATGTTAGTACACAAAGCTCCTAAATAACTCCAAGATTATCTCCAAGTCCACCTTATATCCCTCACAATTCGCTCCTACAATGGATCAAACCCGGGTCACTCCTTCAAGGGAGGAGCCGGGTGGCCAGGTGCGCTAACTCACCCGGTTAAGGTATACTATTAACTAGACAATAACTCTATACATGTCACTTCTTGAAGTTTATTTGATGATCTAAAAATCCATAACTTCACATATCTCCAAAATTAATTAGTAGGTATTCGGAGGTGATAGAATTTCGAATTATCTAAAAGCTCGAATTTATAGAAAGATGTGGAATCTATTTTTATAGTATTCCTTGCTTCCCATTTAGCTAGACTTCCTATTTTAATAAGAAAGTCTCATTTCAATTGGTTTTTTTCATAAAATGAAAAGAATTAACTTCTTCTTTTTTTCTTTTTTTTTTTTTTTTTTTTTTTTAATATAGATCTCTTACTTTTTACTCGTAACACTACGTCTAAAATTGTGTGTCGAAAGGTATCAAGATAATCGATCCAGAACGGAGGGATTACATATTATTGTTGCCCTTTCGTCTCTCAAACACAATCGTTCAAAGTAATGAATTATTGGAGAGCAGTGATTGATAGCAGTTGACCTAGACTTTGAACAAAACTAGCCAATAGTACAAAATTTTCAATTCAGCAGAAATTTCAACACGACGTTATAAATTCTGATAGATATATTTGTATGAGCCAAAACCAAAAGATGAAAGCAATTACTTGATCAGTTGAATGAATTAATTAGTTATTTATTCATTTTTTAATATGAATTTCTTACTTTTCACTTGTAACACTACATCTAAAATTGATCAATCGGGGACTGAGTGACTCCGTATTATTGTGGCCCTTCGTCTCTCAAACACAATCGTTCAAAGTAATGAATTATTGGAGTGCAGTGATTGATAGCAGTTGACCTAGACTTTGAACAAAACTAGCCAAGACAAAAATTTCAATTCAACTGAAATTTTAACGCGGAGTTATAAATTCTGATAGATATATTTGTATGGACCAAAACCAAAAGATAAATTGAAAGCAATTACTTGATTAAATTAATTAGTTATTTATTCATTTTATACCTACATAAAAGAAACGGAATTCAATTTTAAAACTATATAATATCTCCCTTATATTAACATGACATCTTATATTACACTGACACATATATATTCGCACGTTATTAAAACATATGTATATTTCCAAAACGATCAATAGAAAATCTTTAATTTTGACCGATTTTCTTATGTAAAATATAAAGAGATAGTCGAGTCCACTCATTTTGAATAGTCAATTTCGTTTTTCTTCAAATTTTAAAATAGAACATTATCTACTGAACAATTCTGGTTGAAAACACAAGAGGTTATCCATGAAAACGAGGGAGTACTCGTAGGAGGAGAAAAAGATATAAGTCCTACCGAACGTTATGTGGATGTTTGAAAACTAAATTATTCTATTCTCAAAAGAGAGAGTGTTGATGATAATCGATGGATCATCTACCTCTAATCGCAGTTTCTCTCTTGACTGTATTATTACTCCATTTCCCTCTATCTTCTCTAGCTAAAACCCCTAACTGCACCCCTTCTTCCTGCGGCATAATCCCCAACATCAGCTACCCTTTCCGCCTCACCGACGACCCCAAGAACTGCGGCGACCGGAGATTCGAACTAGCATGCGAAAACGACGTCGCCTTGCTCTACCTAGGCTCTCAGAAATACTACGTCAAAGCAATCAACTACTCCAACGTCAAATACATTGGCTACATCGGCATAATCCGAGTGGTTGATGCTTCCATAACCAACGACACCTGCTTTTTTCCCATCTCTTCTATATACCACTGGAACTTCACCCGTCCCTTCAGTACTTCTGCTTCTACCGATCGCGGCTATCCTTACGATATCTCGACGTATTTTACCTATCCGAACAGCGATATGCCCACACCTATTAATTTCATAAGCTGCCCAAATCCTCTCGAGAATTCCTCCGAATTAACGTATATCAATGCAGAATGTTACTCTAATTCATCTTACGGTAGATATGATTATATCAAGGTGGGCCACATGAATGCCTCGGAGCTAACAGGAATGTGCAGGTTAGACAGGATAGTGTTGACGTCGTGGCGGGAATTCAAGGATTTGAATAATGTATCTCTTTCTGAGATACATGATTCTCTCTTGTATGGATTCGAACTCATCTCGTGTCCTGGGTGCGGGCCGGGGCCTGCATTCGACTCGTGGTGTAAGAACATATATTGTACCAGTACTGAGCATACTCCTTCTGTTTAGTTGATAATGAGTATATTATAATATTCAACGGGCACATGTTCAAGACGGAAGTTGCATCGGCTAATCGTCTTGTGTATTTCTGCAGGGTTTTATATCCTGATTTATATCGCCATTCTATGTGAGTTCATCGAGCCTTTTCTGTCATTTTTTTTTTTTTTCATTTTCGTCAATTTGCAGTTTCACTTAATATATTTTGTGCAACGAAAACTGAAACTGTGGGAAACAATATATATATGTGTAATGCAGCAGGTTTGCTGTGTGCAGTGGTGAGCCCTCCTTTCATGGTCATCTTAGGCTTCGCCGCTATATCGTTACTCGTATATTATACTGCTTTTTCATTATTCGACATGATAATAGAAGGTAAAATTTCTCACGTCCTTTGTTTTATAGTTTATACTTTCTCCATATTTTTTTATAAGTGATCACAATTATCAAATTACACGTATATAAAAAAATATATGTAAATTCATATTTTATCCCTGTTGTTCTTCTTTTTCCCCTTAACATCAACTTAATCATATTATGGCACTGATTATAAGGATAAAATGGTAAACGTTTAGCTGTTTACTATTATGAAGCACTTAAAAGTAAATTATTCCTTCCGTCCCACTTAATTAGTCCTATTGGATATTCATATGTGAGATATATAATATTCCAATGGTACTAATTAATTAAGTGGGACGGAGAGAGTATAACTTAAGGAATATGTATTCAATATATAATGTAGACAAATGTTTAAATGAAAACCATGCTTTTATGTATGCAAAGAATTTTTTTCCACAATAATATATATATATATATATATATATATATATATATATATATATATATATATATATACATGCTTATTTTGTAGAAATATCTCTCATGTATACTTCATCCGTCCTATTTCAGTACTTGATTTACTTTCTGATTAGGATGGCTCACTTCAATTCAATTGGTTTGTTTCCTAAAAATGAAATAATTAATCAACTCTTACTTTTTAATGTGAACCTCTTACTTTTTATTTTTAACTTTGCATCTAAAATCTTATGCGAAAATGAAACAAACCGAATGAAGTGGGAAGGAAGGAGTACAATATTTTTCATTTTGTATTAAATAAAAAAATTATGTAGTACAAGTTTACAAAAAAATGTTATTATTGAGTGTGCATGTGTTGATTTAACAGTCGAGGTCAATTTGAACATATAAACATGATCTAAAAAATTATTTGTATGCATAAACAATAATATTTACACATAAAGATAAAGAAGCATGATTAGTTTTCAATATTTAGAATATGATTAGTTTTTAGAATAATTAATCTCTAATAATCTAACATATTCTTCTTTGCTTATTTATTCATGTAGAGTACCCCATGTGGCTTGATCCGGTCACGGTCATTCAATCGGTCATCGGTGAGCTTCTGATTTACTTTCATTCAATTAATATTCATTTAATTATTATGGGTTCAAGAAAATGTTTGTATATGGTATAGGTCTCATTATATTGGTACCAAGGATCATCATCTTCCCTTTGACGTTATGGTTTTTGATCTACAAATTTCGTAGAAGGTTTTTGTCCATCTATAACACGATAGAAGGGTTCCTAAAAAGTGACAACAAACTCGCACCTATCAGATACTCGTATTCGGACATTAAGAAGATTACGCGAAAATTTCAAGACAAAATCGGTGAGGGTGGCTACGGTTCTGTTTACAAAGGGAAGCTCCGAAGTGGCTGTGATGTTGCAGTGAAACTTCTCGGAAAATCCGGAGGGAATGTACAAGACTTCATGAATGAAATCGGGACTATTGGAAGGATCCACCATGTCAATGTGGTGAAGATGGTTGGATACTGCGCTGAAGGCTCCAAGCACGCCCTTATATTCGATTTCATGCCTAATGGCTCTCTTGAAAAGTATATCTTCAATGGAGAGAAATCGAATTCGTTGGATTGGGCCACGAAGTTTGAGATTGCAGTTGGAGTGGCTCGAGGAATTGAGTACTTGCATCGAGGGTGTGACATTCAGATTCTGCATTTTGACATCAAGCCTCATAATATTCTTCTTGATGACAAATTTGTCCCCAAAGTATCCGATTTCGGCCTAGCGAAATCTTGCTCAATAGAGAAGAATGCGGTGACACTTACTGCTGCAAGAGGAACCATAGGCTACGTTGCTCCTGAATTGATCTGCAGAAGTATTGGTGCGGTCTCTTACAAGGCCGATGTTTACAGTTTCGGAATGTTGTTGATAGAGATGGTGGGCTTAAAGAGAGATTTGATCGGAAATAATGGTGGCTCGAGCCAGTACTTCCCATATTGGATATATGACTGCTTTGAGCAAGGCACGGATATTGAAGTCGGAAGAGGCGATGAACACGGCGAAAATGATGGCACGGCAAAACTTGTAAGGAAAATGGCGTTAGTTGCATTGTGGTGCATACAGATGAGTCCTGACGCTCGTCCATCGATGAGTAAAGTGTTGGAAATGTTGGAAGGTAATGTCGAATATTTACAGATTCCGGATTATCCGTCTCAATCCGGTCAGAGTGCGAGTGTGGATCGAATTGGAGTTTCAAGTTGGAGTGATTCTGTGTCGTTACTCCATCAACATGATGTTTCATCCAGTGTTGAGATTACTGTGAGAGAGTGATAATTAAGTGTATAGAAGCAATCGTATATATAGAACATGCATGTTCTTATGCATGCTATTATACATTTGAATTTCGTTACATGTATATAATAGTCAAATATATTTTATTCAACTATGTATTGTCATTACCTTTTCACTCCACTAACTAGTCAAAAAGTAACACATGAAGGGAGCTAAGATGGAAATAAAATTAATAAAATTTAGTGATAATATTGATTCGTAATATATATATATAGTTACTTAATTGCTTGAAAAATGACGATATATAGTCGCATTATGGTGCATGCAAACGATTCCAGATGACCGTTCATTAATAAATAAAGTGTTAAAAATGTTGGAAGGTGTTGTTGAATGTCTGTTGCTTCCCGATTGTCCGTCTCAATCAAACCAAATAGTGGCAAGTGTCTATGAAACGTGTTCGACTGACTATATATGTATCGTTGCTCTGTCACGACGACATTTTCTATTTAGCTTGATCGAATTTTGTTATGTGCTGCGAGTAAGTTAATTTGTACTCTCATTGTGAGTGTAAAGGGCTAGACAAATAGTAACAAGCTGTATTCAAGTGATTTATTTAAGTAAACTAACAATTGTAAGAGGGTTTACCAAGTCAACACTAGTAGGACCAACTGAAATTTGTCGAGCTATACCATTTTCCATCTTCTTGATAAGGCGATTTAGACATAACGCGTTAAATTATACTCTCATCTTCGACAAAATTCATGAATCTTTCTTTTTTACTATGAAAATTAAGAACGGAATGTTTAGTATTTAACGTGTATATTGTGTATAAGGTAGAAGTGTTGTTGATGTATTAAAATTTTAGTGACAAACATCTAAATAAAAAATGGAATTAATTATTCAGGTTTTTTCTTTCAGTAAATTAATCATTCACACTAATTACCAATATTAAAATTATTTTATAAAAAAATATGAATCTATTTTTTTGTGTTTATTTTTTTGCTTAGAGTTTTTATGATTTTTTTTTAACGAATTTGCTAAATGCTAATGGTATTATTAGTTAACTAATTATTTTTAAAATATTAAATGAGCCCTGATTCGTGAGCCGAAGTGAGTATAATATCTTTTTACTCTTCTCATCTCATTCTACTTGAAATGACACGTCTTTTTGTTTAGCTTAAATAAAGTAATACCCTCTCCGTCTCACTTCAACGGTTATATTGGGATTTTTCACTTCAATATATAGTTATAGGGAGTGGTTCGTGTGCAAATAAATCATTACGTGCTAAAATGCGAAAGATGTTTAAAACTATACAAAATCATACTTAAATCAGTATATATTTATGCTTACAACACCATTATCTATCTATATATATATATAAAGAGCCAGTTTTCAATTGAAAATTGATTGAAAAGTAGTTATCAATGGCAATTTTGTAATTAGAGAAAAAAATCTACTATATATATATAAAGAGCCAGTTTTCAATTGAAAATTGATTGAAAAGTAGTTATCAATGGCAATTTTGTAATTAGAGAGAAAAATCTATTTTTCTTTTTAAAACCCCACGTTCCTTTTAATTTTTTTTCCAACAAAAGTAGTTTTCATATTAAGTATTAATAAATTATTTATATATTTGTTGTTTTAAATATTTTGTTTTATTTATATATATGTACTTTTTTTCTTTCTACAATTAAGTCACGTTTTTTTTTCCTTTCTAATTAGATATTTTGAAAACTAAATTCCATAAATTTTTAGAAAATTGAAAGGTTGTAATTATAATTTTATTGAGAATTTAGGGGGGAACAAAATTAGTGGGTGGTTTTATTTGGTAAAAATAAATAAATAAATAAATAAATAGTTACATTTATATATTAAAATTTTGATATTAAATTTTATTTATCCTAAATCCCAATTATAATTTTAAATTATGAATATAGGATAAAATATGATAATGTGTTTTAGTTCTAATTAAACACAATCTCACGTTTATTAGTTAACAACTTCCACAATGTATTGTAAATATTTTACAAATTTAGAAATAGATTGATAACATATTAATTATTCTAGGAATTTTTTTCATTTGCAATGATTTTTTTCTAAATAATGGTTTCTAATCAAAGTTAAATACTAAGTTAACTTATAGATATTACAGTAGTATATTATTTTACTAGCGTTTAGCGTAACTTTATACACGGAGAGAGGTGTATAAAATAAGTGAATAAGTTTATCAAATATAACCCAATTTGAAAAGGAAGTTGTATAAGTATGATATGGATTTTAAGAGTAAACTGAACATTAGTAATGAGTTAATTTTGATAGTATGTTTTTTGAGGGATTTAGATTACATTTTTTTCCTAAATAATATAGAACAATTTTGTTTAAAAAAAAAAAAACTACTTTTTTTTAGTATTATATTACACTAAAATTAACATTAACATTGACATAAATTTTAAGAAACTATGGAAATCTCTTAATTGTGTGATTATCACATTTAATTTTAAAACTAATCATATTAATATCTCATTAATGTAAAACTCAATAAATTTCAAGAATATCAAGTCAAAAGTGATTAATTTAATAACTCACTTAAAAATATGTAAATAGAATTTCTTTAAAACAATTTAACATAAACTTCGAGTAAATAACTAAAGATGACATTGAGTAAACATAAACCGATTTGTGGTGGGTAAAATATTTTTATTTAATTAGAGTAGTATGTTCAGAGTAAACATGACTTCTAAAATATTACACCCCCCGCTGTAGTATGAAAATAGGAGGGACACATATTTAGAAGAAGAAGAAGGAGGAGGAGGAGGTAAAAGTAGTACGCGACTTTGGAAAAAAATGTAATGCAAAAAATTTTAGAAATTGTAGGGCTAGGTAGATAAAAAGTATTGAAATAATGTAAATATCAGGTGAAAAAAAATGGGGAGTAAATATTTTTATTTTGGAAAACCACACTAATTTAGGAGATCTCGAACGAGTAATAAACATATTGATCTATGTAAGAGAGGGAACCCTAAATTATTTTGTTATGCTTTTTAATCTAAGATATTAGATCACTATGCATTACATTAGATCACTATGCATTACTCTATCCGTTCCATCAAATCAGTCTCATTGAAAATTTATATGTGGGTATATAATATTTCAATTGGAATCATCTAATGGAGGGAATACATATTAATATAATTTTGATATGATTATTGAATTGTACTTTAACATATTTCTATCCGTGCATTGCACGGGTGCAAAATCTAGTGTTTTTTAATTTACAAATTCATGCTTAAACCTAGTCATGCTTATGATACCTTATAATCATGCTTATATCAATTACACACAGATCAAATCAAGATCAATGGTCCAGATCTATTCCTATTTCTCACACCAGGACTTATTTCTATATGATTCATCCTCTATAGTTATATTCTTTAAAATTGGAAGATTTAACCTTGCATTTCCTTTACTTCTCATTTTTAACAATACACCTAAAATTCCATGTCAAAAAGAAACGAGACTGTTGAAGTGAGAAAGAATGATACATGAGCACACTCTTACTTAACAAACTCTCATTACTCACTCTTCCAAAAATGACGATCACAACACAAACTCTAGTACATCTCACTTGTTCATCTCTCTTCATTCTCTCATTACAATCTCTCTTTCAAGCTTCTCTTGCTATTACAAACCCTTACTGCGCCCCCTCCTCGTGCGGCCCCCTTCGCAACATCAGCTACCCTTTCCGCCTCAAAGACGACCCCGAGCACTGCGGTTATATCGTGTACGAGCTACTCTGTGAGAACGACGTCGCCTCGATTAATCTCAACTTCGGCTCACAGAAGTACTACTTCAAAGCGATCAATTACAACAACCTCACCATCAGGCTAGCCGATGTTTCACTAAACAATGACGACATCTGCTCATTCCCAAGCAACTCTTTGTACCAGAGCAACTTCACACTCGACTTTCCTTACAGCATCTACAAGGACAAAGTTAAAAAGGTTACTCATGAGGTAGCTTGGCCCATCAACTTCATCAGCTGCCCGTCTCCGTTGCTGAATTCTTCGCGATTCACGGAAGCTACCGGATGTTCCGGAGGTAGGTACACTTATGCAAAGGTGGGACACTCCCTCCTCTCGGATTTGAAGTACACATGCCGAGCGGAGCTCTCGGTGTTGACATCTTGGAAGTTTAAGGATTCGAACAACGTGTCGCTCTCGGAAATCCATGACGCTCTGATGTATGGATTCGAGCTTTCCTGGTTCGACTTTAACTTGGATTTCGCGAACACCGTTCGTTATTACTCATGGTGTAAGTATGTTAAACACTGGTTCAAATGTAACATAATCTGTTTAGTTTTCGATACAAACGTACCGGTTTTTGTTCTTTTTTCGTGTTATAATGTTTTGCTATGTCTTTGTACAGATTATATAAGAATGATTTACTTCGCAGGAAGTAACAGTAAGAGTTTAATTTGCTCTGTTCTTTAATTTATTTTTTACTAGAATCAGTTGATAAAGGAATTGCACTTATGTGTATCAGGTGTTTTTGCACTGCTTATCCTGATTCTTCTCCTCATCCTGGGTAATCTCTCGATTCGTATACGTAAATATATTCTCGTTGATATCTAACTTTTAGTAATCTCATCATCCAAATAACAAAATCTTGTATACGATTTCGTATAAGCTACATACATTGCGTTTTCACTTTTCGTGAACATGGAAAGATGAGAGGTGTAAAAGATTAATAGTTAGTTTGAATAGAGTGAGCGATTCGATCTAATTTAGTGGAGAACACTCCAACAGTTGTCTTGTTTGCAGCAATAAGCCTCGCAGCAGCATCCGTCGTCGGATTAGTTATCTGTGCAGCGGAACTTATGTACTTTATTAACAAGACAATGATGGCCTATTACGCAATCTTTGGTAAGAGTTCTTCGTTTAATCTACTCAGGTAGATCGATCTGATCTACCTGAGTAGATAAAATGAGGGTTGATTTCTCTGTATTCGACGTATTTCTTTAAAATGTCCGTCTTTGCTTATGTTCTATACTCATGGTGTAATTTCAGGATTATCTTCTATCCACCTCTCGTTGTAGGTGAGTTATTAGTATATGCAACAATTGCTTTTTTGAGCATGCTCTTGTGAAGGTGAAAAATAGTCACTAACTCGAACAACGATCTTCTTCTGTAGTGGTTGGCTATGGAGCAAGGTTCATCTTTGGATTTGCTTTCATAAGGTACTCGTATTCGGAGATAAAGAGGATGACGAAAGGTTTTCGAGTAAAGCTGGGTGAAGGAGGTTACGGCTCTGTTTACAAAGGCAGACTTCGGAGTGGTAGCGATGTAGCTGTTAAACTGCTTGTAAAATCTGGAGCAAGCGATCAAGACTTCATGAATGAAGTTGCAACTATAGGAAGGATTCATCATGTAAATGTTGTCAAACTTGTTGGATATTGTGTTGAACGATCAAAACGTGCCCTCGTGTTCGATATCATGCCTAATGGTTCCCTAGAGAAGTACATATTCGATCGAGAGAATATGAATTCCTTGAGTTGGGACACAAGTTCGATATTGCGACCGGAGTGGCTCGAGGGATTGAATACTTGCACCGAGGTTGTAACGTTCAGATCTTGCATTTCGACATCAAGCCTCACAATATACTTCTTGACGACAAGTTCATACCGAAAATCTCTGATTTTGGGCTTGCGAAATTTTGCTCGACAGACAAGAATACAGTGAGCATGACTACTCCAAGGGGAACCATAGGCTACGTTGCTCCAGAATTAATCAGCAGAAGTATCGGTGCAATATCTTACAAGGCTGATGTTTATAGTTTCGGGATGCTATTGATGGAAATGACGGGCTTAAAGAGAGAGCTAGCGGGAAACGTTGGCGACTCTAGCAAGTATTTCCCATATTGGATATATGACCACTTTAACCAAGGCAAGGACATTGAAATCGGAAACGCTGATGAAAATGGCAATAGTGATAGCACAACGAAACTTGTTCGGAAGATGACGATAGTTGCATTGTGGTGCATACTGATGAATCCAGATGATCGCCCATCAATGGACAAGGTATTGGAAATGTTGGAAGCTGACGTTGAACGTTTGAAGATCCCCGAATATCCGTCTGAAACTATCAATATCACAACAAATGCAGATCAAACCGGAACCACGCGTTTGACGGATTCTACGTCGTCGCTACATCACGACGACGATGATGATGCTTCGCCTAGTGTTGCGATTACCGTACAAGAGTGATCAAGCAAGGAGAACTAGATAATCACTACGCTTTATTATGTTTATGTATAAGAATGAGTTGCTATCGTTTAATGTTTTCTTGAATAAATATACAAACATTAATCTGTGAAATTGTTATATACTTGGTGAAGACTGAAAGCGTGTAAGTTGATTAGAAGAAGGTAAGAAGGTAAAAGAAGTTATATGCAAATGCACATAAAAGGCAATTTGTATAGATAATTATTTTTAATTCTATATTTATTTAAGAAATTTTAAATAGCCAATTATTTTTAATTTTGTATATTTATTGAATTTATTCATTATTTTTTATTAATCATATTATATTGGAGGATAAAATAGGTAAATCATGTTTTGTAAGAGTCCCTTCTTTTATAATAGGTAATAGATTTAATTAACAAAAATAAATTATATTTTGAAGAATTAATTCTTATTCTTATTTCATAATTGATTATTTGAGTTGATTATTACGTATATACTCATTTTGTTTTCGCTCCATTTGGCCTACATGTAGTATATGCTCCTAGTAATAGGTGGAGCCTCTCATGTAAATTAGGATTAAGTTAAATTGTTTCATAATTATAATATTTTTTGCTCTATGAATTGTTTTATTGTTTTATATTTTTCTACTTATTTCAAGTATTTTTAGAATTTGAAGACTTTTAATTAACGGTATCATATCGCATCTATTAAATAAGTAATATTCTCTTCGTTCTACATCAATTTTCTTGTTACCTTAAGTGAAAATAATTAATTTCTACATTTTAATATTGATCCCTTACTTTTAACTTTAAAAAATTACGTTTAAAATTCTGTGTCGAAAAAAATATGACAATTGAATTGGAACGAGTATATCAATAGTAGGAGTAAGAAATAGCAAGTCAATGCAAGTCAATCACTTCAATTATTGATGGACCTTGCAAGTCTTGGGACAAAGTCGTTGTAGTCAATTTACCACTATTATTAAAAAGAAACATTTATAAGTGGAAATTTCAACACGGAATTATCAATTATTGAATTACTTTGTCTGAATTCACTGGATAATGAATAAACTCCAAAAACACATAATTAAAGTATAGAATTATTAAGTTCAATAACTTGAATTATGAATATTTATAATATCAATCTATTTCCCTGCATTTAAAGAGATCAAGCTCTGATATGAATATCAATACCATATAATACTTCATGATTAGCATTGAAAATAATGGTTACTACGTCTTCCGTACTAGACTAATTGTCGCATATTTTATTCACACGAGTCTATTATAATAATAAAATATGTAACGATTGGTCTATGACGCTTGGAGTAGTACTTTCACCCTAATTGATTTCATTTTCACATTCATTAGTTCAAATACCAAGTCGTGAGAGTACCTTATATTTGACTGTAATTAGGATATCAAAAAATTATATGCTAGTCATTTCCATGGGCACTTTCGTTATTTTTTTTTTATTTCGATATTATTTTGTTTCATATTTTCAGTTGTAATATATTTTAATACATAAATTCATAGTGAAATCATTAAATTCAAAAAAGTATAAGTATCATAGCTCGATTTATTTTATCTATTTGGGTTCGGGTTTGGAGCAGACCGGTTCACATTTGTCCTAATAATTTTTTGGGTTCGGGTTTGAGCAAAGTATGATGGGACTATTTGGGCTTCTGAAATTGCACTAAATTCACACCGTGCCCATTTTTATAAGCAAAGAGTTCAGTTATTGCAGTGGGGTCCACTGCCGAGTATTTCCGTGTGGGTCTCTGTAGTTTTGAAAAAAATAGATAAAAAGGAGTCACGATTGACCTAAGCATTGACTTGGACTCATTCATGTCCATTCAAAATGTACAATATCCACATATCCGGTGTGCGTATGTTAGCCTAACGATAAGTTAAGTTACGGTGTCAAAAGTCTCAAATTTAAATTTCGTAGCACAATTTCTAAATTTATGTTGTTAACTCTTCAAACAAAAAAATTTCCAAATACTCGTCTTTTCTTAGGTTGCGTTCTCTTCAAGTTCTAAAAGTTGTTAGGCACTAATCGACACCACCTAGGTGGATTTGTATTTTATATATGTTGTAATTATTTTCCCACAAATTTAAACATTAAAGCAACAAAATTAGAATACAATACACATTATTTACACTTTTATTTGTGAATTCGTGATATATGATTACATAGTATGATAATTAAGTGTTCAAATTTAATTTCATAATCTTTGTAGCATTTATGATTTTAGATATGAAAAATCATGAATTTTAACATAAACTAATTAAATATATCAATTTAAAATAAAATTTAAAATTACCAATTAAATCTGCCTAACTCGCCTAGAGGCCGCTCATAACCCACCTAGACCGCCAAGTCTGTCTGGCCAACAAAACGTTTAGAGCAAGACTCTCACATTTAGAGCGCTTAGGCGCCGACTTTTTTCAGAAAAAAAACACAAAAAAAGAATCAACTTAACAAAAGTCAAGTCGAGAAGTTATTGACTAGCGCTTAGGCGACCGCCTAAGCCCATTTTTAGAATATTGATTCTCCTTGATGGTATCCCCAACTAAATCTCTAAATACCTTTTTATTCAACCAAAAAGTAGTGTTTTAAATTCATTTTTAAGTTGAGAACTTATTTAGGGACGGGCATGATATACACATTATACCTTTTGAATTGCGCTGTGTCTCTCACCACCGACAATGATGACACCTAAATCCCTCCTCACTTCTTCATCCCTCTTCAATATTCTCTTACTTCTCCAATCATTCTTTCAAACCTCTCAAGCTAATAAGAATTCTCACTGCACTCCTTCATCATGTGGCACCATTCCCAACATTACCTTCCCTTTCCGCCTCAAAGGTCAACCTAACAACTGCGGCGACCGGAGATTCGAACTATCATGCGAAAACGACGTCGCCTCCTTCCTTTTCGGCTCACTAAAATTCTATGTCAAAGCTATCGACTACGAAAACTCCTTCGTGAGGGTAGTCGATGCCTCCATAAGCAACGACACCTGCTCTTTCCCAAACTACCCCTCCACATTATTCGATGGTTCTCCCTACACCTCGACCGATCCATTTTCTTCGTCTCTGATAAATTTCATAAGATGCCCGAAACTCTTGAGGGAACCTCATTCCTTCATAGATATTGCTCGTGATTGTGCTTCTAAGTCTAATGCGTCACATCTTGGATATGTTTATATCAAGGTCGGCCACATGAATACCTCAGAGGTGCCGCCTACGTGTGGAGTAGATGTGATCGTGACGACGTCGTGGGGATTCAAAGATTTGAACAATGTATCTCTCTCGGAAGTCCACCAGTCTCTCCTGTACGGACTTGACATCTACTATTGCACCCACTGCAAGTTTCCGAATTTGTTTTCGGGTACATATGGATTTGTTCGTTGATATTACTATATATATTCTTCCATGTATCTTGATCTTTGACTTGTTTATCTGGATTTTGGAAACTGCAGTGGCATACTTCCGACGATCGTTCCTCATGACAGAATCTGGTACGTACGTATACTTGCTCACTCTAGCTCCGTTTTTGTTCGATCTGACTTTGTTAATTAAAATCTGGTAAAGTTTCTCTTATTATTAATCTTGATACATTATATTCCGGTATATCTCTCTGCAGGGGATTTCGAATATCTTCTAGTAATAGCATTTCTTCTAGTAATAGCAGGTACTGGCTCCTACTTCTGGTATGAACTTATAACATTATCTTACCTACCGTGAGCATATTAATCGGTATTGCTTATCGTTAATGTGACGGTGTCATGTACATTGATAATTTTTCATTTTTCATTTACTTTTTTTTTTAATATGATTTAATTTTATTGTAAGTATTAATTGCCTTTTGTGCTTAAATAATTAAATACATAAGAACGATTAATTTCCTTACGGTATGGATATCACTAATGTGTACATGCACTATCAATAACGTGACAATTTTATATAGTTTTGAAGTACCATATCATTCCAATGAACTGATAATAGATATAACAAAATTAAACTCTATCGGAGAAATTTTAACCCTTTTCTCGAGAAATCCTAATATTGTGGTGGTGTATCTAGTTGTAATAAGTGCAGGGGTAGGCCCTCCGGGAATGACCATCATCCTATTCACCGCCGGAATGGTGGGATTATTATTTCTTGGAGTCTTCAGCCAAACTTGTAATAATTCTCTTCTTCCTGTTAGTGGAATTTATATTATAATTATATTCAAAGTAGTGTTAACGTATTTTACACTACTACAAATTTGGCTTTTCTCTACACTACATACACTACGGTTTTTTTAAAAACCGTAGTGTATACCTTTTCTCTACGGTTTTTATCTAAAACCGTAGTGTATACTCCGACTACACTTTAGTATTTACTACAGTTCAGCTAAAAACCGTAGAGAATAATGCAGAATACACTACGGTTTTAAAAAAACCGTAGTGTATGAGCGCCTCTCTCATACACTACGGTTTTATTAAAACCGTAGTGTATGAGAGAGGCGCTCATACACTACGGTTTTTTTAAAACCGTAGTGTATATATATATATATATTTATTTATTTATTTTTTTTCCTCAAATTATTTCCAGTAGAACTCATCTCTCAAAATCGGAGAACCCCCTTCTCTCCCTCAATCGCAGAACCCCAACCCGCAGGAACCCTAGTTCTCAAAATCAGAGACGCTCCTGCTCCTCTACACCGTTCGTGCGCCGCTCACCTTCGCCGGCGGCGGCTGCCGGTATCTCCTCCTCTCTATCGCGACTGTCGGCGTCGCTGGAGCCTTCGTCTCCATCGCGGGTCACCGTCAACACCACCACCGTTGCACATATAGGTAAGGTCGAATCTCTCCCTCATCTTCCACTCTCCGTCTCGTTCTCTCTTATTATCTCTCTCTCTCTCTCTCTCTCTCTCTCTCTGCCGGCGGCGAGTGCTTTCTCCGGCGCTCCTTCAGCCGGCAGCAAGTCGCCGTCGTCACTTCTCTTCTCCTAAATTCTTCCTCCATCTTTCTAATTTATTCTCTTTCTATTTCGATGAGCCATATCACCAAATCGGGGTAACTCTCGCCTCTCTTCTCCCTCTCCCGCAACTCTGCCGAGTCCAACGAAGCTCTCACCGTCGGAATCGCCCTCGACGTCTCCAGGGCGGGACAAAAACGCGAGCCTCGATCAGAGCTGTTGTCGCTATGAAACCGACTTGAAGAGAGCAGAGCTCTGCCTATCCCTTCCGAATCATCGCTCGCCTTCGCCGGTGATAGCGTTGCCGGCTTTCCCTTTTCCTATAAAACTTATTCTTTCTCTGGTCTAAGTCTTAAACACCTTATAACCTGTTACATTTTCTTTCTCTTGCAGGTTCCGGCGATGAGAGCACTGTCGGAGACTTGGTAGTCGCCGCTGTTATAGGTTACAGCTGGAGGTTCTGCTGGAAAGCTTCCCTTCCTTTCGAAAGTTAAGTGCACAGAACCCCCTTCTCTAAAATTTGAGGTTTTCGATTCTTATATTTTGGTGTTTATGATTCTAGATGTCAGTCGTATTATTTAGGAATGGAAAGCGTATGTACATATTTTAGTTTCTGTTTTTGATTTTCAGACTATGAATTAGCATGAGCTTGGTATATTTATGAGTTTTAAGTCTTTCATTGCTTGATTTTTCTTAAGGAAACTCAACACTTGTTTGGGAGGAATTTATTTGTTTGTTATTAGAGCTTGTACAACTAGGTTAGCATCTTGTTTTTCAGTGAGAGAGATGCTCAAATGTGTATCTAATTAGCTTGATTTTTATGAGAGTTTTGTGTGGAGGTGAGTTTGTATCCTGTGAGAAACAACATGAAAGAAGTGAATCACTGTTGTTGCTTTTCTCTAATTTATTAGCCATAAAATGTTAATCGAAGTTGGAAGGTTAGCTATTCTGTGCATCATGATGCATTCTGATTACACTAGGATTCAGAATCCTAGCCAAGGTTCTTTTTTGAAAGCAGAACTTTCTCGAACTTGAATTTGCCTTGATCTAAGTTTGCATTTCGTTTTGGTTATACTGTTCTGATTCCGTTCTCCCTGTGTTTTTTTATTTTCAAATTGTGGTGGCATCAGAAGCTCGAAAAACTTCAGGATGAGGAACAAGTTGAGAAACCCTTCATTCAGAAGCAGATGAGAATTAGATTTCCAGAGCGAGGAAGGAGTGGTCGAACTGTATTGAGAATAAATAACTAAGATTTCAGTTATGATGATAAGGTAATTGACTTGTTAAAAGTATTTTCAGCTTGTTTCGAAAAAAACTTTCAAACCAGCATATGTACCAGCTCGTGATTTCTTTGTTTTTTCCTTGCTGGTAAAGCCTACTCTGGTTATTGTATCATTCCTTCGGTCATTTAGTTGCTCCATTAATGTAGTTATTTCCAGGTTCTATTTAAGAAGACAGAGTTTGACAATTGAAAGAGGAGACCAATCTCCTTCAAACTAACACGAAAAAGATAGAATTTTTTATGGTGTTTACAGGACACATTGATTTTTGTCCTTTCCTGACATGATTCTGTGTGGTTTGCCATGCACTTGAATATATGTTTTAGGAGTATATATGTCTATAATTCTATTTACGTGCATTTACTCGACTTGTTTATTTGTTTCGAAGATGGTGTTCTTCTGGTCGAGAACTGTGTACAAACCTTAGATGCAATGCTTTTATCTATTCTTAATAAGATGTTGCCTGCAAACGGGTTTGCCAATGGATTGATAACATTTTCCTTTTTCTGCCCTTAGTCCTGTTGCAAGGCTATCAACTGTCTTAGTATTGGAGGTGAGAGTTCTGCCCTTGTTGCTGCTGGTGGTTCTGACCCTGTTCTTCGAGTATGGGATCCTCGCAAGCCCGGAACTTTATCTCCTATATTCCAATTCTCATCACATAATTCGTGGATATCATCTTGCAAATGGCACAATAAATCATGTTTCACTTGGTCTCTGCATCATATGATGGAAAAGTGATGCTGTGGGATCTGAGAACTGCGGTATGTATTTACTTCAGTTTCTTCTGTATATTGCTAATGTTTAACTCTTCGATTCTGAATCATATGTATTCTGCAGTGGCCATTGGCTGTAATAGACACACACAACGACAAGGTACTTTTCTAACCTTTGCTGCATTTATGAATTTTCTTGTATTTAGACATAATAGGTTGTAAATAATATACATTCTCCGATCAGGTTTTGTGTGCAGATTGGTGGAAAGACTATGGTGTGATCAGTGGTGGTGCTGACTCCAGACTTTGCATTTCATCTGGAATATTGTAATGATTGGAAAAAGACGGCAGCAGCTGATATTGCAAATCAGGATCAGGTAAAAGCTCCTTCAAACTGTTCTTATACGCAAACGCATACATTGTTAAACTGATCGGCACTACAACTGCATGTCCATTGCCATCTTCTTTCGGAAAATGCTCGTCTCTGAAAATGCTTGTCCTGGTTAATAATTGTTGTTCAAATTTCGCTCACATATATACACTTGTTTTTATTTTTAAAGCAGGCAAATGAAGAGGTTAATGGATTGGAAGATTGGAGCCTTCGTGGAATTTTGAAGCTTTTGTGTTTTCATATGTAGGAAGCTATGGAACTACTCACATTGGTTTTTTTTTTTTTCAATGTTTTTTATCCTTGTTTACATGAAATATTGTGGTGTTTAACGCAAAATTTTAATATGATGATGTAATATTTATTATTCTCAATCAATTTTAATATCAGCATATTTTTTTTATTGAATTATTTTATAAATATCAAATTTATGGACTACGGTTTAGGACTACAAGCAAGAACAATTAAATAAAATAAAATAAAATATATAATTAAAAAATAATAATTTTTTAAATAATCCTCATACACTACGGTTTAAAACCGTAGTGTATGTGAAAATGTTTTAACTACGGAACCTCTACAGTTTGGGACGCTTATACACTACGGTTTAAAACCGTAGAGAATAGTCAGAATACACTACGGTTTAAAACCGTAGTGTATACTTTTAAACCGTAGAGAATACTCAGAATACACTACGGTTTAAAACCGTAGTGTATACTCTGCACCTTTTACTACACCACCTACCACTACAGTTTTGCACGCTCTTAAACCGTAGTGTATGAGCTTTTTTCTAGTAGTGTTATTAGATTAAATTTTTGCTACTATTTAAGATTTATGTTTGAACGGGACGTACAAAAAAAATAGAACTTATCCTTTTTTGAATACGAAAGAAGGAGTATTACATTTTCCTTATCATGTATCTGGTGTATTTGCAGGGACCTTTACCTCCTTATTTGGAATTCTCATCGGTACATTCTAATTTGATTGTATTATACATAGTTTCTATACTTAACTAGTAATCTTCACATATATTACTCTAATATACTTGATTATTTATTTAATTATTTACATTTGAGGAACCCTATTTTTCTTTTTGCATTTCGTTTCAGTGGTCATCTCTGCACCAAGACTCGTCATTTTTGCCCTAGCTTTGTGGCTTTTGATCTATAAATTCAAAAGGAGAAATTTATCCATATTTGACTCAATAGAGAGTTTCCTACAAAGCGACAACAAACTCGTCCCGATCCGGTACTCGTGTTCGGACATCAAGAAGATGACCAGAGATTTTCAAGAAAAGCTAGGCGAAGGGGGGTTCGGTTGTGTTTACAAAGGTAAGCTCCGTAGCGGTGATGACGTGGCCGTTAAACTTCTTGGAAAATCCAGTGCGAATGGTCAAGACTTCATGAATGAAATCGCAACTATCAGAAGGATCCATCATGTGAATATTGTCAAACTGGTCGGATATTGTGCCGGAAGATCGAAACGTGCCCTTGTGTTTGATTTCATGCCCAATAGTTCCTTGGAAAAGTATGTACTCAACCGAGGAAAAATGAATATTTTGAATTGGGACAAGAAATTTGATATTGCAGTGGGAGTGGCTCGCGGGATTGAGTATTTGCATCGAGGTTGTGACATTCAGATCCTGCATTTTGACATTAAGCCTCACAACGTACTTCTTGATGATAACTTCATTCCAAAAATCTCTGATTTCGGGCTTGCTAAATATTTCTCTACGGATAAGACTAGTGTGACCTTAACTGCAGCTAGAGGAACCATAGGTTATGTTGCCCCTGAATTAATCAACAGAGGTATTGGTGCAGTCTCTTACAAAGCTGATGTTTATAGTTTCGGAATGTTGTTGATAGAGATAGTAGGGTTGAAGAGAGACTTCACGGGAAATGATGATGGCTCTAGCAAGTATTTCCCGTATTGGATATACGACCGGTTTAATCAAGGCAAAGATGTCAATATTGGAAATGTTGATGAAAACGGTGATTGTAGCGAGAACGACAGTACAAGAAAACTTATCAGGAAAATGACCATAGTTGCATTATGGTGCATACAGATGAGCCCAAATGATCGTCCGTCGATGAGTAAGGTGTTGGAAATGTTGGAAGCCGATGTTGAGCGTATGCAGATTCCCGATTATCCATCTCAATCAACTCAACCGATAGTAGTGAATACGGATGAAAGTGAAATTACAAGTTCGAGTAATTCTTCTCCCCGTGTTGAGATCACTGTTATAGAGTAATGAAGTCTAGCTTTTGTACGTAGCAATTATGATTGTAAACATATATATATAGTTTACTTCATTTATCGATCTCTAATTTGCTTATGAAGCATGTAATGCACTCAATAAATATGACTATATACAATATACTACATTCGTCCCCCGCAAGATGATATGTTTCTTTTATCAATTTCTGGCACGCTTTTTCAAGCTTCTTGATGATGAGTCTAAAATGGATTTTTGAAGAATTTTTTCTTTTGCAGGATAATACAACTAATAGCGTAGATAAATGAGTAGAAGATACGCTAGAGATAGGCCATATCTTTTATATATTTATTCTTTCATTAATTGTGCATATCTGTATGTAATATGTACTCTCCTATATATAGTGGAAAATCCCCATTCACCTTTTTCACGGTGAACCAAATATTATTATCACATGGTATCAGCAGGAGTACCGATCCTGGAACCCTAATCCCTCCACCAGCCGTCACTCTTGTCCTCTTCCTCTTGTCCTTTTTCTTTGTCTGCCACCCATGGCATCTGAGTCAATTCCTTTGGCCACCCTTTTGCACATGATTACAATTAAACTTTCTTCCACCAATTATTTGTTGTGGAAAAATCAAATTACCCTCACCCTCAAATGCGACAATCTCCTTTCCATTGTTGATGGTTCAGAACCTGCACCTGCTATCGGTGAATCTTCTTCCACCGATTCGACAACAGCTTCAGCCGCTCTTACTTCTTGGCAACGCCGGCACGATCGTGCCTTGTCCCTCCTCCTCGCGTCGCTGACGGAGGAGAGTATGTCCGAAATACTCGGACTCACCACCGCGGCTGCTGTTTGGTCGACGTTGGAATCCTGTTTTTGTCCCGCGTCGCAGTCGCGGTCCCATCAACTAAGGGACGAGCTTCAGTTTTTGAAGCGAGGATCTTCATCCGTGGCTGACTTCTCTCACCGTTTCAACGGCCTGTGCCACCAACTCGCCGCCATCGGCGAATCGGTCTCGGAGGGTGACAAGATTCGTTGGTTTCTCAGGGGCCTCGGATCTCAGTACAGCACCTTCACGGACATTCAACTTTCTCTCTCTCCCACGCCCAGTTTCCGCGATCTGCTTGCACGCGCCAGAGACCATGAATTACGCTGTAAGTTGGTTGATTCAAGCGACTCACAACAGTCCTCTGTTGCATTCTTTGCAGGGCGTGGCCGCGGTAATGGTCGCGGCTCCTCTGATTCTCGCCGCCAGCAAAACTCAGGCCGTGGTGCTTCCCAGCCCAACTCCGGTGACTCTCGCCGTCAGACCGGGAATAATAATAATAATCGCAATTCGCGCGACGGTGCTGATCGTCAATATGTTCCCCGCTGTCAGATATGTAGCCCACTACGCCCCAGTTTGTCAGGACCGATACAAGGGCGCTCCGGATCAATCCGCCAATCTTACTCAGGCGTTTGATGCTCATTGTAACGTCAATCCTTCGGCTGGTTTGTCGACACGGGTGCCTCCGCACACATGACGCCTTCGTCCTCCACCCTTGATGAGTTCGGTCCTTATACAGGTACTAGCACAGTCACCGTAGGTAACGGTGCAGCTCTTCCGATCTCGCATTTGGGCTCTTGTCGTTTGCATAATAAAATTCCTCTACAAGATGTTTTAGTTGTGCCTCGTCTATCCAAAAATCTTTTGTCTATTAGTAAGCTTACTCATGATTTTCCTGTCTTTGTGTCTTTCACTAATGATTCGTTTCTTATCCAGAGTCGGCTGACAAGGGAAACACTGGCAAAAGGGCGCTGTAGAGATGGATTATATATTTTGGATAATAGTTTCCCTGCTTTGTTCGCAGCCTTGACTGCCAAATTTCCTTTTTCTTCTTTTGAACTTTGGCATAATCGTTTGGGACATGCTTCTTTTGACACTATTAAGCTGCTTGGTAATCGTGGCCATTTATCTGTTTCTTCACTTTTGCCTAATCCTGGTGTTTGCTCTTCTTGTCAATTAGCTAAAAGCAAGAAACTTCCTTTTAGTTTGAATGATAAGCGTGCTTCACATGTTTTGGATATTGTTCACTGTGATTTATGGGGACCTGCTCCCGTTGTGTCTTCTGATGGATATCGTTACTATGCTGTTTTTGTGGATGATTTTTCCCGATTTTCCTGGTTATACCCCTTGCATGCTAAGTCTGATTTCTATACTGTTTTGGTCCGTTTCTATAATCTTGTCTGCACACAATTCAACACTCCTCTCAAGGTTTTTCAGTCTGATGGGGGAACTGAATTTACCAATACTGCTGTCAAAAATTTCTTTTCTGATAAAGGGGTCCTGCATCGCATCTCTTGTCATCATACACCTCAACAGAATGGTAGAGCTGAACGCAAACATCGCCATGTTGCCGAAACTGGTTTATCTTTGTTGTTTCATGCTCGTGTGCCTGTTGAATACTGGTTTGATGCTTTTGCTACTGCTGTTTACATTATAAATCGCTTACCTACACCTGTTTTGCATGGCAAATCTCCTTTTGAGTTACTGTTCAATACCGTTCCCAATTATAACTGCTTCAAGGTGTTTGGCTGTCGTGTTTATCCTTATGTTCGTCCCTACGCTTCTCACATGCTAGCACCTCGTAGCATCCCTTGTGTTTTTCTGGGTTACAGTAGCCTTCATAAAGGATTTCGTTGTCTTGATGTTTCTTCTAATCGCATGTATATCACTCGCCATGCGAAATTTGATGAATCTCTCTTACCTTTCATCTCTACCAGCTCCGCCTTATCTAACTCTCCCATGCCATACTCCGAGTTTGTGGATGATGCAGGTACACCCTTGTGCTCCTCCGATCCCTCCTCTCGATCGGGAGCAGTGACTGCTCCATGTTCAATCTGTTCCGATCAGCTCAGTCGTGCAGATCCAGGAGCTGACCCGATTCCACCCCAGGTCGACGCCGACCCTTCACCCCCTGGATCTCCCCACCACGACGTCTCTCCCATCGGACAGGAGCCCCCCGCACCGCCACCCCCAGTGAATTCTCATCACATGCAGACGAGGGCAAAATCAGGAATTTTTAAACCTAAGTACTTCGTTGATTTAGCTGCTACATCTTTACTCACATCTCTTTCTTTGTCTGCAGAACCAAATATTATTATCACAACAACTATCATAGTATCCCTTAAAGAAAATTTTCTTCAAATTTTTATTTTAAAACACGTCATCAAAAAGCATGGAAAAATGTGCTGAAAATTGACAAAATGAAACGTATCATCTTACGAGGGACGGAGGAAGTAATTAATTTCATGAAATTAAAATTGATTCTCCTTGAAGGTTTTCCTATATCGATCTTTTGGGTAATTTCTTTTATGGTTTGGATAAAATTAGTCTATGCACGTGTGATATATATTTTTGAACTATGAGAAACGTTCTTGTACCTATTGCATGCACTTTTGATATGGTCACTGTTGATGTGATAGTAACAAAGTGTTATTATTATTATTATTATTATTATTATTATTATTATTATTATTATTATTATTATTATTATTATTATTATTATTATTATTATTATTATTATAAGGTTAGGGGATGGATCAAATGAAAACTTAATAATTGGTGAAATATGAAAACCGATAGATACCGTTGATTTACATGATCCGATGGATAAGATTTAGACACGTCATCAATTTTATAAATAATTTTTATTGTTTTATTGATTTATTAATTGAAAGATCGGGGTAAACAAGTAAATTACATTATTTTAATAGATCCCTTGAAATATAAGATTTAGTAACTTTCATGAATCTTTTATTTAGTAACTGAATATTTTTATTTTATTTTATTTCTTTTGATTGTCGTCCAAATTCCCCTCTATCATTCTTCTTCATTTTCGTCCACCACCCCCTGTTTCATTCTTTTTCATTTTCGTTCAAGTTTCAATCGTTCAATTTTGGGGAAAATATATATACATTAAATGCAACAAAATGTAAACATATATGCAACTTTCTTCCCCCCTATTTTTCTAATTGCATCGTCTATAGTAGTAGAATGTATCGACGGATATGCAACAAAATTAGACAAATATGCAACAAAATACAAAGTTGCAACAAAACATACAATAAATTAATGCAACAAAATGTAAACATATAGGGTTTAACTTTCCTTACAAGTTAGGGTATAACTTGCCCAAATAGGGTTTAGTTTCCCCTATGGGTTAGGGTTTATCATTCAATACAAGTTAGGGTTTAGCTTTCCTTACTGGGTTAGGGTTTAGCTTCCCTACTGAGTTTAATTCCAAGAATATGCAACAACATTATTTATTTGTGCAATAAAAATACGTATGCAGACCCATAAATTAAATTATGTAAATGAAATAAAGGTCTATTAATATGCAACAACTCATGACCTAATATGCACCAAAACTATTTGAATTTGCAACAATTGTTGAGTAATCACAAACAACTCATCGTAACTCTAATTGAATATCAATGCATATTATAGTCATTTTGATGCATTTTCGATTGTTATAAAATTTATCGAATTTTGAACTTAAATCTCATTCAAATCGGATGGCATCACCTTGAAACATGTTCTACAATTCAAGACATTTCCAACGGTAGTTCGACCTTCTAAATCCGATTGACGATGAGGCCGGAATCGCGTCTGCAAGTTTACGTCACCGCTGAAGTCGCGATTTCGCTTCTGGTTCGACTTTTTCAGCAAATATCTCCTTCATTTCTCCACCAAATCAAGCGATCCACCCACGAATCTCTTCGTCTCTTTGAGTAGAACAAAATCCGGTTGTCCGTTTTACAATTGTCATTAGGATCTGGCCGGAAATCGCATTACTACAAAAGAAGTGGAGTAGTGTATGTTGGTTATGAAAAATTTCTATTATTATGGAATGCGATATTTTTTCTTTTTTTAATTAATTTTCTGGACGGATTTGTCCTTAATGATATACTCTCTCCGTCCCGCAAAAGACGTTATATTTCCTTTTGTCAATTTTTGTCAATTTCTAGCACGTTTTTCCACTCTTCTTGATGAAGTGTATTTAAAATAAATTTTTGAAGAATTTTTTCTTTTGCGAGATAATACAACTATCATAGTATCCCGTAAAAGAAAAAATTCTTCAAAAATCTATTTTAAAACGCATCATCAAGAAACGTGGAAAAATGTGCCAGAAATTGACAAAAAGAAATGTAACGTCTTTGGCGGGACGGAGGTAGTAATGTTTTATTAATTCATTATTTCATTTAATCTCATCCATTGGATCCTTAAAATCAATGGATATGGTTGGTTTCTAAGTTTCACTCTAATATTAGTTTTTACCATATCGCAACCCTATATATATATATATATATATAAACTTTCTTACATTAATAGTATATTACGTCGTCGGTGAACACATTAAAAATATCTACAATCTCATTGTTATATAAAAAATATAATTTCTTAATATTATCTTAAAACTTTTATGGATTAGGAGATTTGACTTGTTGACTAAGATTAATTCACATAAAAAGTCAACGAAAGACATCAAAAATACATTAAATTAAGTAATCATGGACCGCAGCTAAACATTAAACTAACCTCGAATTTAAATTTCTCAAACACACTACTACCTCCATCCTGTTTAAGTAGATCCGTATTCCATTTCGGGACATCTCATTTATTAGACTCGTTTCTATAAAAGGAAATAATTTAACATCACATCACCATCTACATCACACTTAATTAGCCTAAATTAATACTAATAATTTAAATTAAATTAAACTCTAATTTACCATCACATCTCCATCACATCACTCTTTTATCCCATTTCCCTTGGCTCTTGTGCCATTTAAAAACGAGTCTACTTAAACGGGATGGAGGTAGTATCTCCAAATATATTTGAATTAATGACAGTTGTGTCACTCTCTTATAAAAATCATTTATTTAATAAAAAAAAGTCAACTAAACACATGAGGAAATACATTCAATTACTAGCTGCCATTCCACATCTCCCTCTCTCTCTCTCTCTCTCGCATTTGCAGAAGAGAAGCATAAACAGCAATGATCAAACCTCAATCTCTCCTAATTCTCCTACTCCATTTCCTCCAAACTTGCCATGTAAAAAGCTGCACCACCCCTTCCTCCTGCGGCACCTTCCCTAACATCACCACCCCCTTCCGCCTCAAGGGCGACTCCGACAACTGCGGCGATCGGAAATTCGAACTATCATGCGAAAACGACGTCGCTTCCATCTACCTAGCCTCCCACAAATACCTTATCAAGGCAATTAATCAACTACAGCCGCTCCGGCGACACCGACAACTCCACCATCAGAATCGCCGACGCTTCTCTCAAAAACGACGACGTCTGCTCCTTCCCCTCACACTCCGCCTACGAGTACAACTTCACCTACCGAAACCCCCGCCGGTACCCTTTCGGAACCTCGGGGAATTTCAGCCACCTCACGTTCATGAGGTGCCCGCTGCCATTGAAGGATGCTTTGCTCTTTACGGAGGTTGAGGGTTGTGATTCGGTGGCAAGGTATACTTATATCAAGGTAGGTGTTATGAAGGCCTCCGATGTGGGAGAATCTTGCATGGTGGATCTCATGTCGCGTCGTGGGAATTCGAGGATTCGAGGAACATTTCGCTTTCGGAGATCCATGAGTCCCTCTTGTATGGATTCGAGCTCACTGTCTGCCCCTGGTGCATTACTTCCCCGATTTGGGGTAAGAAGCAGCACAAAATCGAGGATTGCTAGAAGCAGATTAAAGTATCATTGAATGCCTCAGTGAAGCAATGACATTTCAAATGCCCAATTAATAATGAAGGTTGTTCGCAATAATATTAGTACATTGTGCACCGGCAAATGTGAGAATTTTATGCGATACGTACTATGATGCATTGTCGAAAGATTTTAGGAAGGAAGCAAATACTTCACTCGATCTACAAGTTTTCAAAACATTTGAGCACTTACTTAGAAAGCATGGGAAAGATATACGAGCTTATGATATTTCAAATATTCTTATGAATCTTGGTAATGTTAACATTGAAAACTATAGAGAAATTTAAGACGAAATTTCAATAGAGATACTTAAAGAAGATCAACAAGCAGAGTCAAAGTTGAACTCCGAACAACAATTTACTTGTTCTATGATTTTGGGATTGGATAGAAAAAGGAGAAGGTGGATTATGTTTATAGATGGACCAAGCGGAAGTGGAAAAACATTCTTATTCCGTGCATTATTAGCTAATGTCAGATTGAAAAAATGTATTGCACTTGTATCTGCAACGTCTGGAGTTGCTGCAGGAATAATTTCCTGAGAAAGAACAACACATTCACGTTTCAAGATTGGATGTATTAGTTCGCCAAATCCAATAGAAGGAGAAAGATATTATGAAAGATTACTCTTTTGAATAATGTTAGAAGACTAGCGTCTTTCAAATACTTGAAAACGATCAATAATACACAAAAACGAGAATCACTACAAACATATCAAAGTATCATGCCTTTAACACCGTAACTTAACTCTATCGCTAGGCTAGCATACGCATACTGAGTATTTGGATAAATGAGTCTAAGTCAATGCTTAGGTCAAACAAGACTCTCTCTCTCTCTCTTTCTTTTTTTCTTTTTTTTTTATTTTTTTTATTTTTTTTTTCAAAAATTCAGGGTCCCACACGGATATACTTGGTTGTGGACCCCACTGCAATAACTGAACTCATTGCTCTTAAAATGGACACGGTGTGAATTTAGTGCGAATTTCAGAGGCCCAAATAGGCCCATCATGCTATGTTCAAACCCGAACCCAAATAGACCCGTCAACGCTTGATTTGTTCATTTTTTCTTTTAAATTAAAAAAATAAATGATAAAATAAACGGGCTACGATGTATATTCTTTTTGTAGATTTAACGATTTCAATATTAATTTATAAAGTAATAAAATATATTACGATTGAAAATATCAAACAAAATAATGTCGAAATAAAAAAAATAACGAAAGTACCCATGAAAATGACTAGCACAAGATAACTAGTATATCAACGATGTAATCCCAGTTAAGTTCTAATATAAGGTACTATAAAGACTTGGTATTTGAACCGAAGAATGTGAAAAATTAAATCAACTAGGGTTAAAGTACTACTCCATCCGTCATAGACTAATCGTTTCATTCCATTAATATAATAGACATGTGTGAATAAAAGATGCGACAATTAGTCTAGTACGGAAGAAGTAGTAACCATTATTTTCAATGCTAATCATGAACTATTATATGGTATTGATATTCATATCAGAGCTTGATCTCTTTATATGCAGGGCAATAGATTGATATTATAAATATTCATAATTCATGTTATTGAAATTAATACTTCTATACTTTAATTATGTGGTTTTGGTGTTTATTCATTATCCAGTGAATTCAGACAAAGTAATTCAATAATTGATAATTCCGTGTTGAAATTTCCACTTATTAATGTTTCTTTTTTAATAATAGTGGTAAATTGACTACAACGACTTTGTCCCAAGACTTGCAAGGTCCATCAATAATTGAAGTGATTGACTTGCTTTGACTTGCTATTTCGTACTCCTACTATTGATATACTCGTTCCAATTCAATTGCCATATTTTTTTTCGACACAGAATTTTAAACGCAATTTTTAAAGTTCAAAGTAGGGGGTCAATATTTAAATGTAAAAATTAATTCTTTTTACATAAGGTAACAAGAAAATTGAAGTAGAACATAGAGAATATTACTTATTTAATAGATGCGATATGATACTGTTAATTAAAAGTCTTCAAATTCTAAAAATACTTGAAATAAAGAAGAAAAATATAAAACCATTCATAGAGCAAAAAATATTATAATTATGAAACAATTTAACTTAATCCTAATTTACATGAGAGGCTCCACCTATTACTAGGAGCCATCTAATTAATGTCTGTATATTTATTCAAGAAAACATCAAATGATAGCAACTCATGCTTTTACATAAACATAATATAGCGTAGTGATTGTCTAGTTCTCCATGCTTGGTCACTCTTGCACGGTAATCTCAACACTAGGCGAAGCATCATCATCGTCGTCGTCGTGATGTAGCGACGACATAGAATCCGTCAAATGCGTGGTTCCGGTTTGATCTGCATTTGTTGTGATATTGGTAGCGTCAGACGGATATTCGGGAATCTTCAGACGTTCAACATGAATAAATAAGCAAAGAAGAATATATTAGATTATTAGAGATTAATTATTCTATAAACTAATCATATTCTAAAAATTGAAAACTAATCATGCTTCTTTATGTGTAAATATTATTGTTTATGCATAAAAATAATTTTTTTTAGATCATGTTTATATGTTCAAATTGACATCGACTGTTAAATCAACACATGCACATTCAATAATAACATTTTCTTTGTAAACTTGTACTGCAGATTTTTTAATTTAATACAAAACGAAAAATATTATACTCCTTCCGTCCCACTTCATTTGGCTTGTTTCATTTTCGCACAAGATTTTAGATGCAGTGTTAAAAGTAAAAAGTAAGAGGTTCACAAAAAGTAGTTAATTAATTATTTCCTTTTTAGAAAACAAACCAATTGAAGTGAGACGTCCTAATCAGAAAGGAAATCAAGTACTGAAATAGGACGGATGGATGGAGTATACATGAGAAATATTTCTACAAAATTAGCATGTATATATATTATTGTGGAAAAAAAATACTTTGCATACATAAAAGCATGGTTTTCATTTAAACATTTGTCTACATTATATATTGAATATATATATATTCCTTAAGTTATACTCTCTCCGTCCCACTTAATTAAGAATATTATATACCTCACATATAAATATTCAATAGGACTAATTAAGTGGAACGGAAAAAGTAATTTACTTTTAAGTGCTTCATAATAGTAAACAGCTAAACGTTTACCATTTTATCCTTATAATCAGTGCCATAATATGATTAAGTTGATGTTAAGGGGAAAAAGAAGAACAACGGGGATAAAATATGAATTTACATATTTTTTTTTATACGTATAATTTGATGATTGTGATCACTTATAAAAAAACGGAGAAAGTATAAAGAATAGCAAAACTATCAAACAAAAGACGTGAGAAATTTTACCTTCTATTATTGGAAAAGCAAAATAATATGAGAAAAACGATATAGCGGCGAAGCCTAAGATGGCCATTAAAGGAGGGCTCACCACTGTACACAGCAAACCTGCTGCATTACACACACACACACACACATATATATATATATATATTGTTTCCCACAGTTTCAGATTTTCGTTGCACAAAATATATTATGTGAAAATGAAAAAAAAAAAAAAATGACAGAAAAGGCTCGATGAACTCACTTAGAATGGCGATATGAATCACGATAACAACCCCTGCAAAAATACACAAGACGATTAGCAGATGCAACTTCCGTCTTGAACATGTGCCCGTTGAATATTATAATATACTCATTATCAGTACTGCTACAATGTTCTTACACCACGGCATGAGTATTAATGTCGGCCACGACCCGCACCCAGGACACGAGATGAGTTCGAATCCGTACAAGAGAGAATCATGTATCTCAGAAAGAGTTACATTGTTCAAATCCTTGAACTCCGGCCACGACGTCAACGCTATCCTGTCTAACCTGCATTCCTGTTAGCTCCGAGGCATTCATGTGGCCCACCTTGATATAATCATATCTACCGTAAGATGAATTAGAGTAACATTCTGCATTGATATACGTTAACTCGGAGGAATTATCGAGAGGATTTGGGCAGCTTATGAAATTAATAGGCGTGGGCTTATCGCTGTACAGATACGCAAAATAAGTCGAGATATCATAAGGATAGCCGCGACCGGTAGAAGAAGAAGAAGTACTGAAGCGACCGGTGAAGTTCCAGTGGTATAAAGAAGAGATGGGGAAAGAGCAGGTGTCGTTGGTTATGGAAGGATCAACGACTCGGATTATGCCGAAGTAGCCATTGTTGTTGACGTTGGTGTAGTTGATTGCTTTGACGTAGTATTTCTGAGAGCCTAGGTAGAGGAAGGCGACGTCGTTTTCGCACGATAGTTCAAATAGGCGATTGCCGCAGTTCTTGGGGTCGTCGGTGAGGCGGAAAGGGTAGCTGATGTTGGGGAGTATGCCGCAGGAAGAAGGGGTGCAGTGAGGGTTTTTAGCTAGAGAAGATAGAGGGAAATGGAGAAATAATACAGTGAAGAGAGAAACTGTGATTAGATTTAGAGGTAGATGATCCATCGATTATCATCAACACTTTTCTCTTTTGAGAATAGAATAAGTTTTCACACATCCACATAACATTTGGTAGGACTTATATCTTTTTCTCCTCCTCCGAGTACTCCCTCGTTTTCATGGATAACCTCTTGTGTTTTCAACCAGAATTGTTCAGTAGAAAACGTTCTATTTTAAAATTTGAAGAAAAACGAAATTAACTATTTGAAATTAATGAGTGGACTCGACTATCTCTTTATATTTTACACAAGAAAATCGGTTATAATTAAAGACTTTCTATTGATCGTTTTGAAAATACATATATTTTAACACGTAACAAATGTGTCAGTGTAATGTGAAATGTCATACTGGAATAACGGAGATATTATATAACGAATAAATAACAAATTAATTCAATCAAGTGATGGCTTTCATCCATTGGTTTTGGTCCACACAAATAATATCTATCAGAATTTGTAACACCGTGTTGAAATTTCTGCTGAATTGAAAATTTTGTACTATTGGCTATAGTTTTGTTCAAAGTCTAGGTCAACTGCTATCATCACTGCACTCCAATAATTCATTACTTTGAACGATTGTACTCCCTCTGTCCCAATCTATTAGCCTCATGCCCAACTAGGATTTAGTCGATGCTACGTCCAACTCTTTAAGAATTTCAGCATGTGAATTTTTAAATAACTTATATATTTATAATACCTGTGTGTGGATGTGTAAAAAGAGTTCGTGAGGGGTCGACCTACCATCGACAAAACCCCGATTAGGGGTTGATGTTTTTTTAGGTGTTTTTGAAAAGATTTAAGATGGGAATTGCATGTATACTTGTCTATTTTAAAATTATAATATATATGGGTGATTCGTTACGTGTATTATGTTGATACTTCACATCGACACGACTCACATTGCAAGGAGAGTTAAATTCACATGTAAATATGGAATTCTCGATCTTAATAGTGTATCGACCGTGCACCTAAATCAGTAAAAATCGACCTTGAGTTTGGTACGTTACGTTGTAGTTGGGACAGAAGATACTATTCGCGTGCTTGTCTCTTAAAGATGTAATTGAATTTACTTATATACAGTACGTAACATATTATGTGTAGATGAAAAGCAGGTTACCCTACTATCAGTCTATCACCAAATTCTGCTCACCAAAAATTCCAAAATAAACAGATAATAGTTCCACTTGCACACACACACATTCCTGCACAAAATCATCTTCTCATATAATCTAAAAAACTCAAGGCAAAGATACAAAACGAAATCAAATCCCACAAAAAAATATGAACACTCACTCAAAATCATTCACCAGTAATCGTTACAAGAGCATCTCCCATCTCTGATGTGATGAAACCGGTTCGAATCCCTCACTACGATCTCTCTCCCGGTGGCCTCTGAAATATACTTCATCGCAGTATGGCAGTCTCCGCAAACTCGAAGGTTCTTGAAGATTCTGATAGGCTTCGATTTCCCCGTGCTTATGAGGCCATAGGCCAGTGCCAGTTTCTCGCTATGTTGAAGCAGATATCGCTCCTTCTCTTCCTCCTCCACTTCGTGCAGTACGAAGTTTGTCTCTGGCACGTATCCCATTTTCTTTATTTTCTTCACCAAGCTATCTAGTTCTTCGTATATCTCCCTAGCATTGGGGTGTTTAGTGTCACCCACGTAGAACTTATGCACGTTATTTGCGATTTCAATCCAGCTACAGCCAGCTTCCTTCACCAAATTCCTCTGCTTCATGCCTTCTCTGATTTTCGACACCTTCTCCCACTGGCCCTTTGAGGCATACAAGTTGGATAGCAATATGTGTGCTGCAGAGTCGTTTGAATCCTGCTCGAGAATCATTTCAGCTGCGTATTTGCCTAATTCGGTATTACCATGAACGCTACATGCACCGAGTAACGTGCGCCAGACTAGAGCATCGGCTTTGAAAGGCATTGATTTGATGAACTCCATAGCTTTCTCAAGAAATCCAGATCTTCCTAATATGTCAACCATACATGCATGGTGTTCCATTCTTGGTCTTATCCCGTGCTTTTTGAACATTGCGTTGAAATGCTTCCACCCTTCGTCGACTAGACCTGCATGACTACAAGCTGACAATACGGCCACATAAGTAACCTCATTCGGTTCCACACCAGAATCAAGCATTTGCTCAAACAAATCCAGAGCTTTTCTTGCAAATCCGTGCTTAGCAAAGCCGGTAATGATGGACGTCCATGATATTACATTTCGATCTTTCATTTCACTGAAAACCTGAAATCCAGCTTCGATGTTGCCACACCTTGTATACATAGAGATCAAAGCATTGCATACGGAGAGATTGGATGCGAACCCTACTTTCAGTAAACGAGCATGGATTTGCTCTCCTTTCCCGACTGCCCCAATACTCGCAGCACCACTCAAGAGACTAGCAAACGTGAAAGCATCCGCACCGACACTAGCATTCTCAATCTGATTGAAAACTCCAAAAGCCTCATCGGAACCCACATTTCTAGCGTAACCATGAACCAAGGCATTGAAGGAAACCAAATTCTTTTCAAATAAGTAATCAAAAGCTTTTCTTGCATCTTCCGTCCTATCCATCTTCGTGTACATGCTAATCAGAGAATTTCCAACACAATTTACCTCTGCAAGACTGAATTTTAAGGCATGGCCATGAATCTGTTCGCCTAATCTTGGATTGAAAAGGTTTCCACATGCTTTAAGTACACTAGCAAACGTAAAGTGATTTGGTTTAACTCTGCCCTTTGTCATCATCTTAATGTACAATTCAATAGCTTCGTCGGCTCCCTCTCCTTTCTGAACATATCCAGTGATGATTGCAGTCCATGACATGACATTATGCTCTGGCATTCTGTCAAAAACCTTCCTCGATTCATCCATGGATCCGTCAATCGCAGATTTAGCATACATATCAACTAAACTACATCCTACACAGACATCCAAGCTCAACCCAGTCTTGATTACCCAACTATGCAACTGGCGCCCGATAGACAACAATCCCAGCTCCGAACAGGCCGATAAACAACTGCTAAATGTGAATCTGTCTGGGATCAAACCAGCAGTAATCATATCCGAAAACAGAGCAATTGCATCCATCGAAGAATTCATTTGCATAAACCTCGTGATCATCAAAGTCCAAGAAACGGCGTTCTTCTCAGGCATTTTGTCGAACAGTTTCTTTGCACTCTCCAAATCACCAAATCCCTTCGTAAACAAATCAATCAACGCGCAACCGACACAAACATCAGATTCAAAGTACCCAGTCTTCATCAAAAACCCAAAAATTACCAGCCCAATTCTCGCATGCTCTCGATTCGAACAAGCCCTAATCGCGGCGGAGAAGCAATACTGATTCGGCCGCTCCCCGAACTCCACCATCTCAAAGAACAACGAAATCGCCTCCGAATTCAAACCTCCGTGCGCGTAGCCCGAAATCATAGCACTCCATGAAACCAAATCCCTGGCTCCACCTATGGAGCCAAAGATCTCCTCCGCTTTCCTCAAGTCGCCGCATTTGGAATACAGAGTGATGAGCGAGTTGAGGACGATGGCGTCGAGCTCGAGCCCTGACTCGGTGAGTTTGGAGTGGACGGCCCGACCCAGTTCGAAGTTTCTGGTTCGGATGCAGGACTTGAGGAGAACGGAGTAGGTGGTGAGGTCCGGGTAGAGATTGGAGCGGGACATGAGATCAAGGGTGGAGATTGCTTCATCGACTCGGCCCACATCCGCATGGTGGATCAGACGGCTCTTGAGAGACTCGAAGGTGATGATATCTGGAGCTCTAGCGATGGAGGTTTTATGGCGGGAGTGGAGGTTGGGTTTTAGAGAAGGAGAGGTGGGAGATGGAAGAGAGAGGCTTATCATTTTCTCTCTCAACCAACGAAATCTCTCTCTCTCTAATTTCCGTTAAACTCCAATTTTGAAATTGTTTGGATAGCTTTGATTTTTATAAACATTTTTATGATTTCAATATTAATTTACAAGGTATTAGAATATATTACAATTGAAAAATCGAACAAAATAACATCGAAACGAAAAAACTAAGTAAGTGCTCACAAAACTAAAGAGCTCCTCACAAAACTTAAAACATTAGGAAATCTTGAACCGAAACAAACACTGCGCCAATGCTTCATTTCAACCCATTCACGCATACAAATTGCTACATATGGCCATTTCTATTGCGTCGATTTGTGTGAATCTCGACCGGATATGTCGACGCTAGAGGAAGGGTAGTCACGACGGAGCAAGGACGAATAATCGCTTGAGCTAGTACTACATGTTTGATCCTCGTCATCCACCGCGATCTTGATTGATTCATACGGACGACTAGGAATATGGAGGCACTCCACGTCGCCTTCAAGCATTTCCAACACTTTGCTCATTGAAGGCCGATCGTCTGGACTCATTTGTATGCACCACAATGCCACTATCGTCATCTTCCTAATAGTTTTCTTGTCTCTATCACTTTCTTGGTTGTTGATTTCGTCGTCATTCCCAAACTTAATGTCCTTCCCTTCGTTGTAGCAATCGTATATCCAATATGGGAAGCACTGGCTTGAATTCCGAGCATTCACCGTCAAGTCTTTCTTTAGTCCTGCCATTTCCATCAGTAGCATTCCGAAACTATAGACATCGGCTTTATAAGAGACATCGCCGATGCTTCTGGTGATCAATTCAGGAGCAACATAGCCTATGGTTCCTCTCGCTGCAGTCAGAGTCACCGCATTCTTTTCCGTTGAGTAGAATTTTGCAAGCCCGAAATCGGTGATTTTGGGAGTGAACTTGTCGTCTAGAAGTATATTATGAGGCTTTATGTCGAAATGCAAGATTTGGATGTCACATCCCCGATGCAGATACTTAATTCCTCGAGCCACGCCAACTACACTCTCGAATTTCATGTCCCAGTTCAAAGAGTTCGTCTTTTCTGGGTTGAAGAGGTACTTCTCGAGAGAACCATTAGGCATGAAATCGAATACGAGGGCACGCTTTGACCCTTCTGCACAATACCCGACCAACCTGACAATATTTACATGATGAATCCTTCCAACCGTAGTGATTTCGTTGAAGAAGTCTTTGCTATTTGCTCCGCTCTTTCCGAGTACTTTCACAGCCACATCATGGCCACTTTGAAGCTTCCCTTTGTAAACAGAACCGTAACCTCCTTCACCGAGCTTATCTCTAAAGCCTCTCGTCATCTTCTTTAAGTCCGAATAGGAGTACCTAATCGGCACCAGGTTATTGTCACTTCAAAGGAAGCCCTCTATATCATCGAACATAGATAAATGCCTTCGTCGAAACTTGTACGCCAAGATCCCCATTACGCAAGGAAACGCAAAGATGATCTTTGCTGCATAGCTGATCACTGGAAGGGAGGGAAAATAGCTTTGTGAATATTAACAAATAAATTTACAAGAAATCGAAGGGAGACATGCTTTACTGCATATATTAACCGGACTTCTCATCGTTATCACTACTAGAAAAGCAAGTAAAGTGTAACGAATAGCTCACCGACAATCAGCACGAGTTTCATGATAACCCCTGCACGAACAAAATATGCACGATAAGCAACGATAAACGGGGAATATTTGAAACACCAACTCATATCTATGAGTGTAAGCTTCTCACCTTGAACTGAATTGAAGAACCATCCGGAGTTATTGATGATCAGAACTCCCCATACGAAGGTGAATCCAGCGATGATGAAAAGCTCGAGCCTAAAGCCTGCATCAAAAAGAACTGATTATCTATTTATTGCACTTATGACCTTGCTAAAACATGAAACTATCATGGCATCAAAGGAATCAGAAAAGGAAATCGAACGAGGAAGCTGATATAAGTGAAATATCGGTGCATCGCGAATGAAGAGCGCACCTATGACGATGAGAAGCACCAAGATAAGCCCTGCATATGCACATGACAAAACAATGAGAAAGCAAAAGATGATATATAAAATTTTGTGAGTCTTCTTGCATCATAACCGGACAAATTCGACAAGACACGAGATCGAAGAATTCTTACAAAAAATTCCGGAGACGAGAACTCCTTTTTGCCCTGCATTCCGGAGTAGAAAAGCATTAGCATAAATAATATGCTCCAGATTCATCAAAAAACTTAAAACTTCACAAAAATTTATGGCCTCTAAACTCTTACGCAAATTCAGATCAAACCGAAAGGAATCTTCACTGCAACCATCAAGTTTATTTTCAATACTAGTACACTGCCATCCTCCTTTGCACTCTATACAACGAAACGAGAACCACGACAGTTCGAATCCGTACACCAGAGCATTGTGTACTTCTGAGAGCGTCACATTCTTGAAACTCTTAAATTTCCACGAAGTCATCGCTATGAGGTCTACTCTGCACTTATATCCTATATCCGAGGCGGCCATGTGTCCAACCTTTACATAAGTATATCTGCCACGAGAAGCGTTCGGGGCACCAGGAGACCTGCCTCCATCGACACAATCAGTAACTTCCGTGAATTGTGATGCATCCTCCAACCTATCCGGACAGCTCATGAAGTTAATAGGCCAAGCTACACCTGTATCGTTTTCACTTCTGAATATCCAAGTCGAATACGTGCTAAACGGATACTCACCGCTGAAGTTATACGCATAAGTGGAATGCTCGGGAAACGAGCAGGTTTCGTTACTGACGGAAGGATCAGCTAGCCTTATGGTGGAGTTGCCATAATTCAGTGCTTTAACCAAGTAACCGTGAGAGCTAATATAGATGAAGGCGACATTGTTTTCGCACGACAACTCATAGTTCGGATCGCCACAGTTTATCGGATCATCCTTGAGACGAAAAGGGCTGCTAATATTGCGAATAACGCCACATTGTGAAGAGCTACATAAAGTGCTAGCATGAGATATGTGAAGGAAATGGAGCAGAATAATCAAGAGAGTCCAAAACATGAGGAGGCGGTTTTCAGTTATCATGATTCCTGGTGATTGATGAACAACAGTTATTATTTTTGTAATAAATCAAAATAATCAACTCAAATTATTGAAGTAAAAAAAGAGAATTAAACAACATAGCATTTGAATATAAAGGGGATAAATAGTCAAGGCTCGAACAAAACCTGAATATATATATTTTCCTCTAATTCAGTATTGGCGAATAAAAATACTCCTTCCGTCCCATTCGATTCGACCTGTAATTTTATCACCGCAGATTAAATTAATTGAAAAAGACGTAATCAAGCGGAACCGAAATTAATCAAGCAACTCAAACAATTATGCGATAAACAGTATCTGAATATGAAGGGAGAAATAGTCCTCTAATTCAGGATATCTACTACGAATAAAAATACTCCTTTCGTCTCGTCTGATTACGTCGTCTCCTTTGTTAATACTTGTTAATCAGATGAGACGGAGGGAGTATGTACCAACTCAAACAGTTATTCACGTGATAAACATTTATCAAAACTTGAAGAAAATGAGTTTCAAATTAGGAGAATTATGAACAGTACGCAGATAGAAAAACCGAGAAAGGAGTGCAAAATTGAGCTAGGAATTCGAGAACCCAACCTACCTAATTCCCAGTTTCTACTGGATTAGTCGGTGAAGTTCCGATTAGAAGCAGAATTGAACAGATGATGGCGGCGACTCCATTAATGAAAGAGAAGATGTAAATTAGGCGAAAAAGAAGAGAAAGCGAAGTCAATGTGTGGTTTTAACTTGCCTGTTTGGATTGCTGCTGCTTCTGACAGCTGACTTCGTCAAAGCCCAGTTGTTCATGTCGGTGAAGCTTTCATGGCGGGAGTGAGAGGGAATAGTCAACAGCTCTCTCTCTCTCTGTGTTTTTATTTCCAATCACTATCTGTTGTGACTATAGCATTATTACCGTTAGGAAAGCATGTAACATTAATTTTATTTTTATTTAGAGGGTGTTTGGCTAAGCTTATAAGCTAGCTTATAAGATGTTTGACTGCTTATAAACACTCTAAATGTGTTTGACAAAATAAGTTCCTTAAGAGCTTATAAGATGCAAAAATAAGCAAAAAGTGCTTATAAACACTCCAAAAAATAAGCTCCTCCACTCCAATTTATTTTTTTTAAAATTTTGCTTATTTACCACTATAATTCTATTTTATTTTTACATTTATATTATATAAATTTTCATTTGATGTTACAACATTATGATTTTCAAAAAGTTATTTTTTAATTTTTTTTTTTAATTTCCAGATTTTTCAAAAAGTTATTTTTTAATTTTTTTTTTAATTTTCAGATTTTATTTTTATATTATCTCTTCAAGCTTATAAGCTCTTTTATCCAAACACTTCAACAACTTATAAGCTATTACCCTCATACATCTTATACGCTCTTAAAAATCTTATAAGCACTTAGAGCTTATAAGCATTTTGAAATAAAATTAGCCAAACGGGCCCTTATTTATGCTCAATTTCAATTTAAATAGACGGATTTATAGGAATCTATTAACATAGTACTCCCTCTGTCCCTTTAGAGTTGTTACATTTCTTTTCAGCATTTGTCTCAAGCATTTTCGAGCGTCTTGATAATAAGTTTCATAATATCTTTTTGTAAAAATTTTAAATTTACGAGATACTACAAGTGTTTTAGTATCTCATAAAAGGAAACAATATTTGAAAAGCTATTTTAAAACTCATCAATAAAATTCTCGAAAACGCTTGGGACAAATGTTAAAAAGAAATGTAACAACTCCAAAAGGACGGAGGGAGTATATGTTTATGCCAATAAGAAGAAATTAATGCGCGAGAATTGTGGATGAAAGGATTATCTCATCCACGTGGCATGATCCTAACGATTTTCATATTAGTTAGAATAAAGGGTCAAGATTGGTTCTGAAGAAGCGTGTTTCTTACACTAGATGACTAGAGTTGTATTAAAAAAGTTGTGATAGTATAACCAGTGAAGGGATGGGTGTAATGTAGTAACTGACTAGAGTACGTTGTACTCCCGCGGTGCACGGGTTTCATCGAAAAGTAACATAGAAAATACTCTTTTCGATTCTCCAGTCTATACACGTTTTTTGTTTTTTTAGATGATTCTGAAATCTATGCATTTTCTGATTTTTTGTATTACTTCACTATCATTTCTTATGATTTGATATCACTATCTTTGTTTATTACAAAAATACCTCATTTATTAGGTCTGGGCGATGCTACCCACTTCTGCATGCAGAAGGGGAATCACCACAGTACACGTGTCCCTCTTCTTTTTTTTTTTTTTTTTTTTTTTTTTTTTTTTTTTTTTTTTTTTTACATTTATTTGAATATTTTTTTGCTACAGTTTAGTAAACCACTAACTTTAAATGGCTGGTGGTTTAATATGGTGGGTCCCGTGCATGATGTCATGGGTGGTTTAGTATGGAGTATATTTTACGATTTTTGTTCATTTTTTTCCCTTTTTTTTGTTTTTCCCTTTTTTTTGTTTTGTTTTTTTTTTAACTTTCATTTTATGTATTATTTGTGTTATCTTTTTCTCCCTATTATTTTCACTTCTCTCTACAATTTTTCTTCCTTTTTCATTTCCTCATCTATATAGTTAAACTGAAATAATAATCTTCTCGTCTCGTGTTAGACGATACATCCTTTTTTAAGTCATCCCTCACTAGAAGGTATATTTCGTTTTCTAAAAAGAAGTAGAAACCTTAAAATGATCATAATATAAATTACAAATTTTAAAAAGGATGATAGCTTGTAGTTTGTTTATTGATTTAACATTTTTTATATAAATTAAAGGTTTCGATACGTTATTTTTATTTAAATTCAAACATCGATATTTTTAGAAGTTTAAACATAGATTAAACAAGATATAAAGCTTACAACACACTTAGAATCATAAACATTTTAATCCTCATGCCCAAGAGAAAGGTGTTCGTCTTCGACGAGACGAAATGAGTAGTATTAATGTAACATAAAAAAATGGTTTTCTTTTCTTGATTTTGCCTAATTTTACGTCACTCACGGTCAAATTTTCTTTGATATTCACTTGGAGATATGAAGAAATTTACATGAAAATAAAAAATAAAAAATCATCGATCGTGTTTTTAGTTCTTCCATTCCGCAAGTATATACAACTAAAAGTTATCATAAGAAAGAACACGATTGAACAATATAAAGATAACAATAATAAGAATTAATTATAACAACATTAAAAACAATATAAGACCCAACAATATAATTATATGTAAATCTACTATTGAAAAATTATACTAAAGTTTAATTGAAAAAAATTATAATACTTAAGTTTAACAATATCATATATATCCAATTAACATATGAGTAACCAATTCATGATCTAAAATGTATACCTATTATCTTATTAAGTCTAATAAAATTCTAATAACATTTGTGAGGGTAATTCGCTTTATAATGTTGTTAATTAGTAAGATTTACATAATTTTGCTTGTGTGTTTGGCTAAATGATAAGAAAAAATTAATGTTCGATATTAAATGTATCAAATTCGAATTCTACGTGACACAATCTTTAAATTTAATATCAAATTGTTAAAAAAGAATTAAATAATCGTATTGTGATACGCGTATAAATGTAAATAATTGAAAAGTTGATATATTTGATTATAGAGTTAGTCTATATTGCAAATTAACTAATAATAAAATCAATACGGAACTTGAATCATTGTAAACGGTCATTGAATTATAATTTCTTAGTTTTTTAATTAAACTTTTTATGTGTATTAATTATTCTAATTAAATTTATATTTTTTTTAGTTTAGGATTAAAATTTAAAGCTGTATTAGGAGAAATTAAAACATTACACTTTTGTATTTTAACTTATTCTTTATACATTAATTTTTCCCCCTATTTATCATAACAAAAATTCCTTACTAATTAATTATGCCTCCGATTCATGATGATGATATTTCCTTTTTTTTTTTTTTTGAAAATATTTATTTAAAGAACAATATCGACCTTATTATTTTGTCCATGTTATGCACTCTTTTAATAATTTTCGTACAAAAAAATAAGACATTTCAAATGGAACGGAGAGATTATTATACAGTTTTGGAATATAAATAAAATTCATAATTAAATAATTCTCATTAAGATATATGTTTGATAGGAAAAAAAAAAGACACCTTCAATAATTACATATATTTTTTAAGAGAGAGCAAAAATAATTGACTTATTGGAGTTAAAATAAAATTAATATTCACTATGCCCCACTTCATTAGTCTCGTTTGCTATTTTGAGTCCTCCCAATTCACTAATTTTGTTTCCTAAATAGTTATGATATTTTAAAATTTTGTAATTTATGTTATGATCATTTTTAGGTTTCTACTTTTTATTAGAAAACGAAATATACCTTCTAGTGCGGGATAACTTAAAAAATGATGTACCGACGGTACCGTCTAACACGAAACGAGAAGATTATTATTTTAGTTTAAGTATATAGATGAGGAAATGAAAAAGGAAAAAAAAAATTGTAGAGAGAAGTGAAAATAAAAGGGAGAAAAAGATAGCACAAATAATACATAAAATGAAAGTTAAAAAAAAAGATAAAAAAGAAAAAGGGAAAAAAATGAACAAAAATCGTAAAATATACTCCATACTAAACCACCATGACATCATGCACGGGACCCGCCATATTAAACCACCTGTGTTAGTGGTTTACTAAACTGTAGCAAAAATAATTCAAATAAATGTAAAAGCAAAAAAAAAAAAAAGAAGAAGAGGGACACGTGTACTGTGGTGATTCCCCTTCTGCATGCAGAAGTGGGTAGCATCCCACATGCCTCATTTATTATAGATGAAATATTTTATAGTACTATCATATTTCCAATTTCTCACTATATAAAAATTAATATGTTGATTTAAAATTAATTTTAAAATAATAGTATTAATCTATAAAAGTTGGGCATACATCAATATTTGACAAAAACTAATTAATGAGCTAGCCATCTTTGAAAAATGATAAACTAAATATTAATGTATAAAATGAAATGATTAATGAGGCTCACATATTAATGTATGTTTTTGGAGGGAAATTTTAAAACCACTATTTTACTTTAGTATATATACTACCTCCATCCCACCATACTAGTCTCATTTACTTTATTGACTTTTCGGCACGTTTTTCCACCGAAACCTAGTACGAGTTTTAAAATATAATTTCGAAGTATTTTTTTATTTACGGGATACTATGAGTGTCGATGTATCCCGTAAACGAAAAAATACTTCGAAATTATAGTTTAAAACTCGTACTAGGTTTCGGTGGAAAAGCGTGCCGAAAAGTCAATAAAGTAAATGAGACTAGTATGGTGGGATGGAGGTAGTATATAGATTTTTGCGAATTTTACTCAATTGAATGAAACAATATACTTCACTCTATTATCTTCTTCTTCTTGTCGATTATTTTTCGGTTTATTTCTCCTGTATTTGATGATACAAATCCAGTTTCTACAGAATCCCCCCTTCAAAAGGTGCACGTAGAAATGTTCATTATTGGGAGATTACGGAATGTACTTAAAAAGTTGTTCAATGTTCATGACTTCATTGCATATATCTAAAGCATGCATGGATCAAAACCGGCAATTAGTCAAACATTACTAACATGCAAGGATACAAAATCACTCGGAGATGAATCCGTTTCATCCATATGCATCTCAATGCGAGTTGACGACGGCGATAGGTATTTAGGGATCTGCAGACGTTCGACGTCGCCTTCCAACATTCCCAGCACCTGACCCATTGACGGACGATCGTCTGGACTCATTTGTATGCACCACAATGCAACTATCGTCATCTTTCGAGCTACTTTCCTGACACCATCATTATCTTCTTTTTCGTTAGCCTTATCGATGTCAATATCCTTACCCTGCTCAAAGCAGTCGTATATCCAGTTTGGAAAATATTGGGTGGAACCATCATGGTTTCTTTTCACACTACAAGAAAAACGCTCATAGATAACGGCGAAATGCCGTTATCTATGAACAAAAATAAGTGTGAAGTATAGTGGTGTTATCTATGCTCTGCGCTCATAAATAACGCTTGTAAACCGTTATCTATAGTGATCATAGTTAACGATATAAAGTTGCATACATAACGATAAAAAAACTGTTATGTTTAGTTATTTTACATTACACTTTTAAACCGTTATCTATTTTTAAGTTCACGTAGTCTATTGTTGATATATATTACGTTTCTCTAAAACATTTATAACGGTTTCATATCGTTATCTTTTTTGTAATATATAGATAACAGTTTTTAGCGTTATAAATGATTGTGTTATATTTTTGTTCATCATTTGTAGAAATCACATAGATAACGGTTGTATTGTGTTATGTATTCCTGCTCACATTTCAGTATTTTGAGTTTCTGAAAATGAAATGTAAAATGATAAATGGAATTCAAACACAAAATGATAACTACCATTACCCATTCAAAAACTGTCTACAATCCAACGTTCCACGATAGTTACTAGTATCAAATCATAGTCAATCCTTGCTCTAAATAAGCATCCTTTACTCCAACCTGGAATAAGTTTCCAACTATATAATACGTGAATTTCTTAAAATGTAACTCAGAATAGTACTTGGATATGGTTCTGTTCTAAGAGTAGGATAGGGATTGACTCAACCTCTCGATGATTAATGGTTTTCGCCAATGACCTATATTACACTTGCCAAACACACAACAGTTTTGGTAGGCTGAGTCTAACAAGTCTCTTCATACTCAAGTCAGATAAAGAGAGCCCAGTAAAAGGAAAAATGTATATAGAGAGAGCAGTAAAGCATATACACACCTAGACCGTAGGTGACAATGGGATCAATGTTGAGAGGTTACCTAAACTCTCCAAGCAAACTGCTCAGGTTTCTGTTTTATATGACAATTTGAGCACCCTCGAAGGTATCACATGACTTCTAACATATATGCCTATAGGTAACATCATAAATCGGCAGCAGTCAGTAGGCCAGCCTTCCCAAAATTAACCTCACAAAATTACTAAACAGGGTCCAATAACATGAAATCAATATTATATATAACATGCTTCAGATTTTGGTAGTTTTTTGTCCACATATGAAGTGTTCTCTACGCTATTGCAGGATACGGTGATGCTGGGAGCTGACTTCTATGAAACTGATTCAGAAATTACCTATGCCTTAACAAAGGGGAAAGTACCCGTAGGAATTGGAGAGAATACAAGAATCAAGTACGGAAAAATCGACTTCTGCTTATGAGTAAAACTTCGTAAACATACTTATGCATTATCTCCATACTCATGTTGCTCAATTTGCATATGCAGAGAATGCATCATTGACAAGAATGCTAGAATCGGTAAAAACGTAATCATTGAAAATTCAGAGGTAAGGTAGAAGCAGAAACGCAGACGAGAACAAAAAAGGGGAATTACCTTCGTCGAGCAGAAACGCAGACGAGAACAGAAAAGGGGGAATTGCCTTCTAACCCATCCCAGCAATAACTCTAAGGCGAAAATGAAGAGAGTCGAGAGTTAGAGGCCGGATTTCTCGCCGGATTCGATGAAGGGAGTCGAGAGTTTCGTCGGTATCACCGAGAGGGAGGGTTGCTGGTTCGAGAAGAAGGAGGGTTTGAGAGGGAAGGTTTAGCGCGTACATTTAATTTAATTTTTTTAATTTTTAAGACATTTAATTTTTTTATTTTTTTATTCTTTTAATAACGAAATATTATAACACTACTTCTAAGCGTTATTAAAAATATAAATAACACTACATTTAGATAACGGTCAGTAAAAAAACGTTAACTATCAGAGTATTATACATTACAATGTAGTATAAACTGTAATCTTTGTTAAAAGCGATTCTCTCATACATTACACTTTTTCTTTAAAACCGTTATCTATGAAAAAAATGCGCTCATACATAACGCTTTTCAAAAAATACCGTTATCTATGCCGTGTTATCTATAACTAAATTTCTTGTAGTGGTTCAAAATTAGAATTTTTGTGGCACATTTAAATATATGTTGTTAACTCTTCAAACAAAATTAAAAAGGAAAAAAGAAAAAAGAAAAAAGAAAATCCAGATATCCATCTTTTTCTTAGATTGCATTCTCTTCAATGTTCTAAAAGTTGTTAGGCGCTAGTCGGACAGTGGAATGCTGACTAGCGCCTAGTCACCTAGGTGGATCTATATTTTATATTCATTGCAATTATTTTCCCACAAATTTAAACATTAAAGCAACAAAATTATAATATAATACACATTGATTATATTTTTATTTGTGAATCCATGATAAGATTACTTAGTATGATCAATAATTAAGTGGTCAAATTTCATAATCTTTGTAGCATTTATAGTTTTAAGTATAAAATTCATGAATTTTAACATAAAATGATTAAATATATCAATTAAAAATTACCAATTAAATCCGTCTAGCTCGCCTAGAGGCCGCTCATAACCCACCTAGCCCGCCAAGTCCGTCTGGCTAACAAAACGCCTAGAACGCACTACAACTAAATTCGGCTTATAGGACTTTCATGAGGGTCCTATTATGTACTCTAATAGGACATTCTTATGCATATGACACATACTTAGTGCGTCCTATTATCGCGAGTCACAATATGTGTAATAGGACTCTTCCGAGTGTCCTAGTTTAATAGGTTATTTTAGTACTCCCAAAAGTGTCCTATTAGATAAAGCATTTGTATTTACATATTTATAATAAATAGGATGCTCAAGAGTGTCCTATTAGACATTGATTGATATTCACAAATCCACAATATTATTTCACCTATTTTCTTATACTAGCAAAGTTTACGTGCATTCGCACGTAAATACTACGATTAAACTATTAATTAACCCATCTCTTCATTTTGTTGCAATATCCTTGTTCAAAATTTCTTTTGCTATCAATCCTTTCAAAATTTTCATAAATTCATATGTTTATTAATAAATTTAGAAGATCAATAAGAAAAATTAAAATATTTATTTTATATAAATATGTGATATTGTTCCAATTGTTTAAATGAATAAGTGCTAATATTAATTGTTAAATTAAAAAATATGTCAAAACTTTAAAATTTTATTTGTATCGTTTTCGTTTAAGCATGGTTTATTTCTCTTTTAAAGAAATAATATTACTTGTATTATATGAATGTTAAATAGGGAGAAAATATTATCTCATCAATATGGTGTTGTAAATATTTTGTTCAATTTAAGGAGTAAAATTCTTCATCATTGATAATTATCATGTAGCACCAAAGTCCCCTCTCTCCTCTCCTCTTTCTTTTCTTTTAATTTTTTTCTTCCTTTTACCTTTATTATTTTATATGTAGAAAATTAATTAAGTGTCACTATGTATGAAAATGCCTTAAAAGCTAATAATTAAATGTAATAATAGCTTAATGTATTAACTGACTACCTATAGAGACATTTATTTGAAATTGTCATGAAATTAATGTAGTGATAGGCCATATTTCTTGTACTGTAAAATGTGAGAAAAATGCGAGAAAAAATGTGAGATTCAAAGGGTGATTACTCATTCTGCTTTAGACATTATTTAAACACATCACCACCAGATATTTTAACACAACATCACCATGCACATATACTCATCCAATGTTACTAATATTATGGGATGGAGAGAGTAATAGGCTAGGGTATATATTTAAATAATTTTATTTATTAATATCACTGCCATGTCATACATGGACATATTCAACATACATACAATGGGCAGGGGCATTACTCATTCAGTTTTCCCTCTATTCTAGATCAATTGTCATATTTTCCTAATTGAGCAGTCTCACGTCAATTATCGCGTTTCTTAAAATTAAAAAAAAAATTATTCTTAATTTTTTACTTTTAAAACTGTATCTACAATGTTGTACCAAAAGAAATTAAAACAATTAATTTGGAACAACAAAAATACATTATACTGTATTATGTAGCATCTAATTATCTAAACAACTTTCTATAGAAAATGTTCACGGAAGCACAAACTAATACTAATATATGTATATATTGCAAATCCCGACTAAAAACCTAAGAAGAAAAATGAAAGAAAGTTAATATAAGAGTAATATATACAATACATTATAGTATGGAGTAATATTTTTAGAACAATAAATCAATATATATATAATACCGTTACAGATCTTCGTCCTACGTGGCATCGCGTGTGATTTTTATGAATATTTTCTAATATTCTCATTGATTTGGCTTATTAAAGATTAAAATCATTATAATTAGGATTTTCGTCCCACATCGAATTTTTAAAAGAACTTAGCAACAAAATTCCATCACGTATCTCCATCAAAATCCATATTTTATTTGAGAAACTATTCGTCCTACGTGGCATTTTTATGAATATTTTTCCAATATTCTCATTGATTTGGCTTATTAAAGATTAAAATCATTATAATTAGGATTTTCGTTCCACATCGAATTTTAAAAAGAGCTTAGCAACAAAATTCCTATATAAATAGATCATATATCTCCATCAAAATTCATGTTTTATTTGAGAAACTATTCGTCCCACGTGGCATCACGTATGATTTTTATGAATATTCTTCAATATTCTCATTGATTTAACTTATTAAAGATTAAAATTTAATTAAATATATCACATAATTGATATATATTACGATTATTCTATATGCCCTCAAATAAATAAAAATATATATATTTTATCTTCAATTTTTATCCCTACAAACAAAAAATCAATATTCATCGATAATTTACTTCATTTATATTATAATAAGGATTTCCGTCCCACAACGAATTTTCACAAGAACTTAGTGATAAAGTACATATATAAAAAGATTATATGTGTTAATCAAAATCATACTTGATTTGAGGAACTACATTATATTAATGTAGAAATCTCAAAAATGAAAAATTCTAAAAAGTCTCGAACGGGCTAACGAAAAAATTAACAGGTAGATTTGCACTAATTATGTTAACGTAAATTAACAGGTAGATTTGCACTAATTATGTTAACGTTATGCTGAACAACGGGCTAACAGGATATTATAATATTACGCTTTAGCGTATTTTTTTATTGTTACAAGTAACGGGCGGATTGCAATAATTAAATATAAATGCTAACGTTATATCGAACGGGCTAACGAAATTAACGGGCAGATTTGCACTATTCATGCTAACATTATGTCGAATAACGGGCTAACATTAGATTAAAAATTTTATGCACGATTGCAAAATAAATTAAATCCCGTCGAAAATTGATATTTACTATGGACATTCCTATTAAGTGATTCAAATCGAATTTTGACGTGACTTAAATCGTATAGTTCTTTAAGAAATGTTAACCCTTTTTATTCCTTCAAAAAAGATCCATCTGAAGGGTGTTTAGATAAAATAAACAACGGGAGGCATAATATATTTTTATTTTATTATAAATTTTGTTTTAAAATAACATTTTCATGTTAGAATTTGACGGGATAAATTATAAAACATATCCATCGTAAAAATGTTAATTTCTTAACCCATTTTCATATTTACTACGAGTAACGGGCTACTTGAAATAATTTAATATAAAAAATTATTTAATTTTTATTAAAACTTTTATTTGTAATTACAAAATAATTTGAAACCCGTCGAATTTCGACGGGTACTGCACTAGTTTTCTTTAAATTTGATTATTAATTAGTAGAAGTTTTCTTATTGATGTTTCATTAATTAGAATAATTAATGACATGTTATGTAGCAAAAATGATAATAAAAAATAAAAATAAAAATAAAAGAAGGAAGACAAGAAACTAAAAAAAATTAATAAATAAATTAACACGTATAGAAATACAAATAAATTAATATACAAATTCTTTTTCTAATTAAATCCTAAAGAAATACTATTTTTTCAAAAATTACCCTTATGCCCTTAAATTTATGTTTATAATAAGGTTATAATAGGTAACTCAAATTTTGTCACACAAGGCACTTTTATAATAGGTATAGATTAATGAATTTAAATGGTTAGTTAGAAGCAACACTCTATACTTCACATAAAAACAATCCTATTAATTCATATATCAAATAAATCTGTAATCATAACATATTGATCTCATACAGCCTCCAACAAATATAATTTCAACTACACACAGTCTTCAATATGATATACTACCTAGAAGCCTACACCTACAAAAGAAAAAAAGATTGCTGACAAAACTCTCCAATAACTCCGAATCATCAACACTAATCACCTGCAAACGAAAAAAAGATTGTTTTGTTATAAACAAGAAATAGTTAATGATATCAAAAGATGCAACATATTTCTAGAAATATGACTATTCAACACTAGCCATGAGAAAAAGAAACTGTAACCATTCTTAGCAAAGTAAGAAAGCAACTTGAGCAAATAAAGGAAAATAATAAGCAGAGCAACAATTTCACATTAGTTTGTTGTGGTTTCACAAATATATACTATTTTTTCCCCTTAAAATCCATCATCGTCACTATCCAAAAAGTAATCACCCTATCATAATCATCATTACCTCCCTTATCCATCCTTGATCCAAGCTAATCACTCTTGATCAAACTGTAAACAAGAGCGTCAAATCATTCAAATAATTAACAAGTGATAAGGGTCTTTTTAATCGGAATAGCCATATATAATAGTAAATAATGAGATAAGCAAAATAAATGATACAATACAAAAACTACTGACCTTTAGCATGGCATCAACAAAGTTGGGAGATAGATCAACAAAACGATCACTGATCATTGAAAAAATACCACCAATTCAGATTCAAATGATTAGTGCAAACCAAAATCAGATAAAAAATCCTCTATGACATCTGAACATAATCACAGGCGAAATGTGAACTGAGAAAATAGACATCAACAACAAGCATATGACCTACCTGCAATCCTTGAAAAATCCCCAGGAGTACAACAGTAGAGTTCCAGACTGCGTTCCACATATAACTTTTCTCCCATTCTAGACCAAAAGATGAATGTTAAAAAAATAGAGTTACGGAAAAGAATATACTAGGTCAACCTGAAGATATAATATGAATGATGTAAGGAAGGTAGTAACAACTTTCACTTCTTAATCAAAGCCAACCTTCATAATCACGACGGAAAGCAGTTCATCCTCTCTGATCGAGTTTGAACCTGATGTACATCAATAACACATAATCATTCATTGACTGAAGTTAGCAATAGCAGAAGCAAAGGCTAAAAGAAGGCAAACCAACATACCTTGTTGCTTCTTAACTGGCAAACATATAAAGTGCCATCCCCACTGTGTATGAAATTTAATAAAAATTAATCCGTATTTGAGGGAAGATGAAGTCATGGACCAACCCAGGTAAATGTAACTTTAATCACAATCCTATGCACTAGTGTTACACCCCATAAATTCTTATTGTCACGACCCGCCCCGCTTACACTAGCTGAGCGAAGTCGCGACCCAAGAGAAGGAAATAAACGAAATAAAATTTAACGAACGACATGAGGTGGAATGGTGTGAAAACTCAACATTAGATTAAAGTCGAACTTCCCATCATTCGTCGAGAATGAATGGGGAAAACTGTTATTCTACAATGTGAAGTACAACATGAAATACGCGGAAGCACTGTTCAAGAAGAGTCATTTTCTATGGTGGAGCTATTACGTTACAACGATACACAAACTAGATTCTAGACTAACTACATAAGATTACAGCGGAAGAACGTGAGATGCATGTATGGAGACATGCACCACCAAGAGGCTTCAACACTTTCTATGTTCGACAAAAGCTCCTTCCGGCAACTTCACTTCATCCTGCTTAACCTGCACATGGGAAATATGTACAGGGCTGAGTACTTTGAAGTACTCAGTGGGCACGTGCCAAAACATTTTAATTGCCAGCCATTCAAGTGAATCATAGGGGTTTTAGGAAAAGAACCTATGTTCACAAAAACATTTTAAAACAAAAAGAGTGCATGCGCAGGCTATTTTCTGGTGTAATCCATCATATCTGAGCTGGGGTGTATCCGGAGAGGTTGGCCACCCTCCCGGATACCTTACCGTGCCACTTGCGTAGCTAACGGTAATCTGAGTGCACTAACTCACCGAGGTCTTGACCTCGATGAGCCCGAATCGTTCTGATAACTGAGGCCTAGGCCTTTAAACTGAGGCATAAGCCTCCTCAGATAGATCTCATACAAAACAAAAACATTTTATGGTCTGACAATTCTTTTAAAAGAAAAGAATTTAAACATAAGAAAACATTTTAGTTTTTCTGAAAGCCCACCTCGATAGCTTTCCTTTCCTGGTCATACTTTATATAACTCTGAGCGCCGCCTTAGTCTCGGCCTTTTCCTTCGCCTGATCTCGTTCAAAGAACGTAAAATGAGAAACTTGAAATGAAATCGATAATCTTATCGATCTATGCGAAGGCTGTCTTTTATCGAGGTTATGTTCTCTTTACTGATAGATTTCTTTTACTGATGGATCTCTTTTACTGATAGATCTCTGTTACTGATAACGTTATCAAGGTTATTCTTTTAATCGAGAGTTCCTCGATCGATCACTTCGATCGATTCTTGTGTCTTACTGTCTTTTCCTTCCTCAACAGATTTCGCAGGACATTCGATTAAGTCATTAATGAGGCTTAGTGATTTTATTACACGATATAAGTGGTCTACACTTATAAGATCTATATTACTGGATTTGATTTATTATTAGATCTGAGGCTTATAATTTACTTGAGGCCCAATAGGATTATTAAGGGTTTAAGCCCAATTATTTAATCTCGGAAAATTACTAACTCGAGCTCGGGAAATTATTACGTGCGGCCCTCGTCTTCTGATTTAAATATCGGCCCAATGAAATATCCTGACCCAACTGTTGAATAAATTCAGCCCATCTGTTCTTTAACTTCGGCCCAATAATTCTCGGCCCAGATTACTGCTTCGGCCCAACTGGTCTTGAGCTTCGGCTCAACTGAATATTAAATCCCGGCTCGTCTAATCCCGTCGAGTCCGACCCAATTTAATTTCTACGGCCCATCAAAGTAATTAATTCAACCCAATGATTCTCCCGGCCCGAGTCCATATCGGCTCGAAAGCCCGGCCTGGTCCTACACTTGGCAGAACACCTCTCTCTCTCTCTACGCGACTTCTCCCTCTCTCTTTCTCTCTCGTGGAGCTTTCTCTCTCAGCAGTCATCGCCGCCGCCGTTGCTGTTCTTCCACCATCGAGCGTCGGCCGGCGGCCTCCTCCTCCGCCGTCGGTCTTCGTCTCTCCCTCTCAATTCTCGATTAATGCAAGGGGAGCCCTAATTCGAGAAATTCAACAATTTGGGGAACTCGGGTGGCCGTCAGATTCCGGCATCTCCGGCGCCGGCTGTGGTGGCTCCGTCGATGCGGTGCGATGGCCGTGACTCTCTTCTCTATGTCGCTGCTTCTTCCGATCAGAACGCCTCCGTCTCTGCCACGCTTGAGCCGCCGTGCCCCTGCTGCCGTCGCACCAGTTGCCGTCTGTTGCCATCTCTCCGATGGTCAGCAGTGCCTCGCCGTTGGAGGCTGTGGTAACCTCCGGTGATGCTTGGGAGGGTTTGGGTGCTCCGGTTTCAACTCAATTTCACCCTCGGCCTTCCTCCTCTTTTCGGGCAGGTTCAATCCTTACCGAAATCTCTCGTTTCTCTTTCAATTCGATTATGGGCTATAGTAGTTGATTTAGAGGCTTATGGGGTTTGATTGGAAGGCATTCAAAGGCTGATTTTACTTGAATGTTTTATGCCTTAATTGGAAGCAAGCTTCTAGATTTTGTATGCTTGAAATTGGTGTCTTTGTTGACTTGAAGTGTTGGATTGAGGATTATTATACATGCAATGTCTTAGGCCTTCTAGAGGGGGTTCTTATGTGATTTAAACATGCTTCTATTTTTGATTCTTAGCCTCCAACATAACATGCATTGTCTCTAGGTGATTGCTATGCTTCTCATGTGTCAATTTTGAGGTTTTAACTATGTTTCATGCTTGAAAGGGGTGATAGAGTACTAGATTATGCTTCTAGTTGGTTTTTGGTGGTTCTAATGGGGTTGCATGTTTAAAGGCTTATAGTTCTTAGAGAGAGTGATGAGGAGTCTTACTTGCAATCCTTGAGGTTGAAAAACTGGGTTCTTGAGCTAAAACGGTGGCTGTCCCCTTTCTCTTGTTGCTTCCTCCCTCTTGTTCCTTCTCTATATTGATGCAATTGAAGCCTACACTTGCATGTTTGATTTCTAAGTGTTAGGGGTCTTGATACTCATGCTAGGGGAAGAGTGGGGGTTCTTTCTCACCTTTAGAAGACTGGAATCGATTTTCTAGCTTCCGAGTGGGGGCTGTCCTCTTCTAGTCTTGCTTCGAAAACCTTCTTCTCCCCTCGTTCTTCACTCTAGAGATAAGGAGGTGATCCTTAGTTAATGTATATGCATGTTGGGTTCTTGAAGGGCAAGTGAGAGGGGTTACCGTAGGAGATTCGGTGCTTGGAAGGGGCTGTCGGAGGCTGTTTTCCGGCTACCTCCTTGGCTGGAAATCGGCCTCCTCTCCTTGCTTAGATTTGTTCTTCATTTGCTATCTATCTTGCTCCCTTGTTGTGATTACTTGATTGAATGCTTATGGGCTGATTTTTGTGAGTTCTTTGGTTAGGTAATGGAGGCTATTGTGAGAATTGGGGCTGCTCTTCCTCTCGCACAAGGAAGGGGGAAATGGGGAGTAGGGCTCTTCTCTATTTGCTTTCTCTCTCTAAGTTGTTGGATGATGGGTGATTGTGCTTCTCACTTGTGTAGGTGGTATGGCTTCAAATGAAGAGAGGAGTTTGCATGGGTGACACGTGTGGGAGAGCTTGGGAGATCTCTACAACTCCTAAATTAATCTCCTTCTTATTGTAATTATAAAAGTGGTAATAGTTCCCTAATTGTGCTTAGGGGAAATTACTAGAGTTGAAACCAGATTGTGTTTTTCTGTGTTCTGCCGCTTCATCACTTCTTTTCTTTTCTTTTCTTTTATTTTTATTATGCATTTATCCACATGTAAATACTATGGGCTTGATAATTGGGTCCTGGGCTTTTATATTGTTTGTGAATATTAAACCTGAAGTGGGCTCCCTCTCTTGGGCCAATTAAATAAAATCGAACTAATAATCATGAAGTGGGCCTCGATAATTAACTGGACTTTGAACAATTAACTGGGCCTCGTAACTGTTAAGTGGGCCTTGTACTTATCAAATGGGCCTCGGCCCAAAAATTAAATACTGAATTTTTCTTTTACCGATTCGTTTAATCGTCCTTTCTTATTTAGTTCGGTTCTCGTCTCGAGAAGTTCTAATGTTACTAACGTGTCACTACTATTAGTAGTTCTTTAATATTTTACTCCTAATAATAATAATACTCCCAACATTACTTTTATTTCTTAAAATAATGCCGAAGTTTTTATTACTCACTAAGAAAAACTGCGGCTGTTACATCCTACACCCCTTACGAAAAATTTCGTCCCGACTTAATTACCTTCTATAAACAAATCGGGTATTTCTCTTTCACTTTGTCTTCCAACCCCCCACGGGTTTCCTCCTGTCTGTGGTGCTTCCCACTGCACCTTCGCTAGAGGGAATTGCTTATCCCTAAGCTGTTTGAATTTTCCGTTCTACTATGGCTTCAGGTTTCGTCTCGTAGCTCAAATCGGGTTCTATAACTGTTTCCTCTTGTCGTAGTATGTGTTTGGGATCGAACACATACTTCCTTAATTGGGATACATGGAATACGTTGTGATCGCTTCCTAGGTTTGGAGGTGACGCTGACCTGTACACCACAGGTCCTACCTTTCCTAGAACTTTGTAAGGTCTGATGGAACGAGGTTTCAATTAGCCTTTGATTCCGAATCTGGTCATTCCCTTGGTGGGAAATTTTCAAGGAGACCTTATCTTCTGCTTCGAGGTGTAACTCGAATCTACATCGTCATCGTAAGACTTCTGTCTACTATAAGCCTCTTTTACTACGTCTCCAATTTAGTGCATTATCTCAACCGTTTCTTTGGTCGTATACCGACCTTAATCCTTTTATTCTCCCACCTCATCTCAGTAGAGTTGTGGTCTACACTTTATTCTTTGTGTGGTGCATTGCACGATACTGGGTCTATGGTGTATGGTGGGTCTAAAGTAATTGAATTAGGGGTCACATCGTTTTCCAGTTTCCGTCCCCATCATGTATCATCTCCTTAAATAGGTTTTTGAAGTTTGACGAAACTAATATGTTAACCTTCATGATGTTGGTCTTATCTTCTCTAGGCACTCGTGGGGTCCATATAGACCGTTGTTGGTTTTCCTTTCACACTAAATATGACTACTGTATAAAATGTGAAACTTCTGGGGAGACTTGTCTCCTAGTTCGAATTGTGTTTTGACTTGTCGGTGTTAGCAAGTGACTCATGTTCATCTTACGATTCTTCTATTCTGTTCCCAATCGATTCTATGTGCTAGCCTTTCAAGTAACTACATTTATTTGGTCCGTCCGTACTAGCCCCATTACCTTTAGATCATATGCTCGTCATGATCCTCATCGTTTATGGGGTTAAATATCTTCGTAATACACTGATCTAATCTGTATCGGTACTAAGCATGCTATGATTTCACATGTTGCTATTCGCATTAGAGTACTAGCGCTTTGGTGGACCGTACGAACCCATCCTATTGTTAGGTGATAACATTAGTCTGCGAGCGTCTAGACTTTCTTTGTCGGCTTTTTAAGCATTTCCCATATTTAGTATACCTTAGTCATATACTTAAGTCCAGTTACCCTTCTATCCACTCCATTCACGAGTGTAATCCATGTGTCACCAATAATACTGGGGTCGGGATATTGATCGTTTCAAATTTGTACTTCGCCCGAGTCTATTTTCTCTTTGGTCTTTATGCTAGCGTAGCTATGACCTGCTCTACGTACTATAGTTGACTCATAAGTCGCGGTATTAACAACCGTCATCTTAGATATTTTGCTTTAACTCGTTGGTTAAGTCAATCGTTTCTGGATCACTTGTAGTACTGTGTTCCTTTATTCACCCTTGTCTGTGTAAGGTAGAAATATGGTTTCTATATTAGTCGTTTTCGCTCTCGAGAGTTCGTGGTATGCATTCTTAAGCCTATGTAGTTCTTCCTACTGATTGTTGGTTCTGAGTGTCGCCCTACTAACGTAAGATCAAGTGTTTTCATTTCCCTTTGTAGTCGTTTATGAATCTGGTATATTTAGATGCAATGCCTCATAAGTCCGTCTGATGTCATACTTACTGATCAATTAGTCTGGGCAACGAAGGTGATAGCGGCTCATTCGTTATCCATCTACATATAACTATAACACTCTTAAGGCATTATGTGCGGGTGTCTGTTTCTAGGGGAGATCTCATGGATTCTATTGTTTACCCTCCGTACTGCTTAGATGACTACTTGAGTCGATTTTACAAATCATATAGATTCTCTACTCATTAACGTGAATACACTACATGTCTTGTGTCTCGCTTGCAACAGGACATTTTGGGTTGAAACATAACCCTATACTCAAGCTTCATGATATACGTGACTCGTAGTTTTATCTTTTAGTTGTCTATTGTATGCACTAGTGCACTTTGATGTTACTGTGGACCAAAAGTTCTCATTTCTATTACCATCCTTCTCGAGGCTACTTACATGTTTGTTAGAGATTTTAGAAGTTCTAGTTAGGTAGTCTCGCTGTCTCAATTAGCAAGCTTTGATGACGGGCATTAATTACTTCTTTGAAATGAAATCAAAGGTTTTAGTCGCATAGTTTTCTACTGAATAGAACATTTCCTCGTTCACTCAATTAACATTCCTTCTATATGTTCCAATGATCTCGCGTGCTTGTACTTCACATACTGATAATTCTGTTCCTGGAACACTTAAGATATGGATTCTTATTATCTCAAGGAATTTACAAAGATAATGCTATGGTTTTAATTATCTACTCATACCTTCAATATATATTGGGTGATTTGGCACGTCGAGTGCTCACACTACTTCTTAGTTAATAGTTCGATCTAGATGGCTTTCGTTCGACTCTTAAAACGTGTGGATTTTAGGATAAATTTCTCTTCCATTAACATCTTCTCTTACGATGCGATTAAATTACTCCAAGACAAAAATGGGTTCATCTCAATCCAATATTCCTTACGACTTGTTGGTTAGTTAAGGTCGTATCCCAACTATTTTCTATATGTGTTAACTGACTTCTTAGACAACCCTGGATTCTTCTTAAAAGAAATTTGTCCCTCATATATGCTATTAGGTCACCTCTTCATAGGCTAGTATGCTCTTACACTAGTCCCTCGTCCAATTTGATTCCATCGCACAATATTTACTATCGGCGTACCTTTTATTCACTTATATCATTAACTCGTTTTTCCTCCATTGTCCCATAACCAGGTCTAGATCCTTTAGGCTTACGCCTCATTCAGGGTTTATCCTTACTCGTGTTTCCTTCGCTCAATTGTCTATCTTGTACACTTCTCGTGAAGGGAACTACATCAACTTTGCAATGACAACAATTCTTAGATTACTCACCCGAAGGTATTAATTATGATTGTATATGAATATCCCTCGTACTACTTCGGTGTTTCAAGGTATCATGTCTATGTGGTTATATAGTTAAAATTTCACCATTCTTGGTTTACCTGTGGTCTAGTCTCGGTGGTTAAGATCGTAATGCACTATTCCTTCGATTCTGTCAAAGTTATGAAGCACACCATTGCCCTACTCTACACTTCTTTTGAGAACTTGTCCATCTCAGGATCTACATCAACTTTTATTTATGGCTTCTCATGGCTCCTCATTTCATTTCGTTTAGTATGGGAAAGTTCTTCTAGCGTTTCCTTCCATGACATCGGCTAACATCCCGTGTTTTGTAGTCTACTACAATTCATTACTATGTCTGGCCATCTAATGTCATACTATAATTATTCCTCCCTGGGTGAAATATCTAGGTCTCACTATCTCCACATAACTTAGTTCTAGTAAGAATTAAACTCTAGTTTCCATGTTAACATTCTAATAGGTTCCTCACCCACGAGCTAGGAGAAGTCCCAAATAACGTCAGGTCATCGACCTCAATCATGGGGTACTGTCTTTCCTTTAGTTGCTAATTTAATCTGTATCTTAGGGATGATAACACATCATATATTTGATATGTGTAGCACTCGTCTTCGGGTCGTTTATGTTCTGATATTCGTACTATTTCCAATCTATCGGGAGATTTTAAAATTTCACATCCACGAGGATCTCGTCCGTTCGATGGGTTTACTACCCTTGGTCTGAAATCAGACTCTAATATTGCTAGCTCTTAGTGTTGGACTTATGGATCATTGGTATACTCTTCTTGGTGAACTCCTTTGAGTATTCAACTTATGAGTTTTGCATTTTGTCACTGTATTTCCCTTTTCTAGGCCTTGTTGGGGAATCTGGCTAGCTTTACGTCACTTACTGTTGCGTTCGTCGCGATACTGGTTTCTATCCCCTGAATTCTATCTTCGCCCAGCGTATCCCTTAATTTCACTATTAAGCTTCCCTCCTCTGAATTTCAGTTTACAAAATCTTCCTTGGGATGTGGTGGAATTTCTATTTTACCGTCACTTGTAAAACTAGTTAGCACCGCATTGTCAACTCGAGTCTCGTGCGATACCTTAAGTCAAACTCTATAACTTGCAATTGAACTAATCCCCACAGTCTCATCGCTCTAGGATGGATAACATGATCAAGATGAGATAAGAATATTGTAGACTGACTCTGGAAAACGATCGCACAAGGATCCAAGTTGGAATGTCAATTATCCGAAATAGTTCATGAAGGAATCATCAGACAAGTTTAGAAAAATAACCAGAGGGCAGAAATGAATTGACAGGGGTCGGGGGGGGTGGGGGACCCCTCTTTGTCGATACCCATCTGATTTTCTTGTCTGCTGGTGACGCTACCGAGAAAGGGATTATGTGAGGTGGCCAGTCCCACATAAGCATCTTTCCGGTCACATGAAGGAAGATTGATTCTCATACGCTGGTGACTCTTGATCTAAAAGAATACAGAAGATCGAACAAGGCTTAGTAAACATTTCTTTGGATCTGGAATTCCTCGGCTCTATGTGTATTACAAAGGTCTTTCTGGTTTCGAGAGGTTCAAGAGAGGGTTTCGTAGATACAATGTATTAAATCGTAGGGTCTTCTTTAGTCTACGTACCTTCGTGAACACTCTAGTACTTTGCACTGGCGTAAAGGACCTTGGCATATGAAATTGCGACTTACTCGTTAGCGTTAGTAACGTAGAGTTGTTTCTAAGGACAATCATATTGCTTGTCTTCTGATAGCCTAACGGAAATAGTTGCTAGATCACGATCCGAATAGATACGACTTTCTCTTCGACAGTCTCTTAGTCCTCGGCGTGAGGTTTCTCTACTCGTCCTCAAGTCGTACTTGGAACGTAATTAGGCTAATGGTTCGCTGTTTTTGTCATTTAATACCAAGCCTTGATCTCCTTTATCATATAGTCTAGTCCCATCACCCATGAAAATTAAGCATATCATATCGTTATAGCTTCTAACTTATCTTGGATGTAAATATCCAATCTTACGAGTTCATCCTTAGGCGCGGCTACTGGTCTTACTTTTCTACACTCTTCGAGTATGATTTTCCTACCCAGGAAAGTAAAGGCTAACACGTTCTATCATAATTATTCTCATGAGTACAACATCGGGGAAACTGGGATTATAACGTTTATATATATCCGAGAGCTCTAAGTTGGACAAGACCTTAACCTTTCTATGATTTCTTTCTTCAATTTCTAGTAATGTTCTCTTTCTTTAATCATGGATGCAGAAACATCCAGGAAACTCTAGTGGACTTATCTTTATTATGCCACCACATGAAACTTTTATCTCTGTTAAGGTTCTGGTGTCATCTCTTACTATCTTTAGGAAGCGTAATTGAATACGTTTCGTTTCTTTCCGCACAGAGGCGGAAAAGTTAGAGGCTCATGTCATTAATTTAAATGACACTCGTTCAGATCTTCTTGCACTTCTTGGCTTGATTTTCCTTAATCTGACGTATCCCTTTTTCATGGAATAGCTTTCCAGGGAGTATTCACTGCTTCCTTGAGTTGGCATTTCGTGTAAAGCTTCACTCGCTTCCTCGTCTCATCATCCTTCTCGCGCCATAACTGAGGTTAGAAGAATTTCTTCGTTCAAGCACTATCCTAGTATGTGATAAAGGGAAAACACTTAATTCAAGCGAGCTATGTCCTCTAGAAAGGCCTTGGCTTTTATACTGTATGTGAGCTCTATGTTATCTTGACTATGTTCTCATACTGGCATGTGAGAGTTACCTCTTCTCTGTCCTGGTCGAGCATGATGTCGTGAAGTGCCGAGCTTTTGTCGAAGGACTTTACAAGTCTAGCGAATCAAGTCTAGACTTTACTGGAAGAAGAAGACTCTTGGATTTCAGAGCGAACCAAATGCTCTGATACCACTCTGTCACGACCCGCCCCGCTTACACTAGCTGAGCGAAGTCACGACCCAAGAGAAGGAAATAAACGAAATAAAATTTAACGAACGACATGAGGTGGAATGGTGTGAAAACTCAACATTAGATTAAAGTCGAACTTCCCATCATTCGTCGAGAATGAATGGGGAAAACTGTTATTCTACAATGTGAAGTACAACATGAAATACGCGGAAGCACTGTTCAAGAAGAGTCATTTTCTATGGTGGAGCTATTACGTTACAACGATACACAAACTAGATTCTAGACTAACTACATAAGATTACAGCGGAAGAACGTGAGATGCATGTATGGAGACATGCACCACCAAGAGGCTTCAACACTTTCTATGTTCGACAAAAGCTCCTTCCGGCAACTTCACTTCATCCTGCTTAACCTGCACATGGGAAATATGTACAGGGCTGAGTACTTTGAAGTACTCAGTGGCCACGTGCCAAAACATTTTAATTGCCAGCCATTCAAGTGAATCATAGGGGTTTTAGGAAAAGAACCTATGTTCACAAAAACATTTTAAAACAAAAAGAGTGCCTGCGCAGGCTATTTTCTGGTGTAATCCATCATATCTGAGCTGGGGTGTATCCGGAGAGGTTGGCCACCCTCCCGGATACCTTACCGTGCCACTTGTGTAGCTAACGGTAATCTGAGTGCACTAACTCACTTAGGTCTTGACCTCGATGAGCCCGAATCGTTCTGATAACTGAGGCCTAGGCCTTTAAACTGAGGCATAAGCCTCCTCAGATAGATCTCATACAAAACAAAAACATTTTATGGTCTGGCAATTCTTTTAAAAGAAAAGAATTTAAACATAAGAAAACATTTTAGTTTTTCTGAAAGCCCACCTCGATAGCTTTCCTTTCCTGGTCATACTTTATATAACTCTGAGCGCCGCCTTAGTCTCGGCCTTTTCCTTCGCCTGATCTCGTTCAAAGAACGTAAAATGAGAAACTTGAAATGAAATCGATAATCTTATCGATCTATGCGAAGGCTGTCTTTTATCGAGGTTATGTTCTCTTTACTGATAGATTTCTTTTACTGATGGATCTCTTTTACTGATAGATCTCTGTTACTGATAACGTTATCAAGGTTATTCTTTTAATCGAGAGTTCCTCGATCGATCACTTCGATCGATTCTTGTGTCTTACTGTCTTTTCCTTCCTCAACAGATTTCGCAGGACATTCGATTAAGTCATTAATGAGGCTTAGTGATTTTATTACACGATATAAGTGGTCTACACTTATAAGATCTATATTACTGGATTTGATTTATTATTAGATCTGAGGCTTATAATTTACTTGAGGCCCAATAGGATTATTAAGGGTTTAAGCCCAATTATTTAATCTCGGAAAATTACTAACTCGAGCTCGGGAAATTATTACGTGCGGCCCTCGTCTTCTGATTTAAATATCGGCCCAATGAAATATCCTGACCCAACTGTTGAATAAATTCAGCCCATCTGTTCTTTAACTTCGGCCCAATAATTCTCGGCCCAGATTACTGCTTCGGCCCAACTGGTCTTGAGCTTCGGCTCAACTGAATATTAAATCCCGGCTCGTCTAATCCCGTCGAGTCCGACCCAATTTAATTTCTACGGCCCATCAAAGTAATTAATTCAACCCAACGATTCTCCCGGCCCGAGTCCATATCGGCTCGAAAGCCCGCCCTGGTCCTACACTTGGCAGAACACCTCTCTCTCTCTCTACGCGACTTCTCCCTCTCTCTTTCTCTCTCGCGGAGCTTTCTCTCTCAGCAGTCATCGCCGCCGCCGTTGCTGTTCTTCCACCATCGAGCGTCGGCCGGCGGCCTCCTCCTCCGCCGTCGGTCTTCGTCTCTCCCTCTCAATTCTCGATTAATGCAAGGGGAGCCCTAATTCGAGAAATTCAACAATTTGGGGAACTCGGGTGGCCGTCAGATTCCGGCATCTCCGGCGCCGGCTGTGGTGGCTCCGTCGATGCGGTGCGATGGCCGTGACTCTCTTCTCTATGTCGCTGCTTCTTCCGATCAGAACGCCTCCGTCTCTGCCACGCTTGAGCCGCCGTGCCCCTGCTGCCGTCCCACCAGTTGCCGTCTGTTGCCATCTCTCCGATGGTCAGCAGTGCCTTGCCGTCGGAGGCTGTGGTAACCTCCGGTGATGCTTGGGAGGGTTTGGGTGCTCCGGTTTCAACTCAATTTCACCCTCGGCCTTCCTCCTCTTTTCGGGCAGGTTCAATCCTTACCGAAATCTCTCGTTTCTCTTTCAATTCGATTATGGGCTATAATAGTTGATTTAGAGGCTTATGGGGTTTGATTGGAAGGCATTCAAAGGCTGATTTTACTTGAATGTTTTATGCCTTAATTGGAAGCAAGCTTCTAGATTTTGTATGCTTGAAATTGGTGTCTTTGTTGACTTGAAGTGTTGGATTGAGGATTATTATACATGCAATGTCTTAGGCCTTCTAGAGGGGGTTCTTATGTGATTTAAACATGCTTCTATTTTTGATTCTTAGCCTCCAACATAACATGCATTGTCTCTAGGTGATTGCTATGCTTCTCATGTGTCAATTTTGAGGTTTTAACTATGTTTCATGCTTGAAAGGGGTGATAGAGTACTAGATTATGCTTCTAGTTGGTTTTTGGTGGTTCTAATGGGGTTGCATGTTTAAAGGCTTATAGTTCTTAGAGAGAGTGATGAGGAGTCTTACTTGCAATCCTTGAGGTTGAAAAACTGGGTTCTTGAGCTAAAACGGTGGCTGTCCCCTTTCTCTTGTTGCTTCCTCCCTCTTGTTCCTTCTCTATATTGATGCAATTGAAGCCTACACTTGCATGTTTGATTTCTAAGTGTTAGGGGTCTTGATACTCATGCTAGGGGAAGAGTGGGGGTTCTTTCTCACCTTTAGAAGACTGGAATCGATTTTCTAGCTTCCGAGTGGGGGCTGTCCTCTTCTAGTCTTGCTTCGAAAACCTTCTTCTCCCCTCGTTCTTCACTCTAGAGATAAGGAGGTGATCCTTAGTTAATGTATATGCATGTTGGGTTCTTGAAGGGCAAGTGAGAGGGGTTACCGTAGGAGATTCGGTGCTTGGAAGGGGCTGTCGGAGGCTGTTTTCCGGCTACCTCCTTGGCTGGAAATCGGCCTCCTCTCCTTGCTTAGATTTGTTCTTCATTTGCTATCTATCTTGCTCCCTTGTTGTGATTACTTGATTGAATGCTTATGGGCTGATTTTTGTGAGTTCTTTGGTTAGGTAATGGAGGCTATTGTGAGAATTGGGGCTGCTCTTCCTCTCGCACAAGGAAGGGGGAAATGGGGAGTAGGGCTCTTCTCTATTTGCTTTCTCTCTCTAAGTTGTTGGATGATGGGTGATTGTGCTTCTCACTTGTGTAGGTGGTATGGCTTCAAATGAAGAGAGGAGTTTGCATGGGTGACACGTGTGGGAGAGCTTGGGAGATCTCTACAACTCCTAAATTAATCTCCTTCTTATTGTAATTATAAAAGTGGTAATAGTTCCCTAATTGTGCTTAGGGGAAATTACTAGAGTTGAAACCAGATTGTGTTTTTCTGTGTTCTGCCGCTTCATCACTTCTTTTCTTTTCTTTTCTTTTATTTTTATTATGCATTTATCCACATGTAAATACTATGGGCTTGATAATTGGGTCCTGGGCTTTTATATTGTTTGTGAATATTAAACCTGAAGTGGGCTCCCTCTCTTGGGCCAATTAAATAAAATCGAACTAATAATCATGAAGTGGGCCTCGATAATTAACTGGACTTTGAACAATTAACTGGGCCTCGTAACTGTTAAGTGGGCCTTGTACTTATCAAATGGGCCTCGGCCCAAAAATTAAATACTGAATTTTTCTTTTACCGATTCGTTTAATCGTCCTTTCTTATTTAGTTCGGTTCTCGTCTCGAGAAGTTCTAATTTTACTAACGTGTCACTACTATTAGTAGTTCTTTAATATTTTACTCCTAATAATAATAATACTCCCAACATTACTTTTATTTCTTAAAATAATGTCGAAGTTTTTATTACTCACTAAGAAAAACTGCGGCTGTTACACTTATATGTCTAGTTATTATTATTATTATTATTATTATTATTATTATTATTATTATTATTATTATTATTATTATTATTATTATTATTATTATTATTATTATTATTGGCGTAGATGTGTAGATTATTTTGGACTCGATAGATTTTTATTCTTGGCATTAAATATGTGGATATGTTTAATTAGTTATAGAATAGAAGTCTAGTACATACGAAATTCTATTTCTATTATGACTCTATGAGATAGGAAATAAGTTAGTATATATGAGTTGTAGTTATCCATAATTTATAAACCACTAGTATAAATACAAGGTTGTACGTAGTGATCTAGGAAGCAATCTTAAATTAGATTTATTTATTTATTCTTCTGTTGTTGGCGATCCTTTCATATATACGTCTTCTTTGGAGGGAGTTGATAGAACATTTTTGCAGTTGGCGTTCCTTAGATTTATACTAGTTCAAGGTTAAGGTGGGGAATTTATGCTTGTTGGTTCTTATTATCCATGTTTGTTCTTCTATGCTTTTAGTTCATATTTGATCTACATTTTTATGTCATTGCTATATGAGTTCATGTTATGCAAGTTCTCACGGTTATCAAGTCCGGATTCAGATATCCACACGGGTATAAAGTCGGATTTAGATATCCCCACGGTTATAAAGTCTTCAGTTATGACAAGTTTATGTGATATTTATGTTCTATTGGCTTGATCTACAATTATGGGTAATTGCATTGTTTCTCACTGAGTAAGGTGCGTTTGGTATGCATCTCAAGATGAAGCAAGATGAGTTATCTCAAGATGATTCATGTGAATAGTTGTCAAGATGAATCATCCATCTCTTCTTCGTTTTGTGTTTGGTACAAATTACAGAACTCTAGATTAAAATTTAAATTGACCAAATCACCCTTAGTAAATACGCCTAACGATTTCAATTTTTATCTTAGGGATTAAATAATAACCTTTATTATTATTATTATTATTATTATTATTATTATTATTATTATTATTATTATTATTATTATTATTATTATTATTATTATTATTATTATTATTATTATTATTATTATTATTATTATTGTTTCACTAAAAAGTGTTCGCAATAGAACGAAATCTATCCTAGCACTTAGTAAGTAAAAACCCAATGTCGAATCTCAAGAAAAACTTTGCAGGGCAAATAATCGTGTAGCAAAACAATCCTAAACTAGCCTAAATCTAAGAAAGCAAGTAAAAAGAATTTGGTTTGGTTTGTTTAAATCCTAGGCAAGAAAATAAATAAGCAATAAATCAAAGCAAGTAAATAAATCTAATCTAAAAAGCAAAGAAATAATCTAAACTAATTAAACTAGAGAAATTAAGCGAAAGCAATTAAACTACCTAGGCATGGAATTGAAAAGAAAGCAATAACGAAAGCAACGAAGAAAACGAATCTAGACATAATAACTAAATCTGAAAATTAAGCAAATAAATCTAACTACGAAAACTTGAAATCGAAGGAATTGAAAACTAAGAAAAACGAATCTAATCTAAGAACTTGAAAACGAACGAACGATATTAAACTAAGCAATTAAGAACTAAATCTAAGGAACTAGGGAACACTTAAATCAAATAAAAGAAAGCAATAAAGAACTTACGAGATTAAACGAAGAACGAAGAACTAAGTAAAAACTTGAATTAATTGAAGAACGAAGTAGCGATCCGGATCGAACAAAGGAAAACCAAACTAAAGTATTTGAATGCTAAACTAGAGCTAAAACTAAGGTAAAAGGTTGTAGAATTCGTGTACAAGGGGTACTATTTATAATAGGTATGAAAACCTAGTTATAGAAGGAAAGGAAAGCTGGCCGGAACGTTGGACGGTCGTCCAACGTACGTTGGACGCTCGTCCAACGTAGCACTCGCATTGTATTGCGCGCCTTTCTTGTTTCGATCGTATCTTCCTCGTCCGAACTCCAAATTGACCTCCGTTTTCGCCTACATGCTCCTATCGAACCCCTCTTCGATATAAGGCTTCTTTCTTCTCATTTCCGCCCTTTTAATCCTACAATACCAATGACTCCAAAGCAACCAAATCATAGCCATAAACAACGAAAACACAGAAAAACTAAGGGAAAACGGACATGAAAACATGACGAAAATCCTAACATCTAGACACCAATCAAAATCCCCCACACTTAGACCTTTGTGTTGGTCCCGGTTTGCTATAGGAAAAATACGTAGAGGGGGGGGGGGGGGGGGGGGGTGAATACGTATTTTGAAGTTTTTCAACTTCAATTCCTTAACTCAGAGTATAAAGTAAAGTGCTCTTTGGAAATACTAAGACCTAGCCGAGGGCTAGATCAAAAGCAATCACGAATCTCTTGACCTAAGCTTAGAGCTTGATCAAGAGTGAGACTTTACTCTTTGTGCGGAATTTGGTGAGCTATAATCTTTCCTAAGTAATTGAAAATCCAAATTAAGTTTGTTTATATGCACGTGCAATGGATAATCAAATACTGTAAAGAGATTAAGGTAAGAGAGATACGACACGAAGATTTATAGTGGTTCGGAGATAACGCTCCTACGTCCACTTTGTTGCACGACGGCAACTGTTCTTTTCACTCAAGAACTTGAAGGTTACGGGTCCTTCAAAAACCTGGTCGGGATCGGGCTTCACTTGCCTAGATCAAACGACAGACATAGTGATTGCGGGTTCACTACACAAACCTAACAAAGACTGGAAGCTTCACTCGCTTCAGTCAGACAGACAGGGAGATTACGGGCTCTCCTTACAGCCTAGCTTCGATCGAGCTTTACACAAACGATGTAAGTGTAAGCTTGGATCTCAACTCTACGATCGAGGCTTCTTCAATCGATGAAAGAAGGGCCTTGGATCTGGACAACCTAACGACAACACTCAAAACCTAACAGACGAAGTTTAGGGTTTTTGGTTGACGACACACTATGAAGAACTCTTTACAGTGAATGCAAAGATTGGCTAGAGTTCTTCTTCTAAGCTTGGATATTTGAAGTGGGCTTAGAATCTAAGTGTGAAGGCTGTGAAGACGAGTTCCGATGGACTGGAAACTCGGAGAACACTTGAAAACAAAGACTCGAAGATTGCTATGAAAGCTGGGAGTGTTTGTTTGCTGTATGCGCTCGAATGCTCAAGTAGTGTTCTACTTCTTCACGTCTTCATCCTTCACTATTTATAGGCGGAGGGTTGGCTAAGATCCGTTGCTTGGTTGGTGGCCTTGTCCCTCCTCCTCTCGACAGTACTTGCGCAGGCAGAAGCTTTTGCAGACGCTCAGTTTTGGCATTTTGCCAAAATTGGCTAACTTCCAAGTTTAACAGTAACTGGAGCGAGCCAGTACTGTTGCGGCGTCTTTGTCAGCCTGGCAGTCAACTCCTCTGCTCCTCTCCGCTTTCGACACGTGGAGATCTCGTAATTAATGCGGAGATCTCCTGTTGACTGGAATTCAAATTCGGAGCGGGAATTTGTGCTGTCGCTTTCTGGTAGGTAGTGGCTCGCTTCGCTTTGAAGTTGTAGCGGCCGCTCTGAAGTGAGTCGCTTCACGGTCATTTTCGTAGTGAGTCACTTGAGAATAATTTCCCGAGAAACTACTTAAGTAAGTGTTGACACGTGTTGACTCGCTTCGGCTTTTCTTTGTAGCGCACGCTTCGCTTCGCTTTAGTGGGTTCACTTGATTCCACTGTAGCGCTCGCTTCGCTTCGCTTTGCTTTGAACTGTAGCGTTAGCTTCGCTTCGCTTTGGCAGACTCACTTTGAATCTACTGTAGCGATCGCTTCGCTTCGCTATTCTTCGGCACGCTTCACTTCAGCTTGCTTGACTTGCTTCGCTTTGGAAAACACACTCAAGCGAGTGGCCTTCACTTGAACTTTTGAAGCCTAATCTAAGCAAAATAAAAGAGCCATCCTAACAGTGTAGGCTTAGAAAAATTCTAACCTATTAACTACATCAAAATGGGTCGCTTGGGAAAAGGACGCTTGGGGTTTTGGGATCTAATCAAAACAAATGACTTCATTTATCAAATGTCCCATGTAGTTCCCCCTTAACAATTTAGTCCTTAACAATTCCCAACAATTTCCCCCTTTTTGATGATGCCAAAACCCATACGACTTAGATAAGAATAAATCTAGTCTATCTAACCGTGAAGGGAACTCCAAACGACTGCTTCCTTTGCAGTTTCGTTTGTAATTTTCTTTTAAGTTCCTTCCCCCTTTTTTCGGTTAAATTAATGAGTTTGTAGCAGAAATATAAAGTCATTCACAAAGCGAGTAAATGACACAGAAGGGACAGAAATTGAAATTTGGATATATGAACAAGAAGTTCACACAAAAGAAAATATGTAGGGAACTTGAAACTCGGAGGTTTCCTGCAGTTCCTTCCCAGTCATCCTCCTTTCCTTCTCTTGTCACTTCCCTTCTTCTTCAATAGCAGCAGTATCCACGTAGGCTGATAGAACTCTCGATTCCATAGATTCTACTGTGTGGATACTAGGTCTTCTCCATGCACTCTCCAGCCTGAAGGCTTCAGTTACTTCCTCATCGATAATTCCTCTGTTAGGAACGTCCGTGCCTGGATGATAAGGCATGGCGAATTCCTTTAAAGCTGGTACCTTGACAACGATTGGCTTGGGCTCTGCTTGTTCAGCCATTGTGAAGATTTTGCGGCGCAATCTGTCGTCATAGGCGGCAAGGAAGTTGTTGAGTGCACTTATTCGAGAACACTCATTTTGCAGCGGCACTACCTCCCAGAAATAATAGGCTTTGATGAATAGGTCTTTGTAGTACAGCCACAGCTCGAGCAGATCTCTCGGAATGAAATCCTCAATTTCCCTTCCGTCCAGGTGTTCATCCCTCTGTTTGGCCAATTCCTCCTCTGACCTGCTTGACAGTTGAGCCATAGTCATTTTGAATTTTGCTCCCGACTCGCTGTTCCACGATGGACGCTTCGCATTGAGTCATTTGCGGATGTAATCTTGCTCCTCTTTGAGAGGATATCGACCAGACTCAACCATCTCCTTCGTAGTCACGTCACATGCATCAATTATGGCTTGAGCTTCACATGCTTCGGACTCTTCTGGCATGAGAGGGATGAAGGCGCTGCGCACTAATGAGGACTGGATGAGTAACACTTCACTGAAGTGTTCCTCGATCCGTGCGTTGATCACTTGGAGTCGCCTTTCATTACTCCTCTCCTTCCTCTCGCCTTTGCTCCTTCCCTCTTCTCTTTCCTTCCTCTTTCTCTCCTCTCTTCCAGCTTTTGAAGCGACTGCTTGCTTGACCTTTTGGCGCTTGGCCTCGGGGTCATCTTGCTTAGAATGTGGGGCAGCTCGCTTCAATGGCTGCTTCGGTGGTGGGGGAGGTGGCATGTCCTTCTTGGCAGCACTTGGAGGGACGACTGCTGACGAGGTGAGTGCAGCAGTGGTCGTAGTGAGTGCGGCTGTCGAAGTTGGCGCGGCGTCTGAAGTGGGCAGCTTGGGAGTAGCGGCCACTTGGGAGCTAGATGAAGCACCTGCAGCAATAGAATTTTTTGTTAGCTTAAACACTTGCTCCAACTCCCACGCCAAGGCAGCATCCTTCTCCTCCTGCACCCTCTTTTCCTCCTTCGTGATCACAGTGACTGGAGGATGTCGTGCAATAGAAGCACTCAGCACTTTTTCTTGAAGCGGCCTACTGGGCTCTTCAAGTTGTTTCAGTAATTCCTCCTTCGAGAGTTTTTTCTTCCCCTTCCTCGCTTCATCATCCACTCCCTCCTTATCTCCTCCATCTCCACTTCCTCCTTCCAACATTAACTCCACACCGACTCTCCTTCCTTCTGAACCTCCAGCTTCACCTTGCTCTACTTGCCCTTCCCTCATTTGTCCTTCCCCCTTTTTGGCATCATCAAAGCCAGGGGTTAGGATTATGGATTTTCCAGAGAGGGATTGTTGTAGTGAATTGACTGTGTTGAGGACAGTCTGAAGCATCTGCTGGGTTTTGTCCATGGATGGCGCCACAATTTCAGCAGTCTTGATAGATATCTCTTCAAGTAGATATTCGCACTGCCTCTCTCGCTCTACAACAGACGCCATCATGCTCTCTAAAGGCTCCACCTCTCTGAAGCGAGCCTCCAGCTCCGCTTTTATGGCTTTGGTGATTGTTGAAATTTGACGGCTGGATCTTCTCCGCCTTTTCCCGCTTCAAATTCAAGCGTGTGAACACGCGCCCGTTATTTCCGTCGTTCCTGCACCTGCATTAAATGCACAGCAGAAAGTAAAATTGCACTCGAGTGCAGACAGCTCATACTCGCTTCATGCTCGCTCGCTTCGAGTTGGGCCGCTATGGCTTGATTCGCTTGAGAGGCATTCGCTTGAGTGACTGTTCTGCACTCTCTTGCGATGGCTAGCTTTGAGTGACGAGGCACTCGCTTGGCCATCTGAAGCGACTGGAACAAGAAATTGAATTCCTTTTCTTAATTTAAAATGTTTCTGACTTACATACTTCGAGGATAAACAAGAATGTTTTCCTCTTTGTATTTGTGTCAGATTCATTTCATATTTTCCACGTAGTGAGTGAAGGTTTCTAGCACGCTTCGGCTCACTTAGTGTACTTAAAATTGAAACACTTACCAGTCAATCTCACTTCGTAGGAGATTGATACCACAAATTGAAGACTTCATTTGAATTAGATACCACCTGTTGAATGCTACACGTTGAGTTAGACCTTCATGGCATTCATCTTCGTGGCATTCATCTTTCTCTACGAATTAGAGAGTCCTCCATCAAAGTGAATGAGGGAGAAAATGAATAAAGTACACAAGCTTACTACAACCCGAAGGGAGCATCACGTAAGTGTACTTATTCACGACGAATGGGGGATGAGTACAAGTCCTTATCTCAGAGCAGAAATGGACAGGATGACAGTGAGAATGCTCTGACAAGACAATCTCGTATTTTACGCAGAAGCATGTCACCAGCCCTGCAACCTTTTGTATAAAAAGGTAAACCTTCAAGCTTTCCTACATTCTAAAGAATGAATCTGCAGTTGGTTCGCTTTGACCCAAGTTAGGGCAAATTGAGGCAATGCAGAATTCAAGATTTGCAGCATTCTTGCTTGCTTTGGAAGTAGCTTGCTCCGAGAGAAGCATTAGTTCCCCCTTAACCATATACTTAACAATTCCAATAAGTTGGTAGGGAACTTCTTCCATTACTCCACCTTTCTCCACCTAACTTCATTTTCTTTAAGCGAGTGAGTTTTGAAGTGGCTCGCTTGAGTTGGTGAAGATCCGAAGCGAGTGACGCTCAAGAGAACAAGCGAACACTCCTTCGTGCATCCTGGAACTAGCATTCTTCACCAGGGTCTAATAACCCTAATTCCATGCATAGCTGGTTGAAACGAGACTCAGCTAGAGGCTTGGTGAGGATATCTGCTCGCTGGAGATCGGTATGAATTTTCTCGAGCTTGATATCCTTTTTCTCGACATGATCACGAATGAAATGATGTCGAATTTCCACATGCTTGCACCTGGTGTGAAGCACTGGATTCTGCGAGATACATATGGCACTGTTGTTGTCGCAGAAGATCGGAATTTCATTCGCTTCAACTTTGTAGTCCTTCAATTGTTGACGAAGCCATAGGATTTGAGAACAGCAGCTTCCTGCGGCCATATATTCAGCTTCCGTTGTTGAAGTGGCTACACTTGTTTGCTTCTTTGAGAACCATGAGATTAGCTTGCTTCCCAAGAACTGACATGTGCCCGACTTTGATTTCCTATCAACTCGGCAGCCTCCATAGTCAGCATCGGAATATCCAGTGAGCTCCAAATTGTCTTCTGCTGGATACCACAGACCCATGTTGATAGTGCCCTTCAAATATCGAAGAATCCTTTTGGCAGCTTCAAGATGGCTGTGTTTGGGATTGCTTTGGAAGCGAGCGCAGACACCGACTGCAAAAGCAATATCTGGCCTGCTTGCAGTGAGATAGAGAAGTGACCCAATTAGGGCACGATAATCTGTAGGATCTACAGATTTTCCTCCTTCGTCTGGCTCCATCTTCCAGTTGGTATTCATAGGAATCTTCACAGCTTTAGCATGTTGAACACCAAACTTGGCAAGCATATCTCGAGTGTACTTGGCCTGGTTGATGAAAATTCCATTATCCTGCTGCTTCACTTGAAGACCTAGAAAGCAGCTCATCAAGCCAATCATCGACATCTCATACTTGGTCTTCATTAGCTCTCCAAACTTCTCGCTAAGCGACTGGTTTGGTGACCCAAATATGATGTCGTCCACGTAGATCTGGACCCATAGCATATCATCTCCATGATTGATGGTGAAGAGAGTCCGATCTATCTTTCCCTTTTGGAATCCATTTTCCACTAGGAATTGAGATAATGTATCGTACCAAGCTCTGGGAGCTTGGTTCAACCCATACAGGGCTTTCTTCAAGCGATACACTTTATCTCCCTGCTCGAAACCCGGTGGCTGCTCCACATACACTTCTTCCTTCAATTCACCGTTGAGGAATGCGCTCTTCACATCCATTTGGTACACTTTGAATTTCTTGGCCGCTGCATAGGCTAAAAATAAACGGATCGCTTCAAGACGTGCCACTGGAGCGAAGGTCTCGTCAAAGTCGATTCCTTCCTCTTGGCAGTAGCCTTTGGCAACTAGTCGCGCCTTGTTCCTCACTACGTTGTGGTCCTCGTCCGTCTTGTTCTTGAACACCCACTTGGTGCCAATAACATGCTGAAACTTGGGACGATCCAAGAGGTACCATACGTCGTTCCTGGTGAACTGATTCAGCTCTTCTTGCATGGCGATCACCCAGTTAGAATCGGCTAGGGCTTCCTCCACGCTTGATGGCTCAATGTTTGAGAGAAAGCAACTGAACATGGCACTTTCTCCAAACACTTGACTTCTGGTCACTACACCCTTGGATGGATCTCCAATGATTTGGCTAGGTGAGTGATCCTTGAGCCACGCTCGCTTTGATCCGCCAGCTTCATCTTCATCCACTTCCTTGTCGCTTGCTTCACCGTCTGAAGCGACTGGATTGGGTGCTTGGCCTGCACTAGCTTCAGGAATCTTGGGGGCAGCTTCGACTTCTCCTTTGGGATCCTGCTCGCTTGAGTCCTTGATCTCATCATCTTCATCAAGCACGTCCCGAGTGAGTTGATTTGAGGGTTCCTTGCTTTGATTCTTTTCATTCGCTTGGGCCTGTTCCTGTGGAAGACTTAAAGAAGATTCATCAAATACGACATGGGGTGATTCTTCCACAATTAGGGTTTTACAGTTGAATACTCTGTAGGCTTTGCTAGATGTAGAGTATCCTAAGAATACTCCTTCATCTGCTTTGCTTTCAAAGGCTTTCAACTGTGACTTCCCATTGTTGTGAATGAAGACCCTACAACCAAAAATATGGAAATAAGATATGTTAGGAATTCTCCCTGTCCATATTTCATATGGTGTTTTGTCGTGCTGTTTGTTGAGAAGCGTCCGATTCTGTGTGTAGCACGCCGTGTTGGCAGCTTCAGCCCAATACTTCATTGGAAGCTTCGAGTCAGCAATCATGGTGCGAACGGCTTCTTTGATGATTCGATTCCTTCTTTCAGCAACTCCATTCTGCTGAGGAGTTTGCCATGCTCCGTGCAGTACGCTTCAATTGTAGAGTTCAGGAACTCTGTGCCTTTGTCGGAGCGAATGGTCACGATAGCTTGATTCTTTTCCACCGCCAATCGCTTGAGTAGTTGTGGCAGTTTGGTCAGTGTCTCCTTCTTGCTGAATAGGAATACAACCCATGTGTAGCGAGAGAAATCGTCGACTACAACTAGAGTGTACTTCCTTCCATTTACACTAACTGGAGTAACTGGACCAAACAGATCCATGTGAAGCAGCTCGAGCACTCGCTTTGATGAGGCTTCTTCGAGACTGGCGAAGTGCTTCTTCGTCTGCTTCCCTCGTTGGCATGGTGAGCATGGATGGTCTCTGATGAAGACTTCATTCGGTATGCCTTGCACCAAACCTTTTCGAGCTAAGCGATTGATAGCTTTGAAATTGAGGTGGTTCAAGCGTCTGTGCCATAGCCATCCAATTTTTGTAGCACTTCTTGCAACTAGACAAGTTTCCTCCTTGCAGCTGTCCCATTGTGCTATGTAGACATTCCTTTGTCTAACTCCAGTGAGCACAATCTGGGATGTGAGTTTGCTCTTCACAATGCACTTGTTGGAGATGAACTCCACCCTGTACCCTTTATCACAAAACTGTGAAATAGATAACAGGTTGTGCTTGAGTCCTTCCACATAGGAGACTTCTTCAATTGTGAGCTTTCCAATTTTCAGTGCGCCGTATCCCCTGGTGCTTCCTCGAGAGTTGTCACCAAAGGTTACGTGTGGACCCTTCTTCTCTATGTAGTTGTGAAGTAGAGCTTTCATGCCAGTCATGTGTCTTGAACATCCACTGTCCAAGTACCAAACTAGTTGACCCTCACTTGGCATGGGATCCACGGCGCTCACCTGCAATTAGACAGATTTTGGTACCCAAATCAGTTTGGGTCCTTGCAGGTTAGTTCCCTTAGGTACCCACACTTGCTTCACTCTCTTTTGAGATGAAGCTTGTGTCTTGGGCTTCTCGACCTTCGAAAACTTGGTGTACTGCCTAGAAGCAGCTTCACACGTGCAACAGTGTGTGCAAGAGGGGTAGCGGCTCGCTTCAGACCTACCTATGCTCTTCCCACTTTGCTTATATCCTGAAGCGACTCGCTTCGGATTAGCTCTGGGTTTAGAAACTGACTTAGGGTTTCTAGTCTGTCGAAGCGGCTCGCTTGGTTTCCTCGAAGCGGTCCAACTAGGGTTTTGACCCCGACTCGCTTGAGTAACCTTGGAAGTTTGAAGCGGCCTCTTGGGTGCTTCAAGTTCTTTCCCCTCAACGTTTGTCCGGTTGGACCATCTCCAGTCCGGATAACGTGACACATAGACATTACTCCTTTTCTTGAAAGGGAGATCCTTTGTCTCTCGTGTCTTGGCTTGAGACTTAGAAGCTTCAACAGTTCTCCCTTTACCCTTGGATTGGTAAGACTTAGCATGTTGAGTGCTAGGGATTGTTGAATTTTGCTTGCCCTTCGGATCTGCCCTTAAAGATATAGACATCTTCATTGGCTTCCTTTTAGGGCTCTCAGCCATTTTGCCTTTGTCTTTGTTGGTGGTCGCTTTGGATGCAGTGGGCAATTCCAAAGTGACTGATGGTGTCGTGTTTGAAGCACCAACAAAGACAGTTGGCTTGGAAGGTCCACCCTCATATCCAAGTCCTCCCTTTCTACCAAAAGGTAGAAGAGAACTCTCTAGTGCCTGTCTAGCGTATGATGCTTTATTTAAGTTGGCGACTAGAGTGGATTGGGTTTCATACCTTCCCTCCAAGCTTTGATGTCTAGCGAAGAGATCCTCGAACTTACTAGTCATGGCCCTTAGATTAAGTTTGACTTGGTCAAGCTCACGGGCTAGCTTTCGGTTCTCCTTCTCGCTTCGAGACAGAGCTTGTTTTACCACTTCGTGGTCGCTTGACAATTTTTGGTGCTTGTCAAACAACTCACTCCATGTAGAGGATTGTTCTTCCTCATTGACAGTGTGTGCTAGTGTAATTGAAGTGATTGAAGGATAGAAGAATACCTCTCCTGTTTCCTCGTCGGTGAGAGCCATAAATCCAAGATCCTCACCATCACTGGAATTTGGATCGGTGAATGCGTCTGAGTCGCTTGGTGGATCTTCAGTTGTAGCAACCGGCACTTCACTCGCTACGAGCGCTCGCCTTGGGGCATCCCTTTTTGCTTTCAGTTCTTCTCGCTCCTTCGCACTCAGCTTTGGGCAATCGGATTTGTAGTGGCCCATCTTGTGGCAGTGGTAACACTCCACTTCCATCATGTCGCGCGGAATCGGCTTGGTCGTCTCTTCTCTCTTTCCTTTTCCTTCTCGAGCATCAGTGCTCCTCCCTTTGTACTGCTTGTAGAATCTTTTGTACTTGCCCACTCGAGAGTTCATTTTGTTGAAGTTCTTGGATAAGAACGCAATGTGTTCTTCCAATTCTTCTCTCGTCATCTTGGCTAGCGACTGCTCGCTTGGCCCTTCGGCAGCTTTGAATGCTACTCCTTTTGACGTAGTGGGCGCTTCATCCTCGTCGTCGAGGCTCATTCGATTCAGATCAAACTCGTGAGCTTTGAGCTCGGAGAACAGCACTTCTGGCGTGAGCTTCGTTAGATCCTTGGTAGCTAGATATAGCTCCTTCATAGTCTGCCACTTCCTTGTAAGAGCACGGACTATTTTCAGATTTACTTCCTTGTCTGTGAGTTCCTTCCCAAGCGAGTTGAGAGTTGCAGTAATGTTGGTAACTCTCAGCTCGAAGGCGTCGATGGACTCTCCTGACTTCATCACCAAATTTTCAAACTCCCGCATCTGAACGGCGAGCTTGTTTTCCTTGATTTTGTCTGTTCCTTGAGAAATGAGAGCTAGAGTTTCCCACATCTCCTTTGCTGTTGCGCACTTCCTAATCCTTGGAAGGTATGCGTCCGACACGGTGCTCTGCATCGTGTGGCGTGCAATCTTGTCGAGGTTGGCAACTTTGAAGTCATTTGGAGTATACTCATCCTTCTCCACGTACTGTTGTCGAACGTGGGCTGGACGACCTTCAGCGGCTGGAACCTCCACAGATATGGCTTTCTTGATTTCGATTGGTCCGTCCTCAATGATTTCCCACATCCGGTCGTGGATTGAGCATAAGAAGCTCTCAACTCGGAAACTCCATATCTCGTATCCTTCGATCGAGATCTGTGGAAGATTTGATGCACTGTATGTAGACATAGCAAACTATCAGCAGTAAATGCAATATGCGTGGGTGAGGTTTTGATGCACTTAGGAAAATAGGATCCGGTTCAGTGAGACAACGTGAAGTGAGTGGGGACTCACTTCGGATATGCAAAGCAGAGGCTCGAAAGAACCGCTGCTCTGATACCACTTGTTGGTCCCGGTTTGCTATAGGAAAAATACGTAGAGGGGGGGGGGGGGGGGGTGAATACGTATTTTGAAGTTTTTCAACTTCAATTCCTTAACTCAGAGTATAAAGTAAAGTGCTCTTTGGAAATACTAAGACCTAGCCGAGGGCTAGATCAAAAGCAATCACGAATCTCTTGACCTAAGCTTAGAGCTTGATCAAGAGTGAGACTTTACTCTTTGTGCGGAATTTGGTGAGCTATAATCTTTCCTAAGTAATTGAAAATCCAAATTAAGTTTGTTTATATGCACGTGCAATGGATAATCGAATACTGTAAAGAGATTAAGGTAAGAGAGATACGACACGAAGATTTATAGTGGTTCGGAGATAACGCTCCTACGTCCACTTTGTTGCACGACGGCAACTGTTCTTTTCACTCAAGAACTTGAAGGTTACGGGTCCTTCAAAAACCTGGTCGGGATCGGGCTTCACTTGCCTAGATCAAACGACAGACATAGTGATTGCGGGTTCACTACACAAACCTAACAAAGACTGAAAGCTTCACTCGCTTCAGTCAGACAGACAGGGAGATTACGGGCTCTCCTTACAGCCTAGCTTCGATCGAGCTTTACACAAACGATGTAAGTGTAAGCTTGGATCTCAACTCTACGATCGAGGCTTCTTCAATCGATGAAAGAAGGGCCTTGGATCTGGACAACCTAACGACAACACTCAAAACCTAACAGACGAAGTTTAGGGTTTTTGGTTGACGACACACTATGAAGAACTCTTTACAGTGAATGCAAAGATTGGCTAGAGTTCTTCTTCTAAGCTTGGATATTTGAAGTGGGCTTAGAATCTAAGTGTGAAGGCTGTGAAGACGAGTTCCGATGGACTGGAAACTCGGAGAACACTTGAAAACAAAGACTCGAAGATTGCTATGAAAGCTGGGAGTGTTTGTTTGCTGTATGCGCTCGAATGCTCAAGTAGTGTTCTACTTCTTCACGTCTTCATCCTTCACTATTTATAGGCGGAGGGTTGGCTAAGATCCGTTGCTTGGTTGGTGGCCTTGTCCCTCCTCCTCTCGACAGTACTTGCGCAGGCAGAAGCTTTTGCAGACGCTCAGTTTTGGCATTTTGCCAAAATTGGCTAACTTCCAAGTTTAACAGTAACTGGAGCGAGCCAGTACTGTTGCGGCGTCTTTGTCAGCCTGGCAGTCAACTCCTCTGCTCCTCTCCGCTTTCGACACGTGGAGATCTCGTAATTAATGCGGAGATCTCCTGTTGACTGGAATTCAAATTCGGAGCGGGAATTTGTGCTGTCGCTTTCTGGTAGGTAGTGGCTCGCTTCGCTTTGAAGTTGTAGCGGCCGCTCTGAAGTGAGTCGCTTCACGGTCATTTTCGTAGTGAGTCACTTGAGAATAATTTCCCGAGAAACTACTTAAGTAAGTGTTGACACGTGTTGACTCGCTTCGGCTTTTCTTTGTAGCGCACGCTTCGCTTCGCTTTAGTGGGTTCACTTGATTCCACTGTAGCGCTCGCTTCGCTTCGCTTTGCTTTGAACTGTAGCGTTAGCTTCGCTTCGCTTTGGCAGACTCACTTTGAATCTACTGTAGCGATCGCTTCGCTTCGCTATTCTTCGGCACGCTTCACTTCAGCTTGCTTGACTTGCTTCGCTTTGGAAAACACACTCAAGCGAGTGGCCTTCACTTGAACTTTTGAAGCCTAATCTAAGCAAAATAAAAGAGCCATCCTAACAGTGTAGGCTTAGAAAAATTCTAACCTATTAACTACATCAAAATGGGTCGCTTGGGAAAAGGACGCTTGGGGTTTTGGGATCTAATCAAAACAAATGACTTCATTTATCAAATGTCCCATGTAGTTCCCCCTTAACAATTTAGTCCTTAACAATTCCCAACACTTTGTTCGTCCCGAACAATAACAAAAACGAAATAAGCAATAGACTCAAGTATTGTGAACTATATAGGCCTCAAAACTTTTCGAAAACAAACTCTCATGATCATGATCAAAACTATGCACACAACCTTAGCATCAATCAACACAATCTACTCAACTAGTTCAAAATATGCTAATCCATCAAAGAACACTCTCCAACATGTGGAATTTTGTATATGAAAGTGAACACTCAACTCTCTCAAAGAAAAGATGTAAGATAATGCACATCAAGAGGGTTCACTCAACATCAATGCAATGCAACATGTTTACCATAGGCTTGCCTTCAATCTCAACATCTCCACCTAATGTAATACTTACAAATTAGGATCAAAAAGGTCTTTATATAAGCTTGTAATGTAGGGACATTGGTTAAGGTAAGGAAAGTATAGGCTAAGTGACTCAAATAAATCTAAATCATCAACCTCTTTTCAACTCCAACCAAAGTATGGATTTTTACTCCATCTTCTACCATCCAACACACCAAATACAAACTCAAAGATGCTAAAATATCAACTATATAAATCAAAGCTAACTATCCCCTTATGCTTATATTCTTATTCTTTCTTTTTTTTCTTTTTTTTTTCTTTTTTTTTTCTAGAGCTCAACTAATACATGTTCTTTCTAATGTTGAACAAAGGCTCTATTTTTTTTCTCATTTTTTTTTCTTTTCTTTTTTTTTCTAAGCTCATAGGGATAGCTAACTACATAAATCAAACATCTAAAACTCCTTTCTCCTCCCTCTTCACCACAACCAAATTTTTCTATTCAACTCCTTCCATATCACCAACAACAAATACTAAGGATACCCATAACCATCCAAACCTCCTATCATCCGGTTTTACAAAAAACGGCTAATAAAGGCTCAAAAGGGGTAAACAAAGGTTTATGAACAAGGTTAGTGTATAGGGATCATGTGGCTAAAGAAAGATGGCCTAAGATCATCTCCTAGTTCGTAAATATACTAAGGTCTTGATGGAGAAACAAGGCAAGTTCTAGAAACAATGAAGCATGCATGATCACTCAATCAAAAAATAGGCATAAATATGCACAAATAGCTCAACTCTCACGGGTTCAAACTAACTAGTTCCCGACATCATAGCATACATCAAATTCATCAAATAAAATGCGTCGCTTCGCCAAGGTTCCATGCATAATAGAGATCATGAATTTTTCCAAAAATCAACAAAATTTCTCTATCATCGGCCAAATCCACAATACTATCATCACATGCTCATTTGACTCAACTAACTCCTAAGACTCAACAAAATTAAAAACTGCATGCCAAAAGTTTCAAAGACCCTCCCCCACACTTAAAATCAAGCAATGTCCCCATTTCAAAAAAATAAAAAGGAGAAGGAAAGAAGAAACTTATCGCAAGATGACGACCAATAACTCAAAATCTCGAAAGACTCCAAGTAGTACCTACAAAACAAACACCAAAACAAACTACCAAAGCGTAAAAGTGCACAAAACAAAGAAATAAAAGACTCAAAACAAAAATAGAAAGACACAAAACAAAGCTATGGGTTGAATGGACCTCGTTACCGTGGATCTTGCCAACGGGGATCGTTTGGGGCCCAAAAACGGGGATCGTTCGGGTCCGGCTCGATCTCTCTCTTCATAATACCCTCCTTGTAAACTATTCCCTGCACGAAATTCAAAGAAAACGAACGAAAAACAACTAAAATAATAAAAATAAAGCCTACTCTAAATTTTTTTTTACGTGGGTTGCCTCCCACCAAGCGCTTGTTTATCGTCATTAGCTTGACGTACCAAAAATTCTCATCCAAAATCTGTTGCAACGAGCAACGTCTTTAACCATCCATAGGAGACTCTCGGTGCAAAGGTGGACTCTTCTTTCTCTTCGGCTTGAAACTCGAAAAGAGGGTTATCTTGGACACTCATCTCCCCCACACTTGTGTGAAAATCCATGTAAGAAATATCATGATCTTCAAAACTTGATGATGGATCCACCACAAAATGTGTTTCCTCGTCGAGATTGGCAAGAAAGTTGTCCATGATTTCTTCCTCTTGTTGTAAGCTCAAAACCGATTCCTCCATATGACTATTGTGATCCTCCATGCCTTGCACATTGCTCAAAAACTCCTCCACGATCTCTTCCTCATCCAATTTGCTCAAGAACTCATCAATAATGGCTTCTTCCTCATCCACACAACTAAAGAATTCGTCATCTTCAATGGACTCTTCATCTTCAATGAATTCTTCAAGAGTTGCTACCTTGTTAAAAATCTCACAAACATTTTCCTCAACACAAGGGTTAGCAAGCTTAACATAAGAGCATAAATGAAAAGAAGTAGGAATAGGAGGTGAATTTCCAAATACCGAAAATGTTACCGAACCTCCTTCACCGGCCATGCTCAATGTGCCGGTACCTACATCAATCCGAGCTCGAGTAGTGGCCATAAATGGTCGCCCTAACAAGAGAAGATGACCTCTCTGACTCCTAGCTCCTCGCCCCACGTCAAGCACAACAAAATCGACAAGAACTTGAATACCCCTCACAAGTAAAGCAACGTCTTCCACAATCCCCAAGGGACGACTCAAAGAACCGTCGGCTAGCTCGATGCAAAAATTGGTGGGCTTAAGATCCCTCGAACCCATTCTCTCGAAAATCGAGTATGGCATCAAGTTCACCGCTGCCCCCAAATCCAACATACCCGGCACACTATCTCCATTATCCAAAACAACATCTAATTTGAAACTTCCGGGATCACCTTGTTTCGGTAGAGATGAGAGATGACCAGCTGGGGTGGGTGAGGCGTGAAGACGTTGTTGGCTCGCTTTGATGGCAGTCACGGTGCGACTTCTCCATTTATTTTGTGCCATTGCTTCGAGCTCTCGACTTCTTCTTCCTTCTTCGCGGTTAAGAGCACCTTCTCCTATTGATGTCGTCGATGTGAGATGTCAAATTCCTTTAGAGACTTTGACGACCTTGCATACACAACACTCAACAAACGGATTAAACGCACCGAGTGGAAGGGGAAAAAAAAATCGAACAAAAAATAAAAATAAAAATAAAAAAAAGAAAATACTACACAATTAAATAGCCTAAAGTTTTCCCCGGCAACGGCACCAAAATTTGTTTCACTAAAAAGTGTTCGCAATAGAACAAAATCTATCCTAGCACTTAGTAAGTAAAAACCCAATGTCGAATCTCAAGGAAAACTTTGCAGGGCAAATAATCGTGTAGCAAAACAATCCTATACTAGCCTAAATCTAAGAAAGCAAGTAAAAAGAATTTGGTTTGGTTTGTTTAAATCCTAGGCAAGAAAATAAATAAGCAATAAATCAAAGCAAGTAAATAAATCTAATCTAAAAAGCAAAGAAATAATCTAAACTAATTAAACTAGAGAAATTAAGCGAAAGCAATTAAACTATCTAGGCATGGAATTGAAAAGAAAGCAATAACGAAAGCAACGAAGAAAACGAATCTAGACATAATAACTAAATCTGAAAATTAAGCAAATAATCTAACTACGAAAACTTGAAATCGAAGGAATTGAAAACTAAGAAAAACGAATCTAATCTAAGAACTTGAAAACGAACGAACGATATTAAACTAAGCAATTAAGAACTAAATCTAAGGAACTAGGGAACACTTAAATCAAATAAAAGAAAGCAATAAAGAACTTACGAGATTAAACGAAGAACGAAGAACTAAGTAAAAACTTGAATTAATTGAAGAACGAAGTAGCGATCCGGATCGAACAAAGGAAAACCAAACTAAAGTATTTGAATGCTAAACTAGAGCTAAAACTAAGGTAAAAGGTTGTAGAATTCGTGTACAAGGGGTACTATTTATAATAGGTATGAAAACCTAGTTATAGAAGGAAAGGAAAGCTGGCCGGAACGTTGGACGGTCGTCCAACGTACGTTGGACGCTCGTCCAACGTAGCACTCGCATTGTATTGCGCGCCTTTCTTGTTTCGATCGTATCTTCCTCGTCCGAACTCCAAATTGACCTCCGTTTTCGCCTACATGCTCCTATCGAACCCCTCTTCGATATAAGGCTTCTTTCTTCTCATTTCCGCCCTTTTAATCCTACAATACCAATGACTCCAAAGCAACCGAATCATAGCCATAAACAACGAAAACACAGAAAAACTAAGGGAAAACGGACATGAAAACATGACGAAAATCCTAACATCTAGACACCAATCAATTATTATTATTATTATTATTATTATTATTATTATTATTATTATTATTATTATTATTATTATTATTATTATTATTATTATTATTATTATTATTATAATTGCGTTATTATTTATTAATATTGTTATTATTTTTATTATTATTTAAAATTGTATAAATATATAAGGGTAAAATGGTAAAAGAGAGAAAATATTGCGTTGAGATGAGTCATCCGACCAAAAACGTGAGATGAGTAATCAAGGCAGAATAGTGAAATAGCACCGGGCTTGAGCTTCATCTAGGGCTCTCTAGTTTATTCCATTTATGTACCAAACAATGAGATGAACCAAGATGATTCATCTCATCTTGCCTCATCTTGCTTCATCTTATGTACCAAACGCAGCCTTGAGTGTATTTCGATATGCTCACCCCTACTATTTTTCAGTTGTCAGGATTCGAAGTCGAAGCAGTCGTGAAGGCCGGGAATGACTAGTGCGAGAGTTTAAAGATTTTAAATATATTTTGTTGATTATTTCGAGAGTCAGTTGGTTTGAAGCTATTTGTTTTAGTTATCACATTAAATTTTATGTTCGGTTTCTTCTTAAAATTTAGTTGGCACTTTAGTGTTTAAATGATTACGTATAAATATTTATTTTATTTTATTTTCCGCTGCTAATGAACGTAGTTAGTTATTTTTATATATTGTTCTTTTCCTTAATTGTGAGGTATTATTCAAGATTTATAATTAAAGAGATCACGATTTGTACAAAATAATTTTTCGGGGCGTTACAACTAGATGAAGCGGAAAAATAATCATCACAAAGTGAATTCGCACCACTGCAACAACATATCAACAAATGCAAACTATGAAACAAATAGGAGTTAGATATACGCTCTTTTAACCGGAAACCCGGGCTGTAAAAGCACATATATACATACAGCCAAGATAAGAAATTTGAGTTCTAGAAGGCCAAAAACTGAAGGCATAGAAAATAGGGGAAAAAAAAAAAAAAGATGAGCATTGAGGACCCTGTCCTATCTCAGTTGAGTTATCAACTAAAAGTTTTGAGAAAGAAATTTATAAACTTGAGAACCTAACTTCGAAACTTTACCAGACAAATGCTTCTAAGAGCAAACACAGTACATACAGAGGGCAAGAGTACCTTTTTCAATAACTTATAAGACTATATCAACTAAAATTTGTATTTTCACTTTAAAATGGCCCGAAACCATAGTCTCAAACGAGTTTTCAAGAAAGCCGGGCTAAAATTCCTTCCACCTTCAACCAATCCCACAAAGTCCCCTAAAAGGATTTATCATCACAGTTAAAACAAATCTCAAAAATTGAAGGAAATGGACAGTCTACTAACCACATCTAGTTATCAGAAGATAACTAAAATCAAAACTAATAGTAACTACTGATAAGCTCCAACAGATAGAGAACAATCGAGATCAAATACCAGCTAAACAGAAAGAGGCCCAATTTTGATTTGAATGCATTGAAATAGATCAAAAATTGGATCAACTCAATCAATACACAACTGAACAAGGTATCCAATCCAGGTCGTTTCAGATTTCCTAATCCGGAGCAACTAACGTCGTACTAAAGAAAATCTAAACATACGAAATGGTGAAAACGAAAACAACAGCATAAAGACCAAACCAATAACAGTAAAAGGGGTCAAAACAAAGGTCTGCCTATCTTATCATCATTGTAGTGTAAGTGTGTGTGACTGTGTTCACTTATAATTATGTTGCATCAATCTTATAGAATCCTTAGAAGCATAAAAGTATAAAAGATACATTAGCCTTAATAACAAGAGCTTGGACTCAAGCAGCATGCTGAGCAAGTAACACAACTAAAAGTAAAAGTAGAATGCAATGACAAAACATCTTAAAAGACAGCATTCTCATATACATTGACATGGACTAGCAAACATACATAAAATTAAATGTTGCAAAAACTACAAAATCAATCAAAATATAAAACCTATGATAGTATAATTCAGTCAAGAAATTGGTGGTGGTATTAGCTTGAAGCAAAAATGATTTTGGCAAGTAAAAAGGGAGCTGCAAGCATGAAAAAGGTCCCTTACAAGCACACTACATTCTCACTTGGAAGACTCTGGTCATATTGAGAGCAAAAATCAAGTGCAGCAACCATATAATGGAAGGCAGAGACTTCAGAGCCAATAAGAAATTTTAAATTATGATAGAACAACAATAAACACCATGAGATGGTGCTATGTTCGTTTTGCTCAAAAATATGATGCGAGGCCAAATTGCCTATAAACAGCTCAATTGAGCGATCAGTATCAATTCAAGTAGATGCGCAACAATCTAAACATCTAATCCAACACTGACAGATACTTGAACAATTGTAACCACTCTCATGCAAAAAACTCCACAAAACTCTACACCACATCACACCGCAATGCAAAAAATGGCAATGTACAACCCCCAAAGCACACCGTACTACATTCACATCCTAACATCAGAAAAAAAAGTGCAGATCAAATGAAAGGAAGCAGAGATCAATCGACTCCCACTCTAACCTCACTGCACAACCACAAATAGACAACATAAACCGAACGGCGGCAAACATAGCCGCCAAAACGAAGAGAATTCACCACTATTTTAATAATATTACTCCCTCCGTCCCTTTCAAGTTGAGTCATTTCTTTTTGTAGTTTTTCGGCACGCTTTTCCACGCTCTTAGATCACGAATTTTAAGATGTATTTTTTTAAAAATAATTCTTTTACGGGATACTACAAGTATTGTAGTATCCCGTAAAAGAAAATTTTCTTCAAAAATCCATTTTAAAATTCATCGTGTAGAAGCGTGGAAAAACGTGCCGAAAAACTGCAAAAAGAAATGACTCAACTTGAAAGGGACAGAGGGAGTAATAATTATTTTCTTTTTAATATCAATTGATATAAATATTAAATGAGTTGGTTAATGGTTAAGGGTTCAATCCTCTATGACAACACTATTTTTAGGACACAATAGTGAGTGTCCTATTAGAAGAAAAATAGGACACTCTTTTAGTGTGTGTCTTATTAAAAAGGTCCTAATAGCTGAATTTTGTTGTAGTGAACCGACTAGCCGTCTAGACCGCATAGACGCTGACTTTTTCCAAAACACCTAAAAGGATCGACTTAACAAAAATCAAGTTGGGAAAGCTACTGACTAGCGCCTAGGCGAGCCGCCTAAACTGATTATTTGGAACATCGGTTCTCTTTGATGGTATCCCCAACTAAATCTCTAATACCTGTTTATTCAACCAAAAAGTTAGGTTTTAAATTCATTTTTAAGTCGTTCAAGTGAATCGAATTTAGTTTATTTTTGGACATATTGCCTTTTGAAATCGTGTTGTGTCCCTCACCACCGGCAACGATGACACCTAAATCCAATCTTCTCACTTCTTCATCACTCTTCATTCTCTTACTTCTCCAATCATTCCTTCAAACTTCTCCTCCTTATTATTCGATGCTTCCCCCTACACCTCGACAGATCTGTTTTATCCACTACAAGAAATTTTATCAAATGTAACGGTTCATACATTACGGTTTTCACTAAAAACCGTAATGTATGAGCGTTTTTTTACGAAACCGTAATCTATGTGCGTGTTATTTTTACTAAAGATAACGGTCACTTATAAACTGTAATACATTCTATTATTTTTCTTTACGTATTTGAAAGAAACGTAATGTATGAAGTAACACTTTTACTTTTAATTACGATAAGAAAAAACCGTAATTAAATAAGTGTTATCTATTCTATTAAATATTAAAAGTAATCCTAAAATAAAATTGAAAATAAGAATGAAAACACTTAGAAAAATTTTATCAATTAGAAATGGATTGACAAAGGAAGATATGCGGGTTTCTCTCTGCCTCATCCGCCGTGAGGGAGCTCGCCGTCGCCGTCGCCGCCGCCGCCGCCGCGGTAATGTCACTTTCCCCTATTCTCTCTCTATTTACGTTTCTATCCTCATAGCCCCAAATCAAAACTGTCGACATTCGCTGCGTTGACGGAGCTGCGAAATCTCGCTGTCGCCGGAGTTGTTGTCCCTAATTACGGCAATGTTACCCTCCCTCCCTCTTTCTCTCTATCTCTCTCTCTCTGGTTCACCTTCACCGCGGAAAGCTCTGTCCAGCCTCGGAAAAGGTTTCGATCTGTCGTCGGATTTCTGCCTCAAGTACTGCAAGGGCGACCACAACCTCATCGTCCTCAAGGAGTCGGATACCCGAGATCTGTGGCTGCCAGGCTTCGGAATCTTCGCCAGAGTTTCGGTCGACGTGAAATGCGACAAGGGAGAGCGGACGAGGTACCAGACCGATATCCTCGATTTCAAGCAGGTTAGGGCTCGAATTTTTGTTTTTTTACCCCTAATCGGAGCGCGAGAGCTCAATCGAGTTGATAGGTGTTTTTTTTTGTGAATAGATGTCGGAGTTTTTCAATCAGAAGACCTCGGTGCCAGGGAAGATTCCGAGCGGGTTGTTCAACTCGATGTTCGGGTTTCAGAGCGGGTCGTGGAGCTTGAAGGTAATGATGGAACACAGTCCTCTTCATGATGTTTGTTTAGTATGAAAGTGTTACTTTTGTTAACACATATTGGGATGGTTTTGTGAGGTCTTTAGGCATTGAGTTTGCCTTATCTTGAATAAAAGTGTTTTTCTATTTATTCATTCATGTTGATGCTGTGTTTTTGGCTTTTTTGGATTAAGATGAAGAAAGCAAGCACACTGATACTCTTCCCTAATTTATTTGAAGGTGGTGATTATTGATTTGTTTGAAGTTCTTGCTTCACTTCGTGGCAAGTTTTCTACTTCCAATAACCCATCTATCACTTTTGCCAATTATCGAGGAGGCTGCAACCAGTTTCGTCTATATTGTTAAGGAATCTCAACTTGTTGGACATCAAAGATGAAAATGACAAGCCAAAGGTGAGATTTTAACTGTTTGCATTGAAAAAAAAGCATCTATCTCGTAGCATGAATGCATGGTGGTTTTCTTCATCTTTAAAGTATTATAGTTCTGAGTACGTTCCAATTAGCAGACATATAGTTGTGTCGAAGGTTATTTGTTTCTTATGTGAAACATAGTTTGCCATTCTATATTTGACATTTTTACCCTCCTCGATATGCTCCGCCAGTTAGCAAATAAATTGAAATCTCAAGTTCTCAATGTATCCAGCTGAAGTATACTATGGAACCCAAGGACCAGCTGAAGTATACCCTCTCTACCCTCTCTCTCTCTCTCTCTCTCTAGGATTTAGTTAAGTAGGATGAAGGATACTCTATGTGAGAAGTTGACTGTTACTCAAAACAGCTACAGATGCAGAGCCAAGTTGATTCATCTTCAGCCTCCAAGCTAGTACTTTACTCTTACTTGTAGAGTTCTTGTTCTTGGCGTGTTCGATTTGCTCTCAATCTCATAGGTTTTCTCTTTCCCCAATTTCTTTCATCTTACCCTCAACAATTAATCTCTGTCTCTCTTGATTCCCAGGTCTTTCTTACGAGTACAGATCAGTCAATCATGACAAAGGAGATCAGTTTACTCCAGGTTTCTACTTTCTGTTTAATGGATCAATTTATTTTCTTATTAATTTTCGGTTTTCTGGGTAACAATTGATTTTCAAGAACAGTGGGAACTTAGTAATGATGCTTCTATTTTAATCTATATACTTGAAATATACAAGCAGTTGATCTGTTATTTATATATTCATGTGGAAATACGTTAGAATCAAGATGCAGATTATGATGATTGATGAACTAACTTGTGCAAGTCTTCAAAGTATTGAAGGAAATTGTCACTTTTTTGTGAAAAATGGACCTAAGGACTTGTGTTTAGGTGAATGAAGGAAAAATCCCTGAAAACCGTCTTGCTCTGCAATTGTTAGCTGAAGAAATTCTTCAGTGGCCTAATTTAGAGGTACCATTCTACATCATCCCTCGTTTTCAAAACGCAACTGCATTTTAGTTGTTTTTTGTTTTTTTCCCCTCTATGCAATCTCATTCTCTTTTGTAATTATTCTGGAGAAATTGCTTCTTAATTGCAATCTTAATAAATGACAGCAAGCCCACTGGTATTGCATTACAGTGCATCTTGTTTTATTTTTCTCCTATTCCTTTTCTCGGAGGAGCTTTAAAAATTATTCTAACTGCAGGCCAATGCGGTTGCATATGATGAAGGGTGCGAAGTTGATCTCAAGAACAAATCATTTCTATTTGATGCTATCTCAGACCTTCCTCAAGTATGCAGATAGAACTTGGGTATTGAACTTGGAAAAATGAAAGTAATTTTATGTTATCCATTGTATATGTGCACATTTATGGCTAATTAACTTACTGATGTCTTCTTAATTACAAACTCGTGATTTTCTATCCAAACATGGTGATTTAAGTCAAACTTAAATATTTGCCAAGATTGAGAACTTAGAGGTGAGCTTTAAAGCTATTGTGATTTCGTCCCTTCTCTTTGTTCTAGTTTGTGTGAGTGGCAGAAAATGTGGTATGACCAAGATTAGG